>JAZKJV010001327.1:1346919-1871951 GCA_037367405.1 Ottelia alismoides | reverse complement strand
TTTAGTTCGTATTTTAATAATTAACAAAATACAACTTAATCCCTCGGACATTATCCCGGCCCTACCCGCTGTCATGGCCAGTACCGACGGGAGTGGGACGGACCACATACGTTGCAACCCGCTACCCCAGCGATCCCCGACAAGACACCATATCCGCCTCGGGAAAGGATAATGACAAATTGATTAATTTGTACTTGAGATGATCATCGGTTCTTCAACCGAAATTATACCATATAGTAATCAAAATAATTTTGATTATAAGGAAATTTGCTAGACAAATTCCCAATCCTATTAAAGCAAGGAGTTTGATAATTGTGTTTCCAATTATGATCTATATCACATCTAATCAATTAATTGGTTGAGGCCAAGTCAATTAAGGAAATAATCATATTCTAATAATTTCTCAAATATTTCCATAATTATTTCTCGAAATTAACAATTAATTTCATTAATTGACAATCACATGGTTCTTGATTAGGACTGTAATTTCAGCAGTGACCCTTACTTACTAAAATTAGCATATCTCAATCATATTAAATCCAAATTAGACAAAATCAATTTTCATGGATTGTTAATTTGATTTAGGACAAAACCCAAGTGAAGTTTCACGCATTTCGATACAAGTCTTAACAGTAATTAACATTTTAATCACGTTCAGATTTACAGTTCCCGCAACAGTGCATACATGTTCATTAAAACAACCATATCTCGAGCATACGAAATCCGATTTACGCAAACTCAGATCCTATGGTTTCCTTATTTAATGGAGAACAAAATACAAGTACTAAATTTGTATTTCAACAATTTAAACAATGCCGAATTTAATTACTAAACAGATCTGCGAAATCAAATGCGATGAAAACTTTCGCGACCTTAACGAACCAAGTCATCCTCGGTTAGCGAATCATATTAGAAACTGTCGACCTAAGGCTCTGATACCACTTGAAGGATATGGTTAGATCCTCAAGTGCATCACGGAAGCGTGAGCGTCGTATCGAATACGACGAGGAGCAGTTAGTCACACTAGTTGCTCGATGCAGCGGAATTTAAAAAATTTTCATACGACGAAACCACATGATCTAAGAACACTTCTCGGATCGTCTCGTCTAAATAACAAACAAGTAATAGGATTACCTCTTGAAGCGTGGTTGCGATCGAGTCTCTAAACGAAGAGACCTCCTGCCTCAAATCCGATCCGACAGAGGAGACACTTACGAGCACGGGGATGAACCATGTGCTTCTCGCAATCCATGTTGATGATCCAAGCGGTGGATCTCCTGATCTCGACACACGAGATCCGACGTCTTCTTCACGAGCAAGGCACGCCGAAGTAGACGGAGTTCCACGAACATGACATCGGGCGGCATAACGACGACGCTGCGACGATGAAGAATCTCTCTAGGGCATCCATGGGTGGACGGCCATGAGAGGGAGAGAGAGGGCTGTCGAGTAGAGAGAAAGAGATAGAGAGAGAGAGTTTGCTCCAATATTGCATGTAAATAGAGAGCATGGTATGCCTCTCTATTTATAGGATTTTGGGATCCATGGATCTCAATCCATGGGACATATAAAATCAATGGATGAGATTGATTTATGTCAATCCAATGGTCAATATTGTTGTTTGGAAAAACCAATAAATTTAGGTTAAAATATATTTGGCAAAATTCAAATAAAATTAGTCCTAAATCAAACCAATAAATAAGGAGAAAATGTGCATGGAGATTTCATCTCCATGCACCTTCCATGTGGATGGCCACCCATTCCTATTAGGGAACGATGTGCCGCCCATTCTTTCCATGGGGAGAGCAATCTCATGATAATTCATGAGATTTGCATATCTCCATGGAAATCTCTCTTTATTTATTTGAAACAAATTTGTTGGGTTTTATCCTTCAAAAATAAAATCATAATTATATTTGAGAATATAGTAATCTTGCCATGGAACAATTGTGAATCACATTCACAACCCAAAATAACATATAATTTACATTATCAATTAATTACACAATGTGTATCCAATACACATAATAATTAACTAACAAATATAAATTATAATTAGCCTCTCTTTAATACATTATAAATCACATTTATAATATATTATGAATAATTGGATATTACTATCCACATTATTCTTCATCTATAATAATTAAATCACATTTAATTATATTGGATAACTTATTCTCATGGACCCAAATAATATGAATCACATTTACATTATTTACATCTTTGATAATCAAATCACATTTAATTATCTAAGTAACTCTCATTATAATATGAATCAAATTCATATTATTCATGATAATTAAATCGCATTTAATTATCCATTTTCTCAATGCTCGGATACATATATCAACATTAGAATTACCCATGAACTCTTTCAAGGATAATGCGCTTTCTCCGCGAATACTTCGATATAAGGACATGACGATCGTATTGTTCCACGTATAGTGACATGGATATTGAGAATCGCGGGCCTCCCATAGAAGCTTGATTAAATCAAGACCGCAAATCTAATCTTCTCATTGCATCTGAATCATATTCAGATCAATGTCCAACATTTGGACTAAGATCAGATTACTTCTCTACTGAGAGGAGTCACTAAAATCCAGTCCCTTTCATCACTCCTTAGGGAATGGAAGCGTCATGATTATATAATCGTTTATGATCACATCACCCTCAGGTATTCCTAATACATGTACATCATGCATACTGGAAGACTCAGAATAAACCCGAAGTATTAGATCAACTTTACACTGTCTACTTCAGGGTTCTATCAGTAAGTTTCTCATTCGATCATTGGAAGTCGGTATCGATCATATACTTTCCAAAAACATATATCATACCTAGGTCTTTATCATATACTTTCCAAAAGTATATATCAAACCTACAAATTCAGTCAAGCTTCCAAAGCGAGAGGACCATGCGCATGGAATTTGATCTTTCTAATATCTCATGAGTGAGCTCATGTCTTCCGATTCAGTAACTGAACATGTATGATCCCTTTGAGAGATCGTATTACTCATATGCCCTTATATGCACACCAGTGCGCTGGTGTATAGACCTTGATTAGGTCATCAACCTATTGGTTTGTCAACATGTACATACTCAAACATATAGTAACACATATGTCTCCAGTCAGAGGATGCGTGCATGTATCGTGACAGCATACGATATAGGACTTTGGTTATCTCGATCTCGTTAAGTCACTCTTTGACCTAACTAAATCTGACACCTCCGAATCTCTATTCCTATGTAGAGGACCTGCATCCAAGAGGTCGGGTCAGATATCAGCCTAACTGAGATAGGATTGCCATCTCCTACTCTGGCTGGAGATCATCTCTTAATAATTCATTTGACGGTGCTTGACGAGTCCTCAATCTAACTCATTAGATATTCATCTAAGCACCGGCCTCTATGATTCAATAATTGAATCAACAGCTGTATGATCATTAAGATGGCCGTGGTACATAACCCTAATTGTACTAAGGGACCTATTATGCAAATTATATATTCTTCATTTCAGACCAGGAAATGATATTTGCAATAACATGTATTGCATAATGGCTCGCCGTGGGCTCGCATGTCCAACAGGACCTAGGGTCATTTAGTACCTTGATACTTCATTTCATTTCATTTCTTTCCTTTATTTTTTATTTTAGAATTAAACAATTATATTTGTACAGTATTTCTATGTTAAATAATGCTTGTTATTTTGTACAAATATATTATTTACATGCATTTAACTAGGGATTTAATGGCAAAATGAAAGAATAAAGGTGATGAAATGGAGATTGATCTTTTGTATAAGGAGGATGGGATAATCGATGGGTTTTCTGACTATGGTATGAATGATCTCAGTGATCGTTGCCCTATCGCGTGCCCTGCACCATCTTGGTCTCTTACACATGAGCAATGGACTTGGATGGTCCACGAGGAATCTTGGGTTGAAATTGGTTAAGTGATCATTGCCATGGTGTATCAAAGTGGAATGCGTGGGGATTGACACATGGGAATTACGATTTGATATGTGAATGTAGTGGACGTGTTGAGAACTTAGTTAGGATGTATTATACCCTACTGCATGCCTAAGGAGGCACCCCAACCCTAAGGCTTTCTTAATGCCTTAGAGTCGTAGTATGGGGTCTCACGTGAACCAAGACCACATATTATCCATGATGCTTGTATAATTAAGGAAAATGTAATTGGTAGTGATTGAGTGAGGCCTTCTTGGAAAGGACGTTTGCCCAGTTAGTTTCTTTTGCGCACTTTTTAGTACCTTTCTTGTTCTATTTTTACACTGTACTGGGTAACTTTGCTTACAATGCACCTTTGCATTGGATCCACATGTTCTCAGGAGCAACCGCAACAGTGAGCGACTCTTTCTTTGAGGCTTCTTTTCAACAGCTACAGTTTTTTGTGGTATATCATAACAATTACTTTTACTGTTTACACTTATAACTTTTACTGTTTTACTTATAGCATTTTGAGAGACATGAGATGTACAATGTATGTATGTACATGATACATTGTGGACTTTTGTGGACATGTGATATGTAACAAATGATAAAATGATGTTGGTCAAAAGAAATTTTAAATCTCTCTTTGATGCAAAATTTGCTCCTAATTATATTTCATTGAGTGTTTCGAATGTGGAATGTATGTGCGAGGAATTGATTTACCGAGTACCTAGATCCTTGGGAGATGATGTCGTCACATATCAAGGTATCACCAAAAGCATCTCCCAACTTGAGCAAGAATCGATAAACTATTTGCATTATCGAATTGTAGATGGATAATCTCCGTTTATTTTGATTAGAGGATCCTAAGTCGGCTAGTCTTTTATGTTTTGCTGATAAATCTCATAAACAATTTGCAGAGAAGCTGAGAGAAAAAGTGTTGCGAGGTCCTTCGGATAATTAAAATCGGGGGGCATATTGTTTTTCTTCTGCCCATTTTTCTATTGGTCCTTTTGATTTGTAGCATTTTAAGTTTCGGCTTAATAATTTTAATGTAATGATAACTTTCTTTCTTGGGAGTATGGATCATGCCCTTTCATCAAACAATGGTGTCTGTTTGTTTTTATAGAAACCGTTGTTTTGAAAACCTGACCTGACCGATTCCACAGGTAAACTAGTTCGGTGCCAGTCTAGTTAACCGATTTGGTTGAAAGCTTCAATTTTAGTCTAATCGTCGGTTCAACCTACTATTCTAACCATGTTCAACTGAATTTGAACCACATTTAATTTTGAACTTAATAAAAATAATGCTATTAATGGGGATTAAAACCATGACCTTCACTCATTCATCTTAAGCTCTCAACCGGCTATTCCCACACAACTTTTTGTATGTGATGGATTTTAAATATAATTAGACTATTATTATTATTCTATAGAGCATTTAGTCCAAATATTGTATATGTGTACGTATGATATTTGATGGTGCATATTAAAAATATTTCATGTATACTATAAAAATATAGATATTGTATGTGAATTTTATTTCTATTTCAAATATTTGTTAATATTATATAAAGGGGACGCTTCCATTAGGATGCATCCTTTCTGAATTCAGAAAGACCACCTCTTTTTGTATAAAATATGAGTACTTTAGTAGAATATGTATATAGTTTGTATTTTTATTGCACGTTATAGATACAAAAATGCACACAAAACTGTATATTATTATGATACAAACATTAAAATTACACATTATAATACAAAGTGTATACTTATCCTACTAAAGTCATCGTCTTTTTTACAAAAAATAGGACGGTCTTCCTGAACTCAGGAAGGACCGCGCACTATTAGAAGGAAATCATATATATATATATATATGTATGTATGTATGTATGTATGTATGTATGTATGTATATGTATGTATGTATGTATATGTATGTATGTATGCATGCATGCATGCATATGTATGTATGTATTCACTTCGATTTGATAAATCGGTAGAACTACTTTCCCCAACAACTTCGATTTAGTCCAATTTTAAGTAATGATACATCATCCTTTTGAATTAAATTGATTACATGATTCAAATCAATCCGACCAAAAAGGTTTCTAATTTGGTATCTGATTCAGTTTATAAAGGTCGATACGTAGAAACACATATTTTTCATTAGTGATGAATGGTCGTAATCGTTTTTCTGTAATTATGATCATACTTCCTGTGTCACCATCAGAGAGCTTGCCCTTAGCTTTAGAGATGAGGACAAGAGAGGTTTAATGATTGTCCAGAAAATTCTATGAATCTTTATTTCTACTCTATATATGCATATTAAAATAGTTTATTCAAATATACTTTTATCCTCTAACGTCACTTTTCGACGATCATCGTTTTATACGCATAAAATCAATGGTGGCTATATATTAAAGACCTTTAAAAAGTATTGAGATGCATGATCGATTTATACATATAAAATGACTGGTGACTATATATTAAAGACTTTAGAAACTATTGAGATGCCATGATTTGTAGTACGTGATTTTAAAGTTCTAATTTTGACTTCATCCGAGTTTTTTTGGTATTTGGATCAAACTATTGCCGACGGGTTGGGTTGGAAACGGGCTAAGTTTGGGCCGAAAGAGAGGCCATATAACTCGACCTAGTCCAGCCTGCTTGTAGGCTCAAGCATTAAGTTGGCAAGCACCATGGAGATATGTCTCATGGCTTATGTTTATCTCTTTTATTATTACACGTGTCATCATTCTCTTCGTGTTCACGAGATGAAACTAATGATTTCTAATTCTGGTTCTAAATCCAGTTCTAGACTCTGAACGACATATTACAACTGTTGGAGAGATTGGATGGAAACTTAAGGTAACATATCATGTTAACACTTATTATTAGCAAAAAAACGATGTATTTCTATTGCAATTATTGATTAAATAATATTAGAAATCTTAACTTTACAAAAAATTAGTTTCCATGTAATTTATCTAATTTCCGACCATTTCACCGAGATTCTAACTAATTTTTCTTTTCCATGATTACCGAAACAAAATCGAAATCCGACATTTAAGGCCTTGGCGACATGTCACCGATATTCCAGTTTTTACTAGCTTGTTGACACGAAATCGAAATCAATATTTTATGCCATCATTATATCTGTATATCAATTTTTGATTTATTTATACAACCCATGATACATACACAACACATATATTTTATATCAGTTAAATGACGCTACCTCCACTCTTATTTTTTTATTTTTAGAGTATTTTCTAAAAACATCTGAGAGAATTCAGATCACTATATAATAATGCATTCTCATTCAAATTTCGACTTAATTAGATATTCATATCCCATCCATTAGACCAATCAAATAATAAAGGTCTCAGAATTGTCGAAGTTGACCAGTTCTAAATAGACAGGTTAGAAATGCCTCTTTTTAAAAACTACTCTAAAAAGTGAGGGTAGCCCCATTTTACTCTTCTTATATAATACATTCCAAAAGTTTCTCTTGTAATCTACATTGGATATTCTAAGTAGCATATAAAATTGATACATGAAGTTTATAAAGATCTAATGGGTGAATAATAAAATTATATTTATCAAATAATATAAAAGACAAGAGAAAATAATAAAGTAGTCTAGGGATTGACTAGGCCGAGCCAAGCTTGGGCCTTATGCTGCCCTAACCTTTAACATGGCGGTTAGAAAATTCTAGTGGTCGACTTGTCCTGGACCGAAGTTTAATTAACAATAAAATTGGTCTAACTTGGATTTCTAGATCTTTCTACTTTTAGTGGATCCGTATTTAAATAGTCGCAGCAACAAAATTGGCTTATAAGATGAACATTTTGAAAACGGTTATTATTTCATCTAATGCTACGTATTTAACAACGAATAGTCACTGCAAGGAAAACAAGTTGTGGTTACAGAGCTATGTCCATAGATGCAGGCTTGTTGCCACAGATTGAGCTCTGACCACGACATGTCGTGGCCTGTAGTCGTAATTACAAGTTTCGTCGTGAAAGTTCTCTAACCACGAATATTCTACAAGTAATCACAGAATTTGTCGTGGTCACAATTCTTGCATGAATGTCCTTACATATTTG
Organism: Ottelia alismoides; assembly: GCA_037367405.1. Lineage (NCBI taxonomy): Eukaryota > Viridiplantae > Streptophyta > Magnoliopsida > Alismatales > Hydrocharitaceae > Ottelia > Ottelia alismoides. The sequence continues at coordinate 1,863,885 of JAZKJV010001327.1, read as the reverse complement.
AAGACTTTGGCCACAGAATTGTAGCTATGAGAAACTAGTGGTCACAAAATTATCGTGGACACAAGTTTTCGTAGCCACATTCCGTGGCTACAATTTGTTTTTTTTATAGCGAGTATTCACATAAGATACATAGGAAACTATGTAGTAATGAATATGCTATTCATTGCAAATGTCAAAGTATAATTGAATTCTCCGGCAGATATTATTCATCAATGTATACTTAATTAGCATAGGAAGATACGGGGGCGGAGCTAGCATATAGTTTAGGGGGGCCATGGCTCCTCCTTAATTGTTACATTTCTCTTATATAATGTTATTAAATTTTGATATGGCCCTTGCTTAAATGTTAAATATAGAGCGGATAATGTCGAGTAGTTTTACTTAATGTTGAATGTCTCATTGGCAAAGTATTGTTTTCTTCAACTAACAAACCAAGGTTCAAATCCCATGTTTGCATATTTTGTTAAAAAAATTAGCTTTACTCACTTTATCTCTCTCTATCCTTTATTTTGTTTAGTTGGCCCTTCCTTGATAAAATTCCTGGTTCCGCCTCTGGGAAGATATTACTGTGATTCTTCACTGTTTTCATTGTTATATGCTCTTGGCACTTATGTAAACCAACGTAAGCTTGTGGCTTACTTTAATATCCTAGTCCTATGTAATTTTCTTTTCTTGACATATATCGAAAATGATCGCTATCAACTCTCATCTCGGGAGCTCACCTTCTTTTTCTTCAAAAAAAACCACAACTTATTTTTTTTCTGAAATAACTGAATAAGAACACCATTTTTTGGTACTCTAATTTTCTTCAACACTAGGTGTATGTCTCGGAAGGTTGTTTTTAGAAAAAAAGTTTGCTTAGGTTGTAGCGTCCCGGGCTTAGGTTCCCGGTCCGTTATCTAGGAAAACTAGCCCTGACAACTTGTTGAGTATGGACATAGATGGACCCGTTGACAACCATCCAAAATGTTTAAGCCCAAATTGTCAAGTAATAATCCCCACCACTTATAAACCACACCAACACTTCGTGAATTTTAGATGTGGCACTATGTTTGGGGGTATGGGTGTTACAACCTTCCCCACTTATATTTGCAATCTCCTCGTTGCGACATGGCCCATCACTTATTTCACTGATAGTGACGGTTGCATGCTCCGGGTAGCCATTTCCTCCTATCTCTTTGTAGGGGTGGTTCCACCTGTCGAGTAGCCCTTTCCATTATCAGAGAGAAATTATCTCCGATACCATTTGCAACGTCTCGGGTTTAGGTCCCCGGTCCGTTATCGAGGAAAACTGACCTCGACAACTTGTTGGGTATATGCCCAAATGGACCCGTTGGCAACCACCCAAAATGTTTAAGCCCAAATTGTCAAGTAGTAATCTCCACCACTTTTAACCACACCAACGCTTCGTGAGTTCTAGATATGACACTATATTTGGGGTATAGGTGTTACCTATGTACCTTGGAACACAACCATAATTAAGTAACTACCAAAACAACTCATTCTGCACTGAAAAAAAAATGCAACCCTAAGAAAAGCGATAAGGACCACATATGCAGAAAGAAAATCAAACTTAAGGACCACACAGGAAAATCAAATGTAAATGAAGTGTATATCGGGCATCTAAACTCAATATTTCAGGGTTTGTGTTTAATGGTGCAGTGTGCTATAAAAGACAATTCGATTCATGTCAGCAGACTGCATATATAATATAAGCTTCCATGCATCTTTCCCATTAAATAAGCAGCTGCAGGTGGAAATATACCCTACACACATCAGAAAGAACTAAAGTTAATTGGGACACACATCACATGGAAAATGGCAACTTGACTACAGATCGTGCATCAGACGAACTGCACAGTGCTGCGAGATCAAGAACAGAACAGCAGTCGCATATAGCAGAGTGACAAGTGGTCACTTAAATTAGGTCACATATAATTGAGATGGGGCGAACTGGGATCCCATCAAAGCTGCAGGGAGCCGACACCTCGTACGATGGACAGGTGCGTACTGGTTGCCATTAGGGGGCTGTTTCTCATGAATTGCTTCTTGCTGTTTGGATTTAATGGACACGGACCACATCTGCATAATTACATCCATAGATCAGAGGGGCAGCCACTTGCAAAAGTGGAAGGTCTGTCCTGACCTAAAACACGGAAAATACATGAACTGTTCCTACAGTAGTCCACATGGAGCGAAGATACATCAGATTTCTTGTTTCTTTCTTTGGATATAAGTATATAGTGGTTATATTTCTTTTCCACATTAATATCCAGCAATAAATATACCTGCGGATGCATGTTTATTAATTACCTGTATTATTAGACAAGGAATAATGTATACGCAAGGGTATAATACAGTGGAAGCTATATATTCCTGTTGGTTGGAGGATAACAGGAGGTTATTCTTGTTAGATTGTGATGTAAACTATTGTATACTACTATTTTCAAGGTATTACAAACAAAACCTCATCTTTCAAATGTAACTAATAGGGACCTGAAATTTCAAAAAAGGGCATCAACTAAATGCAGATTCCCAATTAAGGGCATCAACTTTAGGATTTTAAGTCGGCATACAAGGGTCACGGAAGCTTAGGAAGGCCTGTATTTGAGTCAAAAAATAAGATTAGGCTCCTCTTTATTATACTTGAAAGACAAGCACGTACTTAGGGCTTTTTTTGTTATTTTTCAATTTTTTATTTTCTATGTATGTTTTCCTGCATTATTACGAAGGAGAAAGTACTTCACTGTTTCTTCAGCAGAATAGGAATTAGTTCATTCGGTAATTGCTGTTTTATACTTGTGCCCTCTTCAAAGTGGTCTCCCAATGCTAAATCCAATGCTAACTTTAAGAAGTCAGAAAGTTCAGAGTTGAAAGTATGTTTAAAGGATGTATTACTATCTTTAAAGTCAGTTGATGGCAGCAGTTGAGCTCTGCACCTGTGCAGAGTTTTTTGGGTTGAAAAAATCATTACTATATATGTACTGATGATCTCCTTTCCATGGAATACTAGATGAATGATCTTGATCTTTTTCTAAAAAAAGATATTTGCAGTCGGTCTGAAGGTTCAAATCTACGAAGTTGTATTTTTTTTAAGGGAATATCAAGTTCATTCATTCAGAAACAGAAGCAAACTATTACCACACTAAATCACCATCTACATTGGAGATAAAAAAAGACCATCTTTGAGTGCCTATAAGAGTTCGTAATATGTATGGGAAGCACAAAAAACTTATATTTTCACCCTGATGGAATATTGTTTACTTGTCCTTTTTAATGAATTTTCTTCTACGGTGATGTGAAGGGGTTCGACCACCGTTATATCATGATGCTTTATTTCTTTATGTACTTCTTTACTAATGGTTGATTGTGCATCCACTTCATACCCGCAATAACAAGTACAAAACTAAGGTAATATCGATTCACTTCCCAACAACTGGTATAAGAGTAAGGTTGACATCGATGAGATGACTTGATATAATATGTGCACATTCTTTAGAAGCAATGAAGAATCAAAGGTTTTGGTGAGTGGTTGAGATCAAGAGGATCTAGATTCCGATCGAGGATATCCAAGAGCACAACTATATGCCTTTGAATGATCCGAATGACATGGATGGTTCAAATCAAGAGGATTTTTGCTTCGACATTATGAATCTTGCAATGTAGGTAGAATTCATCATTATTAAGGCAGTCAAAGGTGCCAGTCCAATCGAGATATTTTTAAGAGAATCTTTGTATAGGAATACCACAATACATCCTACATATCATATGGTAAAATTCACATCCAAGGGTGCATTATTCTCCTTGGAACTCTTCAATGAGAAGAATGATGCACCTTTTGGTAGTAGAGGGGGCAAAACATACTCAAGCAAGAAGGTCTTGCGAAAGTTCTCCAAGTATCACAGAAGAAGCTAAACAAGATGACATAAGAAGATTGGAAGTATATAAGAAATCTAATGAAAAAGACACAAAAACCCTAATTTTAAATTCAATAATAATCTATTTTTGGCACATATTTTATTGAAGGATATGGAGAGATCCTTAAGCGCATCAGGGAAGTGTGAAGATCGCATCATATGCGATCGGAGCGACTAGTTGCACTAGTTGTCGGTGCAACAGAATTTTAAAAATTTTAAATGATGAAACCACATGATCCAAGAACATTTCTTGGATCATTTTATTAAACCACATACAAGATTAAGGATTACCTCTTTAAGCATAGTTGTAATCGTAGTCTCTAACATAAGAGACCTCCTGTCTCAAGTCTGGTCCGATTGAAGAAACGCGTGTGAGCGCGAGGATGAAACGCATGCTTCTCGCAATCCAACGTGTTGATCCAAGTGGTGAATCTCCAGATCTCATCTCACAAGATCCAATGTCTTCTTCACGAGCGAGGTGTGCTGAAGGAGACGGGAATCCACGAGTAGTCGAGGCGACGACACGATGTCATAGCGACGACGACGTTCTCTCTAAGGTTTCCAAGTGGACAGCCACTTAGAGAGAGAGAGATGGCGTGTGAGATGAGAGAGAGAGAGCACTTGCAATTCTTGTGTTGTGTGTAAATAGGATCTAGGATTTCCTCTCCTTATATAATATTTTTGGAGTCCATGGATCTCAATCCATTGACAACACAAATCCAATGGTTCACATTAATCCGTGTTTCTTTCGATCGCCATGATTATGTTGTAAAAACAAAATAAAATTAATTTAATTAAATTAAACATATATCTCGTAATAATCAATATAAATTAATTTCACTTAATCAATCCACCTTGGAGAAATAGGAATGAGGCAAGCCTCCTTCCATAAGGAGAGTGGATGGCTACCAATTCCCATAAGGAGTTGTGCTCGTCCACCCTCTCCACATGGAAGGTGGCTCCATCATTCCTATTTCATGAAATCTTGTATTCCATGAATATCTCTATAATTTACAACAATATTTGTTGTAAATTATTCAAATAAATAATTCAAAATTATTTTGTGAACATTGTAATCATGCCATTTGAAATTTGTGAATCACATTCACAACCCAAAGAAAAATGTAAATTACATTTTTAAATTAATTATCTAATGTGAATCCAATTCACATAAACATTTAAATTGTAAATGTTATTTACAAATAACTCTCTCTTATATATTATAAATCATATTTATAATATATATGGATAGTATAAATAGTATTATCCACATAAGTCATATCCTTAATGATTAAATCATATATAATTAGCTTGTATCATCATTCTTATGCATCAAAATAATATGAATAAAATTTGCATTATTCATGGTAATTAAATCATATTTAGTTATCCATTTCTCAAAGCTTGGATATAATTTAACAATGGAGCCATTCTTGAACTCTTTCAAGAATAATGCGCTTTCTCTGTGGATACTTGGAGATAAGGACAGGGCGAGTGTACGTTCCACATATAGTGACTTGGATATTGAGATCACATCTCAAATCCAGATCTCGGGGACCTCTCATAGATGCTTGATTAAATCAAGACCGTAAATTTAATCTTCTCATTGCATCTAAATCACATTTAGATCACTGTCCAACATTTGGACCAAGATTAGATTACTTCTCTATTGAGAGGAATTACTAAATCCAGGCCTTTTTCATCACTCCCTAGGAATGGAAGCGTCATGGTTATACAATCGTTTATGATCTCATCACCCTCAGGTATTCCTAATACCTATACATCCTGTATACTGGAAGACCTATAATAAACCCCAAGACATAGATCAATTTATACTTTCATCTTTAGGGTTTTATCATTAAGTTTCTCATTTGGTCATTGGGAGTTGGTATCGATCATATGATTTCCAAAAGCATATATCGTACCTATAAATTCTCGTCATGCTTCCAAAGCAAGATGACCATGCATGGAATTTGATTGATCCCAATACCTCATGAGTGAGCTCATGCCTTTTGATTCACAAGTGAATATGTATGATCCCTTTGAGAGATCGTATTACTCATATGCCCTTGTATGAGCACCAACTCGCTAGATTATAGACCTTGATTAGGCCATCAACCTATCGGTCTACCAAATGTACATACTCAAACATATAGTAATACATATGTCTCTGGTCAGAGGATGCATGCCTGTATCATGACATCATACAACATAGGATTTGGTTATCTCTATCTTGTTAAGTCAACTCTTTGACTTAACTAATTTGATACTTATAAATATCTATTTCCTATGCAGAGGACCTATATCAAGAGATCAGTCAGATATCAACCAAAAGAGAAAGGATTTCCATCTCCTACTTAGGCAGGAGATCATCTCTTAATAATCATTTGATGGTGCTTGATGAGTCCTCAATCTAACTCTTTAGATATCATCCAAGTACCAGCCTCTATGATTCAACAATTGAATAAAAAATTGTATGATCATCAAGATGGCCATGATACATATACCAAATTGTACTAAGGGACCTTAAAGTGCATCCATTCAGTTAATCTTAGACAAAGAGTGAAATAAACTAATAAATTTTATTGATAAATCAAACATTACAATAAGATATATTGTAGGAATGGTTCACCTTGGGCTTACAAGGTTAACAATCTCTCACTAGCCCTCATAACCATTCAGCTACAATCCTTAAACCCATACTCGTTACATGTCGGTCGAAAACCTTCTGTGTCAAAGGTTTGGTAAGCGAATCAGCAACGTTGTCGATAGAGGCCACCTTGATGATGACGATGTCACAACACTTTTAAATCTTTTGAATCATGCAGTATTTCCTTTCCACGTTAAAAGGATCGCTCAAACAAAGGAGAGAGTCGTACGCTCCACGCAAGGAGGAAGTGAAGTCGTTGAACAAACCTCCCACAAAGCCCAAGTAATCGTCTCAACAATCAACCCACACAATATATATTACAATCAATGAATAAGCAGGTGTGAATCAAAATTTATTATAAGTTCTACAAACAAATGTGTATAGTGACAAGTAGAGTAGGGTGTCGAACACAGGAAGCAAAATGATGTAGCACTTAATATTATTTATAAAAAAATAATGAATAAATAATATATGTGTATATGTGCACACTTATTTCTCAAAATATGTGGGTTTTAATTAAATAAATAAGTAATTGAATATTTATATGTTTCTAATTGTATATATATATCTATTTATATTTTATATTTTTTTAATCTTTTAATCTTTAATTTATTTTTCTTTTTATGAAAAATATATAAGGTTTATATGAGGCTATATATAAAATACATGATAATATAGAAAATAAATGCAACTAAAAATAAAGAAAATATAGAAAATAAATTGTTTTAGATTTTTAATATTTTTTTACTATTTTTTAATTTTTTTATTTAATTTTGTTAATTTTAATGGATTTTTAAATTTAAAAATATCCCAAATCAGGGATTAAGTAAATAGATCGAATTGAAATGGAAATTAAAAATAACAAATGATATACACAATTTTCCAAATCAATTTTAATACATGAATAATTATATAAAGAACATTATGAAATAGAAATAAATATTTTTAGAGCTTTTTACTAAATTTTTAGATTTTTATAAAGATTTTTGGGGCTTTTTGATGTTTAGGCATTTTCTTTTTCTATTTTAGTGATTTTCGATCTTGAGGTACTAGACATTATATTAAACACACACTAACTTTTTTTGGAATTTTAAGCGTGATTTATAAATTTTTGGATTTTTTTAAATTAATCAAGGAATATTGGAGTCATTTTTTATTTTTATAAAATTGGTAAAAGTCCTAAAATGATATTCTAAAATTATAGCATGAAATTAAAATCAAACAGGAGCTTATCCCTATTTTTGTTGATTTTTTAGAGCATGAAATATATTTTTAATCAATAGAAAACATGACACAAAAATCACAAAACTAGTAAAGGCATACTCACAATTAAAAATAAGCTCAAGGGGAAAAGTGCAAATAACAACTAAACTCTGCAGTTCATGTATTAACTGTCAATTAAAATAACCTGCAAGGGTTTACATACAAATTTCGCAAGCACGAGGCCCATCACGTGAGGTGGCATGGCCGAGGACTAAAGCATATATTAAATATATCCAAGGGGTTACATGCAATTTGTTCCATACTTTTATAAACTTCATATAATATTTACAGAACCTTTTAACAATTACAAAAATGATGGAGGGATGTATTAGAAATTTACCCTCTTATGCTTCAAATTGGGTGGCGCTCGTTTAGACACGTGGTGAATCTTGCGGCTCTTGAGCAAACACCAATTCAAATGGAATGGATGCTCCAAATTAGATCTAGAGTTTTGAGATGATCAGACGGTTAGTAGTGTCACAGGATGAATTGGGGAAGAACATGTCTCTGCCGACTTTCGATCTTCAATTCCTCACTCCTCCACCCATGATCCGAATCGCCAAAGGATGCTTCGTGTTCCTAGAACCCCTTCGTGTGTGTAGGTTGCATAGCCTATCAACGAGATGGCTTGGATATCTCAGGAGGCTCCCGTCCACCTGGAGGTGCTCCAGATGCTTCAGAATGGGCAAGAAGGCATCCCGTGTCTGCACTCTTGCATGTAATGCTCACACGACTCGAGGGTAATGCTCTTGGCCCAAAAAGTGTAGCTGGGGTTGCGTGGATGGTGAAGGCGACGAGTCTCCGATGATGCAAAGGAAGAGAGCCTTTGATTGCTTCGATTCGAGTTGAATCGAAGGAGCAAATGGACCGGAATGATGGAGAATGTGTCCATGATCGATGAGGGGATGAAAACAGGTCGATTAACACTCGGGTACATGATGAAATTGACCTAGAGATCAAGCTCTAGGTCACATTAATTCACCAATTAAGCCTAATTCTATTGAATTAAACTTAAAATAAAAAGCATAATTAAATCCTACGCAAAATTCTTACCTAAAGATGAGAAGAAAAGGGGGCTCAACTGAGTTGGGAGCTCAAGAGAATAACCAGTCAGAGTAACTCCAGCGGTTGCTGGATCTTCTCCGCCACACCTCCTCCTCACTACAATTTCACTTCTTCAGCTGTATTTTCTGAACAATTTGCCACCTTATCTCCCCATGCTTTATTCCTTGTCAACTAGATCATCATGATGACTGAGTCTAGGGGGCTAGTGTCAGTTTAGTGCCATTGACACTTTGCTCTTTTTCTTTTCTTTTCTTTATTATTTTATTTTGGCAATAAATACTATAAATGTATAGTATTTTATACAGTATTTTGTCCAAATTAATGAATGTTTGTTTTAACAAATTAATGATGTCTACATGTATTTAGCTAGTGTTTAGAGGACAAAATGAAAGAATAAAGGTGATGAAATGGAGATTCATCTCACGTACTTGCTCTTTTGATGCCATATTGCTTCCTTGACCTGAGGTATGGCTCCCGTGTTAATGCAGAGTATTGGGATGAGAGTATCAGAGGAAACTACCCCAAGCTCTAGGATGAACTTGCTCAACTACACCACCTCCTTTGCAACATCAAATGTGATAATGTATTCAACTTCTGTTGTTGAATCGGTCGTAGTGTCCTGCTTCTTACTTTTCCAGTTCACATCACCATCATTCAACAAGAACACAATCCCTGGTGTCAATTTTTGATCATCAATATATGAGTGACAATCTAAATCTGTGTATCCTAAGACTTGGAGATCACCATCTCCATAGACCAAGATGTACTCTTGCATCCATCTTAGATACTTGAAGATGTTCTTCACTACATTCCATTTTTCTGTCCACGGTGGGATTTGTAACGGCTTATCACTCCCACTACATGGCATATATCTATTCTTGTGCACATCATGGTATAAATTCCTACAACTGATGTGTAGGGGCATACAACCATGGCTTTCTTTTCCTCAACACTTTGAGGAGCCATCCATTTAGACAGGTAGATACCCTGTCTTAAGGAAAGGAAGCCTTTCTCGGAGTTCTCGATATGGAAATGCTCCATGATCTTCTTAACATACCCATGTTGTCACAATACTAAGATCCTCTTTTCTTGGTTTCTGAATAGAGCTTTTGGCGCATCTCAGCTAGGCTCTTCACCAACTGAGCCAAGAAATCCAAGGTAAGGTTCACAAAGCAACCTCAGATGGTTCAACATGCTGACCACACTGATGAATCTCCATTTCATCACCTTTATTCTATCATTTTGGCCTTAAAAACCCCAGCAAATGCATGTAAATAGCCTCAATTTGTACACAATAGCATTCATTATTTATTGTATTAATGATACATAAAATAAGGTTTTTAATGCCTAAATTATAGAATAAAGAGAAGAAAAGAAAAAGGAATAAAATATTGCAAATATTTTATGACCCTAACCCCGAGACCAAGGCCAGCATGGAATTGGTCGACAAGGAATAAAGTAGGGGGAGATAAGGGCCAATCATACAATAAATACCTCATTTATTTATTCACTTATTTATGCATTTTGACACCTATTTTGTACATAATTATTTATTCATAAAAAAAAGAAACTTTGTTCATGAAAGTTGTAGATAATAATATAAATAAAAATACAAAATTGAGTTTGTGTAAAAATAATACACAGTGTACATTTTATACACAAAATAAAAAGCCAAAATCTCAACTTCACAGACCCATATCTTGCGAATAAAAACTCCAAATCACCCAAACTCACCTTTAATTGTATATAGCATTACAAGAACTATTTTATAAGTTGGTTTCATTATTTTGGAGTCCATCTGTGGAAGTTAGGTTTTTAGCCCTTCTTGTACATAATACCTGATTAAAATATTCATTTTATTCAATATTCATTATTTTTTATAAATTCATATTTTTAGAATTTTGTAAATAATGTATACAATACATGTACATATTAAAGTTAAAAGAAAACTAAAAAGAATTTGTAAAATAAAATAAGCCTAGGTAATACCTAGGCAAAATAACTATGCTACCTATATATACATAAATAAAAGGGATTTTTATTCTTTTATTATTTATTCATTTATATTTTTATAATAATGTATATATTATATATAACTTATTAAAAATACAAATCCAAAATAAAAACAAATCAAATTCATTAAATAAATAAAATGTAAATGATATATAGGTAAACTACCTATAAGTATATCTACATATACATAAACACATTTATTTAAAAATATAAATAGACTCTTAAAAATTAAATAAAAATATATTTATACTCATAAAAATAAGTTATAAATTTATAAAATAAAAAAATAAAATAATGAAATAAAATAAACAAAATAAAAATAAATACATATAAATATACTTATAAAAACATCATTAAAATAAACCCATAATAAAATACATTAAAAAAATAACAAATAAAAATCATAAATAAATACAACATTAATTAATAAACATTTTTTATTTTATAAGCAAAATTTAATTAATTCATTTATTATGTCTAATAATTGAGTCAAATTCGGGCTAACATGGACCAATCACAGCCCTGCCAATGTTGACCTCGGTCAACTCAGCCATCAGCCTCACCAGCCCGTCAAATCTGTCAGACATGGCGTTTTCTCCAAATTTTCCTGATCGACCCATCGCTCCAATGACATCGGTCCCTTCACGGAAATTACTCCCAACACAACTCTTATACACGCCCAAAGCTTGTTTCCCCTGTATATAGCTTGGATTCCTTATTTTTGGCCGGTCAATAAGGGCTCCCATTCTGTTCGAAAATAAATAAGCCTCCAGCCCGTCAAATCTGTCAAACCCCCCATCTTCTCCCATTTTTCCCGGGTGCCCCGTCCATCGATCGCCTTTGCTTCCTTCAGAAGAAATGCTCCTGGTACATTGTACATACACGCCCCTATGTTAGATTTAATGTATATATCACCGATTCCTTATTATTTGCCGGTCAATAAGGGCACATGCACATGTTTATAAATAAGCTCCCCCTCCTCCTTGGCCGAATTTGGCCAACTTACTTCCCCCAAAACACCTTGAATCCGGTTCTAGATGAGCCCTTGTGACAGGAGGAGCTCCACAGCACCGTGAATCGGCCGGAGGAGGAAGAAATTTTGTCGCGGCGGAGCTCCGGCGTCCGTCCTGCTCCCTGGAGGCCCCCAGGTATAAGAGCTGTGCATTTATTTTCTTAGGTAGATTTTTATTCCCGCATTTCATTCATGTCTTTTATTATGCATTTAGATCATTAGAATAGCTTAGGTTAGCTAAATCGAAGTTCGCCGGAGCTTTGCTCCGGCGACTTCGCCACCTTGTTTCCGACTGTTTTTCCGACACCATTTCGCCTTCACTTCGATCCCCTCCGCATTCTACACCTCCAGACCACTCCCGTTCAACCAGATCTGCTCCAGATCTGCGAATCGGAGCTTCAACTCCGCCGCTCGCCGGAGGCTTCGCCACATCGCCCATTTCTTGTGCTAACAGCTTCAATTTTCGGTCGAGGGATCTCCCCTCGAGCCGCGTGAGTAAGATCCTGCAGGTTAGGAGCAAAGAGGAGCTCCAGGAGACGCTTTCAGAGTTCATCGGAGGTACCTGGAGCCCCTCGACTTCTCCGACATCGTGGTGGCACTCCAGTGCCCCTCCGTCCGATCAGACACCTCCAGCAGCTAGAGCCACCTGTCAGGAAGCCAGTGGGAGCCTCAGAAGCCTCGAAGGACGCTGGAGAAGCGAGCTTGAAGGCGAGGAAGTTCGGCCATCCCGGCCTTCTTCCCTGTTCTTCCACCTTGCCTCGCCGCCGTCAGATGAAGGAGGTCTCCCCAGGTCGAGCCTCAACCGTCGGATCTGCCCGCACCTTAGCCATCGGATCACGCCAGATAATCTAATCTCCACCGTGGATCCGCGAACCGTCATCGTCTCACCAGGAAGCGACGCGTGTCAAGTGAAGAACGCCCAGCCATTGGATCGCACGCCTTTTGGGGATAATTTTCACATATAACCCCTGCCTTTTTTTGTATTTAGTATTTAATTTTGTAAATAAATTATAACGTTGTAAATAAATTGTGAATTTTGCTAAAGGACCCCTGTACTTCCTTAAATTGCATTTTGGTCCTTCCGCGCCTCATGTGCAGTCCCACCTGAGGTGCGTGAATTTTGCACTATAGCCCTGGCGGTTTTTGTTAATTGTAAATTAGTTCAAAAAATTAAAATAAATGTTTATTTCTGTAGGTATTTTTGCACCGATGCCCTGTTACTTTTTTTATTTGCAAAAATACCCCTTCCAGGCTGTTTTATTTTTGTATCTTTTATCTATTTATTAAAAATACCTATGAGGCTTCTAAAAATCCAGAAAAATTAGGATAGATGTTTCATGTGATGCCCTTGTACGCCCATATTTTATTTCACATTTTTTTGCATTTTTCCTAATTAGTAAAAATGAAAAAGAAGCCATTTTTGTACTGTTTAAATTAAAAAAATACAAAAAATTAAAAAAATGTCTTTGAAAAATTCCAAAAAAATTATATATGGTATATTTATACATATATTGTGTCCAGAAATTGAAAAACCCTAAAAATATGAAAAAAAAATTAAAAAAATCAGAAAGCTCCAAAATCTAACAAAAAAATTAGAAAAATATTAAAAAGCAAAAAAAAATTATATCTATATATATATTTTAAGCATTTATATCTATATATATCTATATACTATATTACTCCTCTCTCTCTCTTCTTATATATATATATATCTTTATACATATCTTTATATATATATTTATATAACTATAAATATAAAAAGAAAATATAAAATATAAAAACAACAGAAAAATTATAAAAACAAAAATATAAAAAAATATATAAAATCCAAAACCCACAGAAACAATAAATGGACATGAACAATGGATTGAATAAATGATACATCACATACATTCCCTTCGCCTCCCAGTGTTAGACCTCTACCTATACTTACATCTATACACATTTGCATGTAGAGTTATAATAAATTTTAACTCCACATTTTTGGATATTCATAGCATATATTTATTGTGGGTTAATTGTTGATCGATTTGGGATCTTTTGTTGGTCGCCGCAGCGACATTGTGATCCCGCCTTGTGCGGATTACTTTAGACCGATGGAAAATCCCAGTCATCACACACTGATACAGGGAATGGTGTGGAGGTTGCGAGTAGGAATATTGAGGGTTGTATTGAGGAGAAGGATGGTAGTGCTGGTGGTGCTGAGGAGGTTAGTTCTGATATGGAATAACTGAGTACTTCTGATTGTGCTGGTACTGAAGGTAGTGTGGTTGTTGGTACTGATTCTATCTCCAATTGCCATGGTATGGCAGAGACTGCTGGTGGTGCTGAGGCTGGTTCTGAACAAATCTCCCTCTTTGCTCCTGAGGAATGGATGATTACCTAAGGACTGGCCCTGCAGGGGTCCTCCTAGACATGCTGGTTGTGCGTCATTGGACCATACGCCAATCACCTCTTGAATGAGAGGTGGAGGAGGGAAACATGGATCCTATAGAGGATGGGGCTCAGGTTGGTAGACTATTAGTTGTTGTTGTGGCTGCTATGGAGATTTCGCTCGAGGGCTTGCACATAATATACATGTTGGACCAATGGTTGGGGTTAACTCTACTGAGGAGGTTGTGGCAAAGTTGGCTCTTTCAACTCATTAAAGTGGTGGCCAATGCAGACACAGAATTGCATGAGCTGATCGTACTAACCAGCTACTCCAGTTGCTTGGTGATCTGATCCAATTTATCCATATGTTGTGTCCTCTATTCGATCACAACAAGATTCTCCAGGTCTTGTGATTGTTTCTCAATAATATCCACCTTGACAGGTGGCTCTCTATGATGCTCAAGTTGGAGCTCTCATCTATATATAGCTTGTGGGAACTCGTCCCTATCCACAAGATTCTAATTCTCAATTGTCAGTCCGCCAAATAAATGTTGGACCAAGTTGGTCCTAGGAATGTCATGATGGGGACATTTCTCCTATAGATCTGTAAACCTATCCCAAACCTTATGGATAGATTTGTGGGTGGCTTGGGTGAAGTTGGCTATACGGGCACAAATCTAATTTAACTACTCGAGAGGGTAGAATTTGTGCAAGAAGGCTGCCTTTGACTCCTCCCAGTGGTGACGACTTTCTCCAAGTGGTTGATCCAATGAAGCGTCTTATCTTGAAGGCTGAATGGAAATGTCGTCATTCTGACTAGACCTAATGGTATGTTAGGGTAGTGAGTTGTACCACAGATACATGCAAACTGTTTAGATGGATATAAGGTTCCTTATTTGCATTTCCGTAAAAGGTCAGCAGAAGTACCAAGAGCTGAGGTTTGAGCTCGAAGTGTACATGGACCGCAGGGATTGGATACACTCAACCATCTGGCCTGCGCTAGGGTTATAGGTCTCCTTGAGTGCGGGCTCGGGCCTCTCTGCTCATGCTTCATCTATTGGGCCTCCACGGCTTCCATCTGGTCTCTTTTCTTCTTCTCCTCATGGGTTATCTCTCCTTATCCTCAGATCATTAAGAATATCTTGGAATGTGACATGGTCCACTGTTGGGTCGGTGGGCTACTGTTGCATCTCCTGAATGAGCGTCAAGACCTCCAAACATACGCGTCCAGCTCATGAAATAAAATATTTTTAGGCTTTTTTATATTTTTCTAATGTTTTTGTGATTTTTTCTATATTTTCCTAATTTTTTGGTATTTTTAAAGGCAAAAATACTGAAAATAGTGAATAAACTAAAAGGTTGAAACTAAAATGAGGATGAAAAATATCAAAAGAGTCCAAAATTCCTCATATTAATTTTACAATAAAGATAATAAAACAGAGAAAATTCAGAGATAAAAATTATATTTTTAGGATTTTTTTAGAGTTTTTAAGATTTTTATGAAGTTTTAAGGGGTTTTTGCTATTTTTAGAGGTTTTCTTTTGTATTTTTTTATGATTTTTGGACTGAAGTTAAAACACACTAAAAGACACAGAATATTTTTTTTGGAATTTTTCAAGAGGTTTTTATTTTTCAGGTATTTTCTAATAAATACAGTAGAGAAAATGCATTAAAAATGCAAAATAAAAATATGGCGTGAAAGTAGAATGCAGTAGGAGCTTATGCTAATTTTTTAGGATTTTTTAGGATTTTATAGATGCATGAAATAAATGCAAACAACAAAAAGAAAAATAAACACTAACAGGGGCATTTCTGTAATTAACAGAAAGTCCAGGGTGCAACTTGCAAATTTTCCAAAAATATATAACGTAATATAAAAGTTTCTGGACTAAATATAAATTCCAATGCCCGCAAGGGTATCTGTGCAAAATGTCCAGAAGCATGTGCGCAAGACACGTGACTAGCGGGGACTGATCTGTAAATAGCAAAAACTTGGGGGCTTAATGGTAATTTCTCCAAAAATATTACATGTTAAACAAAATTTCCTGGACTACAATGAAATAACAAGACCCGTAGTGGGTCCCTTGCAAAATGTCCACCACCCCACGTGCACAAGTCACGTAAGGTGACGTAGATGGGGACCTGTTCGCAAATATCAAAAGTAAAGGGGATTTATCATAAATGTTAAAAAACTTTTAAACAACAGATGAAAGTTTTAATACTAATTAATAAATACAAAAATCGTCGGGGTTAAAAATGCAAAATACCCAAGCTAACGGATCGAACGGAGGGGCCTCCTCCACCAATCCACGTGGCGGTCCGAGGACGACCCAGATTAGATCCTCCGAAGAGGATCAATGGCTGATGGAGGGCCAGATCCAACGGTCACTGCTTCTCGCCAAGAACGGAGAAGATCCAACGGTGCTGGGGCTATCTGCATGAACGCGCGAAGAACTTGAGCTTGGCGAGTTTAGATTGGCCAAAGCTCGAGTCTTCGTGCACCTGGGACTCCTCCGACGGCGTAGATTGGTTCCTGCGAGGCTCCTCTACGTGCTGGTAGCGGTAAAAGGGAACGGAGGCGTCAGGAGTTCCCCTACGGCGGCGAGGCCAAAGCGGACTCTAGCAGAGCTCCGGTGAATCGCAAAATTCGCCTCCAAGCGTCTTTGAGGTTCCTGGTACCTGCAAGAAAGGTCAAGGAGTCGCAGGCAAATTGTCGCGACCCACTAATGGGCAAAAAGAGGCAGTGGGTTGTGTGGAGGCTTTCGTCGCTGGCCGGCGAAACTCGATGCTGGCCAGACGAGAAATCCGAGGGTGTTATCGATGATTGAGCGAGATGCGATGAAGGGGGAAATGCGAAGAAGATCCATAGCTAATCTAAGGACTAGAGAGACGACAGAACAAGGGAGAAGAAGCCTTACCAAGGACGCGCGGGAAGATGGCTCCGGCGAGACATCCAGCGAGGGGATACACGTCGATTCGACACCGCCAAGACCTCCAAACACTTGCGTCCAGCTCCTGCTGTCACCGGGAAGGATACTCGGGTGCTAGATCTAGGGTTTAGGGGGGGAAGAGCGATCAAAAAGTGAAGGAAGGTCGGGGGGTCCATTTATACACATTGACGGGGCGACGAAAAGAACGAGGGGCCTGGAGCACTCCATCGATGCGATCGAGAAAGACCATGGGCGTGAATCCTCGATGCATGGTGAACAAAAGTCAAGAAGACTTCAACACGAGAATGTGCAAGACGCCTTCTCCAAAATTCAGAGAAAATGCCAAAAAGATGCAGTCTGACAAAGATCCAGACCTCGGTCAGAGAGTTGACCGAGGTCAACCAACGGAAGCTTCTGGTTGGTCCACGTGGACCAACCAGAAAATTCCTTGGCAAAAACATTTATTAATTCATTTTAAAATAGCAAATGATTTTATTGTTTTTGGGTTATAAAATAACAAATGTTTATTATTTTGTAAATTATTTTATTATGATTTTTATTTATTTTTTTGAGATTAAAAATAACAAGTTTCCTTTATAGGCTATATAGGTATCTTTGTCTATATATTTTACTATTTTATTTTTATTTTGTACATTTAATTTTATTATTTCTATTTACTATTTTATATATTTATAACTTATTTTTATATACTTAAATATAATTTTATTTTATTTTTCTGATGTAGTATATACACTTAATAAAATAGAAGTATTAATTATATAGGTGATGAATCTACGTTTCATCATCTTTATTCTATCATTTTGGCCTTAAAAACCTTAGTAAATGTGTGTAAATACTGTTAATTTAGGTATTTTAGCATTCATGCATATTTGTATAAATAGTGTATAAAGTACAATTTTTAAAGCCAAAATTATAGAATAAAGAAAAGAAAAAGAATAAAATATTGTAAATATTTTATGACCCGAAACCCTGAGACCTAGACATCGCGATGACTAGATCGATAAGGAATAAAGTAGGGGGAGATAAGGGCCAAAATACAATAAAAATACCTTTGTTTTTATCCATTCCTTATTCATTTTGGGACCTATTTTTGGCTCCACTTTTTGTACCTCAAATAAAGAAGCTTTGTACATGAAAGTTGTAGATAATTAAAAAAATAAAAACGCAAAATTGATTTCACTCAAAAATAATATACAGATAAAAAGTTATGGTCTGAATAAAATTCCAGAAGCCCAACTTCCTAGACCTGTATCTCCCTAATAAACGCTCAAAATGCATCAAGCTCACCTTTAATTGTATATAGTTTAAAATAAGCTATTTAATGAAGGTGGTTCCGCATTTGGCGGAGTTACGGTTTGAAAGTTGAGTTTTGGACCCCTATTGTATAGTTGTACAAATTAAAATATTCATTTTATAATTATTCATTATTTTTATAATTTTATAATTTTATATTTTGTAAATATTATCTATAATAAATTTGTATATTAAAATCAAAATAAAAACTCAAAGAAAAAATAAAAATAAAATGTTTGTATATAATACCTAGGTATAATACCTATACATATACCTATATAATTCATACTTCTATTTTATTAAGTATACAAAATATATCAAAAAAATAAAATAAAAATATTTTTAAGTATATAAAAATATTTTATAAATTTATAAAATAATAAACAAAAATAAATAAAATAAATACATAAAATAAAAATAAATTATTATAATATGCAGATACATATACCTATATATGCCTAAAAAAGGTAACTTGTAATTATAAACCTCATAAAAATAATTAAAAATCACTATAAAATATTTTATAAAACAACAAACATTTTTTATTTAATGAACTAAAATTAATAAAATCATTTAGTATTTTAATGTAATTTACAAAACATTTTTTAGAGGTTTTTCCTGGTTGGTCCACGTGGACCAACCACGTGAGTCTGACAGTTGACCGCGGGTCAACTGTCTGACTCTTCCTCTATAGCCTTGTCAGAACATGTTTTGTCCCATCTTCTTGGATTTTTTTAGGCCAACTCTTTCATCAACTCGTCGAGTTGCCTTCATGACTTTTGTTGCTCGTCTATCCATGATACACGCGCAGATGTTTTCTCGGGCTATGGATCGCTGCATCATCCAGAATACCTCGATCTTTGGAGCCTCTCCACTCCTTAGTCAAACGTTCAAATACACCACCCCGAATTTCCTCCCTCTTTTGATCCCTCTTCCACCAATAATCCGACAAACCCAAGTGTCCTCGAGCTCCCTGGTGACAGCAGTGTTCGACCGGACCTGGTCTAGCGTGATTTGGCATCGAATCAAGGTTGATCCGCCCCATCGCCGGAGCTCTGCCCGAAGTCCCAACCTTCATCTCCGGTGAGCCTCCCTCCATTCTCTTTTGATTTTTTGGTAGCTTAGGTTTAGTGTAACGTAAGGTAGAAGCAGTCTGGGCTTCCATTTCGTTTCGCTCAGTGAATCATTCATCGAATCCACGGCTGAGCTCCGCTCCGCCACCGATTATCTCCACCGTCTATCGACCAAATCCTCTGTGTTCCCCTTCATCTCATTTCTCCTTGCCTTCTCTCGCTGCGCTGCACCTCCATCCCGGATGATTGCGCTCGGATCAGCACCACCGTCAGTCCATCTCCGCCGTCTGCCGGACCGACTCCACCACACCTCACCTGTAACTCATTCCCCCATCAGAAGACACCTCTTTCTTCGCATTTTTGTTGCGCTTCTAACCCTGCAGGTTTAAGCCAAAGAGGAGGCTCTTTCGAGCCTCGATGTTCCAGGGAACCACCTCCTAGGCAGCACCTCCTCGTTCCAGCCATTCATGCCTTCTCAACCTTGGCTGAGATCCTCTTTCGACATGGAGTGAGACCAGGAACCTTTTGCCCGTGTTGCTGGGCTGGGAGAGGCCGTGTGTCGGCCACCATCCTCAATCAAAGCAACCTCCAGGCGGTGTTCTTCTAACATCCCCCACGGCCTTCTGATCAAGAACAAGTGCCAGGAGCTTTGGCAGCCGTTGGATCGTCTCGAGCAGCAACCGTCAGATCCCATCAGAAGATCTAATCCCAAACGTCCGCTGCGAACCGCCAACGTGCATCGTGGGCTGACACGTGGATAAGTGGCTCTGGCCACACAGTTGGATCGCGCTTAAAGTGGGCATTGTGCAAGTCTACCCTTTTCGTTTTTATAATATTTTATTAGTACTTAAAATTGCATCTGTAACATTAAAAGTTTTGTAATAATTGCGCTTAGACCCCCCGACTTCTAATATTTGCAAGTAGGTCCTTGGGCACGTCACCTCACGTGCCTGCGCGTGTGAGCTGTGGGGTATTTTGCGCAACGGCCCTCGCACCTTTTCAAAGTAGAGTGTCGACATCTACCCTGGTTATTGCTTATAGTCCGTAGACTGGGCAAGACCCATGTCAAATCTCTCCCGGGTGCTTATTTATAGGCGGCTGGCTGATTATTGGAGACTGTTGCCCAGTCCTTGTCAGGAGCTTTCCACTTTCTTTAGAAGGATGGAGCCTGCTTTCCTCCTCGCTCTTATCGTGCAAGCCATTGATATTAAATAGTAAATGCCAGGGATATAGATATTTGGCCAGAGAGTGAGTGCTCGCTATCACTCCAGAGTGAAGCGGGAGAGAGGGGTGAGCTGTAAGACTAGGGGGATTCCATTATATATTCTCTTATTGAATTTGAAGCGCACTCACTTCTTTCTTTCTATATAATCTTCACTGAAGTAGGTTTCAATCCACGGGCCTATAATCTTCTAGTCCAAGATCCTCGCCTGGACAAACCAGATAATGGATGGGCTGACCAACAGCGCATAATGAACATTATTAATCAGTAAGGAGGAAAAAGGGGAGGAGCCCTTCAACCCAGGGGCAAGGAAAGGTATGATAATCGACGGATATATTGGAATAGCTACGAGATCCCCTAGGAGCTAGGGCCCCTTTCAGGCTCTATCACCTGCGGGTATAGTCAGTTTAGAGAGTCTTATAAAGAATTTCTCCTCATCCATCTATATTAATAGGCCCAGTCAAAGAAAGGACCTAGATGCCCAATTTCGATTAAGTCCCGAAATTGTTCTATAACGTGCTATGTTGTTGGTATAACTGCAAAATAACCCTCGGATTTTGGAAAATTACAGAACAGTCCTTGCTTGTCACGCGCTCTACGCGCGTGACTTTGGAGTTTTTATAAAGGATCCCCTCTGTTGTTGGCTATGTGCATTTAGTCCTTAAATATTTTTAACACATTATAATTTTGCGGAGAAATTGCAAGTTGCCCACTGGATTTCTGCCAAATTACATAAATACCCTTGCCATAGTGTAATTTCTTGATGTTGCTAGTATTTATTTGATGCATCTATAAATCTCTAAAAATCTTCAAAAAATAGCATATCCTTTTGTTGCATTGTACTTCCACGCCATATTTTTGTTTTGTATATTTATTGCATTTTATTATTTATACAAAATTCAAAATCAAGCATTTTCAGCACTTTTTGCATTATAAAATCCATAAAAATTATAAAAACACCTCAGAAAATTCCCAAAAAATATATTTTGCCCATTTTAATATGTTTTAACTTAAATCCAAAAATCATTAAAAAATACAAAAGAAAACCCATAAAAATATAAAAACTCTACAACTCTTCATAAAAATCTTAAAAATTCCACAAAAATCCAAAAAATACAATTTCAGTTTCTAAATTTTCTCAAATTTATTATCTTTGATTTAAAATTGATTTAAGGAGTTTTGGATTTTGTTTTCCATTGTTTTTCCTCATTTCAATCTCGGCCAGCAACTTATTTCATTATTTACTAGTGTTTTTGACTTTAAAAATACCAAAAAATTAGGAAAAATCTAGAAAAATCACAAAAACATTAAAAAATATAAAAATAACAAAAACATTTTATTTCCTGTATTTTTGAGTGTTTAATTCCATTTTATTTCCCTTTTACCTCTCTTGTATTATATATATTCTAAATAGTGTTGTATCTTATTTCAAAAAGAAAATATAAAATATATAAAATATAAAAAGAAAATATAGAAATTAGTAAATTAAAAATTAAAAATAATATAATAAAAAATTAAATAAAAAAATAAAAAATTTAAAAACCCACAAAAAGTCTCAATTGGCTAAGTAGTTCACAAGGCATACGGCTTGACTTTTTGTCTGCTTGCTTTACTTCGTGCTTCCTGTGTTCGACCCCTACTTGCTTGCCGCTTTACATTCTTAGTAGGGTATAATAAACTTTTATCCTTTCTCTTGATTGCTTAATTAATTGTGTGGGTTGATTGTTGATAAACGTGAAGGCTTGAGTGGTCGCCTCAGCGACAGTGAGTCTGATTTGTCAGACCATTATTTTGCGGCTCTCGTTTTCTCGTTTTTCAATAGGTATGTGTACAAGTATTGTACCTATGTCTTATATACAAGTATTTTATTTTTGTGTTTTCTTTAGGTTTTTATTCCTATTTTAATATACACATATATTATAAATAGTATTTACAAAACTATAAAAATATAAAATTATAAAAATAATCAATAATAAATAAAATGAATATTCTAATCTGTACAAGTATACAATAGGGGTCCAAAACTCAACTTTCAAACCGTAGCTCTCAAAATGTGAAACCACCTTCATTAAATAGCTTATTGAAAATTATATACAATTAAAGGTGATTTTGATACATTTCGAGTTTTTGTTTGAGAGACACAGGTCTGGGAAGTTGGGATTCTGGAATCTTATTCAGATCATAACTTTTTATCTGTACATTATTTTTGTGTGAACTCAATTTTGTATTTTTCTATATTTAATTATCTACAACTTTCATGTATAAAGTTTCTTTATTTGAGGTATAAAAAGTGGAACCAAAAATAGGTCCCAAAATGAATAAAGAATGAATTAAACTAAAAAGGATTTTTATTGTATTTTGGACCTTATCTCCCCCTACTTTATTTCTTGTTGACCTAGTCATCGAGATGCCTAGGTCTCAAGGTTTCGGGTCATAAAATATTTACAATATTTTATTATTTTTCTTTTCTTTTCTTTTCTTTATTCTATAATTTTAGCTTTAAAAACAATATTTTATACACTTTTTACACAAATATGCATGAATGCTAAAATGCATGAATTAACAGTATTTACACGCATTTACTTGGGTTTTTAAGGCCAAAATGATAGAATAAAGATGATGAAAATTAGATTTATCAGTATCCCTTCCCTTTTACTGTGGGAGCCATCTCTATATCTGTTTTTGAATATGAATCTAAGAGAATTTTTGGGTCCAGATTGAGTTCATGATCTGCAAATGGAATTATGCCCCAATCAGCCTGTATAGAAGCACCAGACGTAGAGAATCATTTTGTGTTAAGGTCAACAAAGAATTTCATCAAGTATGGCAAGGTGTAAAAAGTGAAATAAATTTCCATCCAAAATAGGCAGAGTTCGGGACAAGAGTGATCCCAGAATATTGAAGAAGACGGGTGAAAAACGAGAATGCGAGAGCCGCTAAATAGTGGTCTGACAAATCAGACTCACTGTCGCTGATGCGACTACTCAAGCCTTCCCGTTTGTCAACAATTAACCCACACAATCAATCAATCAATCAAGAGTAAGGATTAAAATTTATTATTCCCTACTAAAAATGTACAATGGCAAGCAAGTAGTGGTTGAACACAGGAAACAAAGTGTAGAGTATAGACAGAAAGTCAAATCCTAGGTCTAATGGACCACTTAGCCAATCTGGATTTTTTGTGGGTTTTTAATTTTTTTATATATTTTTTTATTTTTTATTTTTAATTTTGTATTTTGATTTTAATTTTCTGATTTTATATTTTCTTTTTATATTTTATATATTTTTTTATTTTCTTTTTCAATATTGGAAGATATAAACTATATAATAAAAGAGGTGCTAGGATATTTTATAAAAATATGCAAAAAAGCTCAAAAATTCAGAATTAAAATATTTTTTATCTTTTTTATAAATTTTTACTATTTTTGTGATTTTTGGTTATTTTTCAGTCTTTTTGGTATTTTTAAATGGTGAAATAAAGGCAAACAATGACTTAACTACTAGCTGTGAGTAAATTATGAATGAAAAATATCAAACAGCCACGGAAATTTTCCAAACTAATTTTAAAATAAAGATAAGAAAATATAGTACCTATAGGAATTGAGTTTGCATTTTTGGGGGTTTTCTATAATTTTTTAGATTTTTTGAAGTTTTGAGGTTTTTTCCTAATTTTTAAGGTTTTGGTTTTGAAATTTTTAGTAATTTTTAACTGACACTAATAGACAGTAAAATTCACAGTAGGTGATTTTTTTAGAATTTTTTAAGGTGTTTTAATATTTTTTGGTATTTTCTAAGCTAGACAGTATCTAAAATGAGTGTTTTTGAATTTTTATAAATATTAAAGTGCAATAAAAGGCAAAATAAAAATGTTGGCGTGAAAGTACAAGCTAACAAGAGCCTAAGTTGATTTTTGGGGATTTTTTAGGGTTTTAATGATGCATGCAAAAAATACAAGAAATGAAAAGAAAATACATGTTTGTAGGGGTATTGTTGTAATATTAAAAAAGGTCAGGGACCTGCATGCAAATTTCACCCAACTTATAACTAATTAAAAAGTCTCTTGGACGAATAAAAAATACCTAAACATGCGAGGGCTTCCCCGCAAAAACAACCAGCGCACGTGCGCAAGCACACGTGCCTAGCAGGGGCACGGACGTAATTTATGAAACGTGCAGGGCAAGTTTGCAAAAATTCCAAAAGTTTTATAACCGCCTAGACATGTTCATTCACTAAACATAAATAAAGCAAACCCCAGGGACCTCCGCACAAAAACGGCAAGTCACGTGCGTAAAGCACGTGACCTGGCAGGGACCCAGAAGTGATTATACAAAATCTCAGGGGGCTGAGTACAAATTATACAATAAGTTTAAACAACTGACGAAAGTTTAATGACTAATATACTATTACAAAAATAGGCGGGGAAAGAACGCAAAATTACCCACGCCTGCGGGATCGGACGGCGACAGAGCTCCCACTTATCCACATGGCAGCACCTGGTGAGTGGATGACGCTTCACGGTTCACGGCCCAGATTAGATCTTTGATGCGAGATCAACGGCAATGGAAGGGTCCGGATCCAACGGGAGCTGTAGCGACTGGGCGCGGCCCTTGATCGGACGGCAGAGACGTGCAAACGAAGAACAGGGAAGCATGGTTGATCGGACGAGCTTCCCCGGCCTTGCTCCTCCTCTTCGATGGCGTTTGAAGTCCCAAAATGGGCTGAGAGCTCCCCAGAAGGTCCCTCCGAACGCTGGGGTTCCCAAAACACTCGGGCGAAGACTGGAGCTCCCCAGCGTCGATGACGGAGCACGGTGGCTCCAGCTATCTCCGGCGAGGCACAAAATCGACCCCAGGCGCGTAGTTGAGCTTCGGACCTGCAGAAAAGACGTGAAGGAGTCGAGGGCAAGTTACCTCGACTCCGCGGAGGGTGGAAAGGCTCTCGGTTGGTGCGTGGGACAAGTCGAGGTCGGCCGGCGAGACTCGGAGCCGGCCAACGTGATGTCACGGTGATGAGGGAGTGATTACGAAGGGAAAACGAAGGGCGAGAATCAGGGAGGCTTCCTCGCTATCCTAGAGCAACAAAAAAGGTCAAGAAAGGGACAAAAATGCCTCACCAGAGCGCGCGGGCAAGGTGCTCCGGCGACCACTTCGGCGAGGGGATCCACCTCAATTCGACGCTGCCTTGGTCCAATGAGAAGCCCGACGAACTCCTGCTGTCACCAGGAGTATCTTTGAGGACTTAGGTTTGGAGTTCGGTGGTGGAAGAGGGATCAAAATGATAAGGGAAGTCGGGGTTTCATTTTTTAGAGTCTGACTGCCGAGTGGAGAGGGCGTGTAGATCGAGGGATACGAGGCGCGTCGGTGATCCACACACCAAGGTAATCCTTGGGCGTGTATCATCGATGCAAGAGGAAGAAATGTCATGAAGATACCATCACCAAAGGGTGAAAGAGGCATCCTCGAAAAATGGAAGAAGAAGCGGGTCAAACTCCATTCTGACACAGCTAGAGGTGAAGGTCAGACTGTTGACCTTGGTCAACAGTCCAGACCACCTGGTTGGTCCACGTGGACCAACCAGGAAAAACCTCTAAAAATTAATTTGTAAAATCAATAAAAAATAATAAACGATATTATTTTAATTAGGTTATTAAATAAAAAATATTTATTATTTTATGTAGTATTTTATGGTGATTTTTAATTATTTTTAGTAGGTATAATTTTATAAGTTACCAATTATGCCCTTTATAGGTATAATATGTATATACTTTATTCCTTTTATTTTTATTTTATAAATTTAATATTTTTATTTTTTATTATTAATTTATAAATTTATAAATACTTTTATACACTTAATTATATTTTTATTTTAATTTTCTGATGAAGTTTGTATATTTCATAAAATAAAAGTGTACTTTATATAGGTATAAGTATGTGTATAATACCTATGTACTTTATTTACATGTATTTTATTTTGAGTTTTACTTAGGTTTTTATTCTAATTTTTATGAACAAATATATTAGAAGTAATATTTACAGAATTATAAAAATATAAAATTACAAAAATAATGAATAAATAATAAATTGAATATTTTAATCTGTACAGATATACAATGAGGGTCCAAAACTCAACTTTCAAACCGTAGCTCCACCAAATGCGAAACCACCGCCATTAAATATTTTCTTCTATATACAATTAAAGGTGAGTTTGCTGCATTTGGAGTTTTCATATGTGAGATAACGAGTCTGGGAAGTTGGGATTCTGGACTTTTATTCAGACCAGAACTTTTTATCTATACATTATTTTTTAGTGAAGTCAATTTTGTATTTTTCTTTATTTAATTATCTACAGCTTTCATGTACAAGGTTTCTTTATTTGATGTATAAAAAGTGGAACCAAAAATAGGTCCCAAAATAAATAAAGAATGAATGGAATAAAAGGTATTTCTGTTGTATTTTTGGCCCTTATCTCCCCCTACTTTATTCCTGGTCGATCTATTCATCAAGATGCCTAGGTCTCGGGGTTTCAGGTCATAAAATATTTACAATATTTTATTCTTTTTCTTTTCTTTTCTTTATTCTATAATTTTGGCTTTAAAAACCACATTTTATACAATATTTACACACATATGCATGAATGCTAAAATGCATGAATTAATGCTATTTACAGGCACTTGCTAGGGTTTTTGAGGCCAAAATGATAGAATAAAGATGATGAAATGTGGATTCATCATCCCCCTATACTTTACCTTTGCTAGTCCCTAGCAAACACTTATGCAATAAGTGCAAAAAGAGAAAGAAAGAAAAAGAAGAACTTGGATTTAGTTTAATTATCAAACTTGTCTTCACAAAATCAGAGTTTGGAGCTTAAGTCGGACTTTGGAATTTAAGTGTGGGCGGAACCTTAATGTGAACCGAATTTGAAATCCAATAGCCCTTGAGAATCCCAAAACTCTGCCCAAGTCTCCTCAATAGCCAGGTCAGAAATATTTCAATTCATACGCAAACTCTTACGACTATGAGTCTGACTCGCACAGTGTAAGTGATGGTGGCTCTCCCCAACTAGAATGACAAAGAAACTGACTTTTCCAGTACGACAACCCAATGATTCCCCAATCCAATGACTCCATCCTTGAGGAGCGGGGTATTCCCTTATAAGTTCAAGTGGCAACCAACTCAAGAGAAGGGGGTGAAGAGAAGAATGGACGGTAGCCAGTGTAGCTACCTATCCTGGAATGCAAGACCAGCATAGTGAAGTCGACCCGCTACAGGCTCACATATTTGGCTTTGGAACTCAAGCTTGCTTATTGACTTTACAACATTTGTACATACTTTGCAGGCTTTTTATTTTTTTACATTCCTGAACAACACATTTTTTTTTCGAAATACTATTGATAGCAGCATTTACATAAGGAGTTTTTCCTCTTGAGCCAGTAGACTATCCCTCTTTTGAAGCTTTATCGCAACCCACAACCTCCTGTCTTTAGACTTCCTCATCACTGTACGGGTTGGGGTGCACTTCCCTCCCTAGAGGAGGATAAATGTTTCCACTTGTGTGCGTCTCATACCGGCAAATCCAATCCCCTCACCACTCCAACTGAGTTGAGCCATGTGAAAGGTGCAGGTGTCCAAGTTAGGTCATTATCAACAAGAGTCGTGCGTGTGCTCTGAAATACTCTACTTAGGCAGTCAAGAATCCATTGAACCAAGTCCCGTAATCCTCAAAGAATTAAGTCAACTAGACCTGAAGTACCTCAAATCCAGTTCCTATAAGGTTCCTATTATTAGGTAGATTTTAAGGTCCAATCAAGCTCCAATCTCCGGATTTTACTTAGACTCGTTCAACTATCAAACCCAATCCGAAAAATGCGAATGCTATGCAATGCTATGCAGAAAATATTTTTGTGATGCAATTTTCAAAGGTTTTGAACTTTTTATGGATTTTTGAAAACATGATTATGATGCATATACAGATGCATTTTTTGTCTTTTTCCAAAATGATTTTTCAAATGTTTTTGGATTTTAGTTTTGCAAATGTTTTTGGGATTTTTGAAAAAAAAGTTTTTTTGGCTGAAAACTAGGTGAAAACTATGTACACGGGAGTGCTTCTTATATATACAAGAAGTGGATTTTAAGACTCAAACTTATTTGACACAAGCTTTTCGAACAATTTTGAAAACTATAGTCCAAATTAATTTTTACAAACATGTCCACACATTTGAAAATCATTTTGCAAAGGTTTTCAAAACAGTATATATAGATTTTTCAAATATTTTTGCAACCATTTTTCAAACCATTTGCAAATCATTTTTCAAACATTTTATTTCACAAAAAGAAAATAAATTTTACAAACCACACATTTTTATACAGGTTGAAAATATGTAACAAAATATTTTCAAAATAGTTTTCAATAGATGTTCACAAAGATTTTCAAACTATTTTTCAAACATTTTGCAAAAAATATTTCCACCTGATTTATTAATCAGTAAATACAGAAAGAATCTGAGGAACAAAACACCTTTTTATTAAGGGTTTTTAATGAATTTTAAAGAATTTTTAGCCATATTATTAGGAAAATATGAAAGTACGAGTTATGGCTAAAGTATATACACAGTATATACGACCCCCTATACTTAGCTTGAGCTATGTCCTCATAGATCAGAGAGAAAAGCGAAGACATAACTCGTACTAAGTATAGGCAAGTCTAAAGAATAAACGAACGAAGAAACGAATGAACGAATGAGAAGTTGACCATCCCCCCTATACTTAGGATCAAATAATCCTAAGTATAGCAGTCTGTACACAAGGCAGAGAGGGTCAAGGGTGGGAATGAACAGATCGTACTCAGATTGTCTCCCCCCAATACTTAGGGTAAGATATCCCTAAGTATAGAAAAGAAGAGGAGACAATGGAGAGGATCAAAGAATGGAGAAACTCGGGGTGCACGCCCCCCCCCCCCCCATACTTAGGACAAAGTACGTCCTAAGTATAGAAGACTGTCTTCAAAGGGGCGACACCTGCTTGATAGATACAGAAGATAGAAAAGGAAAAGAAGAAAAGAAGAAAAGAAGAAAATGGATATGAACAACTCGGGATGCGCTTCCCCCCTACACTTAGGATAAAGTACATCCTAAGTGTAGCAATGATGAAAGGGATGACATCATGTCGGTAGAAGAGGATAAAAGAGATTGAAAAGAAGAAAAGAAGAAAAATCATTCAAAAATGTTTTGCTGTGCTTGGCCTTCCTCTGCCTCTTTGGAGATATCCGGCTCATCCTTGTAGATTACTTGAATCGAATCAACGACAACCATGAATGTATCATGTTCAAGGTATGGCTTCAGAAGCTGTCCATTGACTACGAATGGCTGTGTGTCAGCTGACAGATTGGATATCAATACACTTCCGTTGTCACGCACCTGCCTAACCATAAACGACCCAGTCCATTTACTCTTCAATTTGCCTGGAAAGATCTTTAATTTTGCATCGAACAACCATGCCTTTTGGCCTGGATCGAAGAACTTGCGGCGGATATGCTTGTCATGCCATGTTTTGACCTCCTTGTACATCAGGCTGTTGTCGTATGCATAATCTCTGAATTCCAATAATCTGTTCAAATCCAGTTTTCTGTTCTTTCCTGCTTGCTTGGAGTCCAAATTACAGATGTTAATGGCCCATAAGGATTTGTGAATTAGTTCGACGGGCAAATGACATGGCTTGCCATACACAAGGCGGTAGGGAGACATGGCCAAGGGTGACTTGTACGTCGTCCTATAAGCCCAAAGAACGGAATCAAGCAGCTGAGACCAATTCTTGCGATCCGGACGCACAAGCTTCCGTAAAATGGTCTTGATCTCCTTATTTGAACATTCAGCTAAGCCATTGGACTACGGGTGGTAAGGTGAAGCGACACGATGTTCAATGCAGAATTCCTGAGTCAACTTCTTCACCTCTCTGTTTATGAAATGACTACCCCCGTCAGATATGAGAATCTTAGGAATCCCGAACCGTGCGATGATGTGATCGCTCAAGAATCGACAAACAGTCCTATTGTCGGCGGTTCGGGCGAGAATGTCCTCCACTCATCGACTTACATAATCGACAGCAAGCAGAATATATTCATAGCCCTGACTATTGGGAAACGGGCCCATAAAGTCGATGCCCCATGCGTCGAAGACGTCTGAGATCTGAATGTATTTTAAAGGCATCGTGTCTCTCATTCCTATGGTTCCGCCCATCTTCTGACAGTCAGTGCAACCTTTGACATAATCATTTGCATCTTTGAATAATGAAGGCCACCATAGGCCACTTTGAAGAAGTTTGGATGCCGTACGTTTGCCTGAATGATGTCCTCCAGAATCTTGGTCATGACATAAAGCGAGGACACTTGGAACTTCCTCCTGAGGAATGCAACTTCTTCAGATACAATCTGCTCCCTCACGAAACAAATATGGATCCTCCCACTGGTAGAAATGGATTTTAGACAAGAATCTATCTATTTTCAACTTAGGCTAGTCCTGTGGGATTTTCTTGGTCACCAGATAATTCACAATGTCCGCATACCAAGGAAGCGAGGTGACAGACAATATTGCCTCGTCTGGAAAGATCTCTGTGATCGGCTGCAGGTTCAGCCCAGGAGATTCCGGCTCAGGAAGTCTTGACAGATGATCGGCCACCACATTCTTTACCCCAGGTTTATCTTTGATTTCCATGTCAAATTCTTGGAGGAAAAGGATCCACCAGATGAGACGTGGTTTGGTGTCCTTCTTCTGCTGTAAGTACCGAATGGCCGAATGATTAGTGTAAATGACTACTTTGGATCCAAGGAGGTAGGATCTGAACTTTTCCAGGGCAAAAACTACCGCTAGCAGCTCCTTTTCAGTGAC
The DNA here is from genome assembly GCA_037367405.1 of Ottelia alismoides. Classification (NCBI taxonomy): domain Eukaryota; kingdom Viridiplantae; phylum Streptophyta; class Magnoliopsida; order Alismatales; family Hydrocharitaceae; genus Ottelia; species Ottelia alismoides. Next base: position 1,832,174 of record JAZKJV010001327.1, on the reverse strand, counting down.
AGTGTAGTTCCGCTGGGCTTCATCGAGCGTTCGACTAGCGTAGTGAATCGCAAATGGTATATTATCTTTCCTCTGTCCAAGGACAACTCCGATAGCATAATCTGACGCGTCGGTCATTATCTCAAAAGGCTAAGTCCAAATCGGCGGCTGTAAGACAGGGGCCTGGGTGATGAGTTCTTTCAACTGATTAAAGGTAAGGAGCACACGGTCATCTACAATGAATTCATTCTCCTTGCCGAGCAACTCAGTCAATGGTCTGGCCAGTTTGCTAAAGTCTTTGATGAATCGTCGGTAAAAACCGACATGGCCCAAGAATGACCTGACTTGCATGATCGTTGTAGGTGGATCAAGTTTGGAAATCACGTCCACCTTGGCTGGGTCAACCTCCATACCACGTTTAGAAACAACGTGACCCAACACAATTCCTTCGGTCACCATGAAGTTGCTCTTCTCCCACGAGAGCACAAGATTGACTTCGCAGCACCTTCGTAGGACTCAGTCTAAATAATCCATACATTGGTCGAATGAATCCCCGTAGACCGAAAAATCGTCCATGAAGACCTCGAGAAAGTTGCCCACCATATCAGCAAAAATTGCAAGCATACACCTCTGAAATGTGGCTAGGGCGTTGCACAGCCCGAACGACATCCGTTTGAAGGCATATGTGCCAAAAGGACAGGTGAACGTGGTTTTCTCTTGATCTTCAGGAGCAATAGCAACTTGATTATACCCAGAGTAGCCATCCAAGAAGCAGAAATATTCCTTCGCGGCCAATCTCTCCAAGATCTGATCAATGAAGGGTAAAGGAAAGTGGTCCTTCTTGGTAGCGAGATTAAGTCTTCTGTAGTCCACGCACACTCGCCAGGAAGTGGGTACTCTGGTTGGGATCTCCTCTCCTTTGTCATTCTTCACAATGGTGATCCCTGATTTCTTGGGCAAAACATGCAGAGGGCTCACCCATTTGCTATCGGATATGGGATAAATGAATCCCGCATCACACCATTTTTGAATCTCTTTCATAATAACCTCCCGCAGGTTAGGATTTAGTCTTCTCTGAAATTCTCGAAAGGGCCTGCAATCTTCTTCCAGAAAAATGCGATGCGAGCACAGTGATGGATTGATCCCATGGTGATCTGAAGTTCGCCAGCCTATCGCCTTGCGGTTGCGTTCAAGAACCTCCATCAGACGAGATTCTTGGTCTTCGGTCAGATGTGCATTGATGATGACCGGGTACATGTTCGGTTCTCCCGCAAGGAAGGCGTACTTCATGTTGGAGGGCAAAGGTTTCAGCTCTGGAGGGGTCTGAGCTACTTCAGAAGTGACCTCAGCTATTAGTATAGGTGGTGATTCTTTCAACTGTTCGGTGTCCACCATACTCGATTCTGCCTCTTCTCTCAAATCTTGACAGAATGTCTCGATGATATCCTCCTCATCAAAAGATTCTTCAAACATCTGCTCTTGGTTTTGAAGGCACATCACCCCCACGGCAGTTTCTTGCAGCACACCAGCAAGTTCCTCATCCTGATCGATAAGGGGAAATTCGACTGCGGTCTCCACTTCCTCCTTGGGGCAGAGGAGTTCATGGATCTCATTGTCATCCAAAAATAAGTTGGTATCTTGAATTTCTGCTAGAAAGTCGCAGTCGTCAGCATACTCAATCACCCTTGCACAAGATGTAGATGTCTGTTCGGCTGGTGTTCTCTCAAACTGGGTCTCTACTCTGATTGTTTCATTGCCAGCGTCAAAAGTGATTTCTCCCGTCCCATAATTCACTACTGTGTTTGATGTCCGCAGAAATGGTCTTCCAAGTATGATTGGGGTAAGGAGCAATGGAGAGGGGACGTCCATATCTAAGACCACAAAATCGGCCGGGAATGACTTTCCCTGAATTGTGACGATCACGTCCTCCAACAGACTCTTAGGCCGCTTGACTGACTTGTCTGCAAACTGCAGAATCATATTTGTAGGCTTGAGCGGTCCTAGCCTGAATTCCGTAAGTAGCGAAGCTGGCATCAAGTTGACAGAAGACCCGCTGTCGAGAAGTGTTCGTTCAAACTCCTGATTGAACATCTGACAACGTACAAGAGGTGCTCCCATATCTGGCTTTTTATCCGGGAGATTGCTGATGGCGTTAACGGTGGCCATTGTGAGGATATGCTTTTCGGACTTGCCACCCTTGCTTCTGGAGTTGTGGGGATGCGGCCTGCGCTTGGTTGTTGTTGAACCGAGAAATAGAGGGTCGTACGGTTTCACAAGGCGAAACCGCAGTCGATGCGGTGACCGCTCGAAATCCCGATTCAAACAACAATTAACCCACGACAAATAAATCAAGCAATGAAAGTAAATGTGCGGAGTTAAAATTTATTATAACTCTACAACAAGATGTGTATAGGTGCAAGTATTGTAGAGGTCGAACACAGGGAGCAGACAGGTAGAACGGGGCAAAGATTGCTCAAAAATGTGTGTGAAAGTGATCAAGTGCCTACTATGCTATTTTTTTGTGGGTTTTTAATTTTATACTTTTTATTTAATTTTTAATTTTCTATTTTTGTATTTTGATTTTTGATTTTCTAATTTTTATTTTTCTTTTTATATTTTATATTTTTTTATATTCTTTTTCAATATTGGAAAATAAGAACAATGTAATAAAAAGGACAAAGAGGTATTTATAAAAATAGACAAAAATATCCAAAAATATGAAAATAAAGTCTTTTTGGTATTTTTCTACTTTTTTTTACTGTTTTTGTGATTTTTGGGTAATTTTTAGATGGTTTTTGGTATTTTTAATTAATAAAATAAAGAAAACAGTGGTAAAAATGCAAGGCTGAAACTTAAAATGAAGAAATAAAATAATAAACAGTAGCAAAATTTCTCCACTTTAATTTTCACTCAAAGATAATAAAACAGAGAAAATTCAGGAAAAGAAAACACTATTTTTGGATTTTTTATGAATTTTATAAATTTTTCTGAAAGTTTTTAGTGTTTTGTAATTTTTTGGAGTTTGGTTTTGTATTTTTTTATGCTTTTTGGCTGGGAGTTAAAACAAACTAAAAGACACAAAATATATTTTTTTGGAATTTTTCTGGAGTGTTTTTATATTTTTTATGGATTTTGTAATGCAAACAGTGCTGAAAATGGTAGTTTTTGATTTTTAATAAATATAAAAATGCAATAAATATGGAAAATAAAAATATGCCGTGATAATATGGTGCAACAGGAGCTTAATGCAATTTTTGGAGATTTTTTAGGCTTTTGTAGATGTATGCATAAAATACAAACAACAAAAAGAAAAACCACATTCGCAGGGGCATTTATGTAATTATCAGGAAATGCGGGGGTCTCTGCGCAAAATTCGCAAAAGTTTTGAATTGACTAAACTATTTTCTGAACTAAACGCAAATACCATAAACAACAGGTGTGCCTTCACAAAATCGCCACCACGCACGTGCGTTGCACGCGCCCACGCGGGGGCATAAACGCAATAACATAAAAGTTAGGGGTTCGGCTTGCAAAAATTACAAAATAAATGAACAGCAGAGGAAAGTTTGTGCGTTAAACCTTAAATACAAAAAACGCCTGGGCGATACTGCAAAATGCCCAAGCAAGGGCGCTGTCGGACGGTTCGATCTTTGCCACTTAAACACGTGTCCGCGCAGGGGGGCACGATGCCCCTTCGATTCTGCGGCTTGGATTAGAACGGGGGGCTCGATCAACGGCTGGAGTGATGCTGCATCGGACGGCGAGGATCAAAAAGGGGGGGGGGGCAGATGGACGGTGACTGTAGCACGTCCCCCTCCCCTGTGCTCTCTTCAGCCCAGGCCCGCGCGGCGGCGGCGGGGCTTCGTCTCCGGCGAGCTCGAAGGTGCGGCCCCCCTCCAAATGGTTAGGCGTCGACCCTGGTACCTACAATGACAAAAAGAGAAGCGACAGTAGCGGGATCTCAGGGGGAACGATGGGTGAATGATGGTGGAAGTCGCCGGCGCGGGTCCGACGTTCGACGGGACATGGTTTTAGAGCTAAGGAATCGCGATTGAAGTGAAACTAAATAACTAGAATTAAACCTATGAGCTATTCTATGCTAAGAAATACAAGGAAAAAGTAAGAAAAACCAAGAAGAAACAGCACCTCAAGGGTTGAACACCCAAGGTTGCAAACCTCGACGGCGACACGCCGGAGGTGGGTGGAGACACCAAATGCACACGCCCAAGGCCGCCCTAGATGGCTGGAGGCCACCCTGTCACGGGGACCAGTCCAGAGCACAAGCAAACGGGGCCAAAGAGTGGTCAAATGAGGTTCAAGCTCGAATGGAGGAGTTGGGAGGTTTTTGAAAACATGGTCGTCGAGGCTCCTTGATCGAGGTGCCAGATGCGCGTCAGAGGTCCAACACCCAAGAGGAGATATGGGCGAGCATCCTCGATGCACGATGAAGAAAAGTCAAGAAGACATTGGAGTGAAACGAGGAGCGTACGAGCCTCGAAAAAACTGAGAAAACGGGTCAAAAGTCATTCTGACACACAGCAGGGAGGAGGCAGGAGAGTTGACCAGCGGGTCAACTTTCCTGGCCACCTGGTTGGTCCACGTGGACCAACCAGGAAAATCCCTGGAAATAATGCTTATAAAATCAATTAAAAATAGAAGATGATTTTATTGATTTTTAATTATAAAATAAAAAATGTTTATTTTTTTATAAAGTATTTTATAGTGATTTTTATTTATTTTTAGGAAGTGTATTTTTACAAGTTTGCATTTATACCCTTATAGGTATCTATATCTATGTATTTAAGTATTTTATTTTTATTTAGGTATTTTTAATTTATTTTATTTTGGTTTTTATTTTCTAAAATTATAAAATACTTTTATAGACACAAATATATTTTTATTTTATTTTTCTGATTTATTTTGTATATTTAATAAAATACAAGTATGTTTTGTATAGGTATGTCTATAGGTAATATACCTATGTATTGAATATATACAAGTATTTTTATTTGTATTTTAATGATGTTTTTATTCTAATTTTAATATACATAATTATTATAAGTATTACTTACAACATTATAAAAATATAAAATTATAAAAATAATAACTAAATGATAAATTGAATATTTTAATATGTACAAGTATACAATGAGGGTCCAAAAGTCAACTTTCAAACCGTAGCTCCGCCAAATGCGAAACCATCGCCATTAATTAGATTATTTTCTTCTATATACAATTAAAGGTGAGTACGCTGCATTTGGAGTCTTTATTTGTGAGATACGGGTCTGGGAAGTTGGCATTTTGGATTTTTATTCAGACCATAACGTTTTATCTGTATATTATTTTTCTGTGAAATCAACTTTGTATTTTTCTTTATTTTATTATCTACAACTTTCATGTACAAAGTTTCTTTATTTGATGTACAAAAAGTGGAACCAAAAATAGGTCCCAAAATGAATAAAGAATGAATAAAATGTATAGGTATTTTATCTGTGTTTTGGCCCTTATCTCCCCCTACTTTATTCCTTGTCGACCTATTCATCAAGATGCCTAGGTCTCGGGGTTTTGGGTCATAAAATATTTACAATATTTTATTCTTTTTCTTTTCTTTTCTTTATTCTATTATTTTGGCTTTAAAAACCGCATTTTATACAATATTTATACACATATGCATGAATGCTAAAATGCCTATATTAAGCCTATTTACACGCATTTACTAGGGTTTTTAAGGCCAAAATGATAGAATAAAGATGATGAAACGTGGATTCATCAGTTGTGCATGCCTCTTTCAATCCTTTCTTAACAGCTGGCATGTACTCAAGAGCTTTTATTAACGGCATGTTCAACACTAAATTCTGGATGATTTCTATAATGGCAGGATCAGACAAAGCATTTTTAAAAATTTTCATTTTTTGTGTTTTTTCATTGCTTCTGGAAAAGGAATATTTACAACATCTTCACCAATTTCGTTCAAAAGAGTGTCCATACTGTTGTGTACAGGTAGATGGCAAAAAGGAATGGATTCATCTACAATTTGTGGACCAAAAATGGCAGGCTCGGCTTCAGGTGCTGGCGTTGGACTCGCTGCAGGTGCAATGCTCCTCCTGTCAGGAACGGGCTATGAGGCAGGTGCAGGCGTCTCCAATGTTGGCCGATCTCCACCGAGGCTGCTGTTATCTTTTTGTGTTTTCTTGTTTTCTTCATTTTTTGTGATTTTCTGAATGCTGGTGCTGCTCCCAAAATGCTGCTTGGCCCTGTTGTTGGCTGGACTGTCGATTCCCCGTCAGATGCAAGATGCTTTCCTTTCACCATCGCTGATGGCTGGAGTGTCCTACTGCTCCTGAGAGTAACAACATTAGATAAAAAAACAATTAAATTCACCTGATTCGGGTTGGACACTGCCGGCTACCTGCTCCTTGCGTCAGAAGTTGTTCAGATTGGCTTCGACCTAGGCTGGTATGACGGTCTTGGCAGTCGTCAGGTCGTCGATCTTCTGGGTCATCTCAGCCATGTTCTTCATTAATTGTTCAAGACAGGCCAGGGCTGGATTAACCGGCACAATCTCAGAAGAATCCCCCTGCTGGGGTCTGGAACGTTAGTATGGTGACTGCGATTGCGACGGGTAACCCTGAGAAAATTGGTGAGGAGGAGGGTTGGAGGAGTATTGTGAACTTTGTTGGTTGTATTGAGCAGCCGGTTGCTGATTGTATCCTTGTCCGCGATATCCGGACTGCTGAGGACCGTGCTGGTAATTCTGCCTCTAGGTGTTACCGTGAGATGGAGGTTGGTATTGGTAGGAGGGCTGAAAGGGTCTCCCACCCTGCTGCTGCTGGTGATAGGGCCTGTTGCCCATGTTCTGACCCTGAGAGTGTCCCTGAGGACGGGTCAGCTGCGCTTCGTTGTTCCATACACCATTGATCTCCTGAATCAGTGGCGGGGGTGGAGATAACTGCTCAGAGTAGGTTGGCTGGGACTTAGGTTGGTATACAACCATCTGTGTCTGGGGCTGCGAGGGCTGCTCCGGAACCTGCACGTAATACACGTGCTGGACAGGCTGGGGCTGCGGTAGAGTCGGCTGAGGGTTCTGCAGCATTGTAGGCTCCTTCTTCTCAGAATTCGGCTCGGTAGAGGTAGACAAAGTGTTGCACATGTTGGCATTCAATGCACGAACGAGCTATTCCAGCTGTTGGGAAATCTGGTCGAGCTTTTCCAGACCATGGGTCCTCTTCTCAATGATAGACAATTTTTCTAGGTCCTGCGACCTCTTCTCAATGATGTCCACCTTAGACAGGTGGCTCCCAATGATGCTCAGGTTGGAGCTCTCATCCTTGTCCTCAGTGTGAGAAGCCATGTTTACTGGCTTGCTGATGGCGGTTGGTACCTTCATGTATGCTCTGGACGAGGATTGGGCGGCTTCTCCTTCAGCTATTTCCTCGAAGACGTTCCATAGCACGTCCTCATCCTTGTTGAAATGCGAACTGCCACAAGCGGCATCGACAAGCTTTTGGCTCTCAAGTGATATCCCCCCAAAGAAATGTTGTACGAGACTGGTCTTTGGAATTTCATGGTGGGGGCACTTCTCCTGAAGATCCTTGAACCTCTCCCACGCTTCATGGATGGTCTCGTGGGGCTGCTGGCAGAAGCTGGAGATACGGGCACGCATCTGATTCAATCGCCCGAGAGGATAGAATTTATGGAGAAATGCAGACTTCAGCTCCTCCCAGGTCGTGACGACCTTCCCAAGATGGTCAACCCAATATAGGGCCTTGTCTTGAAGGCTGAAGGGAAACGCGATCATCTTGACTACCTCCAGAGGAATACGAGGGTAGTGAGTAGTGGCACAGATGCGGCCGAACTTCTTGAGAAAAATATACGGTTCCTCAGTGGTGTTCCCGTGGAATGTGGGAAGCAGGGACAAAAATTGCGGCTTTAGCTCAAAGTGGGCATGCATACGTGGAACCTGAATCCATTCTGTGATGCGGCCCACTCCTGGGTTGTATGTTTCCTTTAGTGTAGGCTTCGGCTGTGGTGGATCCACTTCCACTGCATCAAAATCTGGTCCTTCCACTGAGAACTCATCTCTCACTTCTTTAAAATTAGGATCTTGGTTTGGATCTTCCTCCCTGCGGTCATCTCTTGCATCGACCCTCCTTAGATCGCTCAACATATCTTGGAAGGCGGTTTAGGCCAGGGCTTGATTAGTCAACTGCTGCTAAATGGCTTGAATGGAAGCCAACATTTGATTGTTAACTTTGTTCTGCATGGTGTACTGCCCTTCCCCCAGATTGACATCAGGTTCAGGTTGGGGTTGTGGTCCCTTTCCTCTTCCTCCTGCCATCTCGGATTCTGCTTGGTTTGCTGGCTCGGAATCGGGCTCAAAGTCTGCACATGGAAGAATGCCTCGATCAGTCTGAATTGCAACACCAGATAGAGAGATGTGGTCTGTGTCAAGGTCAACACAGAATTTTGTTAAGGACGGCGATATGTAAGGAGTGAAATCAATTGCCATCCAAAACGGACAGAATTTGGGATGAGAGTGATCTCGGTTTATTGAAGAAGACAGGGAGTCTGGAGATCGGTCCACGGAGTCTGAACCAGGTTCTCAGGAATTGCCCTGAATTATTGGAGAGGGAAAGTGAATGGAACTGATGTGGGTGTCGACGGAGTCTCGACTAAACTGCCCATTCGTCGCCATCTCAGAGATCAAGAGGAAGATCGATGTGGATGAAAGATACGGGAGTCAACAAGAAATAAATGGAGTGTAAAACAGTAGAAGGCTCACAATGAGCAAGGGTCAACTAGAGGGAGAACAAAATTTGCTCAAAGGTGCGACGTTTTTGATCATGACCTAAATGCAACTAGCAATCAAACACAAAACAAGGCGATTCACCAACTCAACACGTGAAGCCGTGAAGGTTCGGCTTTTATCTTTGTAATTTTTAACTTGAATTCATGAAGTTATCTTTCAACGAGTCCTTAGAGCGCTACGCCTATAGGAGCGAGAGTACTGCCGGAAAAGTATTCCCGTACTTGTCCTCCTCCTGTGTAACCTGTAGCCTGCGCTTTTTAAGGTCCTTGTAACCCTTCCTGGATTCCTACTCAGCCAAAGAAAAAGAGGGAGGAAGCCGATAGGCGAAACCGATACTTCGGATCTCGCTCGCAACGGAATCACCCATGAGCGTGCAAGATCCTACTCGAACGCAGACGGTGAGACAGACACACCCGTGAAGGCGTGGCCTATGCTCGGTACTTCGGACATGGTCGATGCTCACACAATAGTGAGTCACCAATGGCAACCAAGCCCTACTCGCCTACGTATGATAGTAGCGCCAATACTTCAGAAATCCAGGCGATACACAAGGCAGCCATAAGCTGGGTCTTTGGCTCTAATCCTTATGAAGCACTCAGCTCACTTGGAAGGAGACCTTCCCATGCAACATGAAAACAAGTGAGGGTGTTGCTCTCCCCAGTCAATGAATCCAATTACCAATTTTATTTAGGTCAAAGTTTTCTTAGCAGTCCCTTTTTTAATTTTTTTGGTGTTATCGCTTCTTTTGAGTGGATTCAAACAAGCGCCTAACGATTTTGTGTTTTCTTTGATTCCTACTTTGTCCAAAAACAGAGGGAGAATAGAGTCGGAAAAGCCAATGCAAGTCGGCACCAAGATGGAAATCTCACCTTTGTGCCTAAATGATGGATGCAAAGATAGAGGACTTACAGTGAATCCCAACTCTCTCCATGCGGGATGCAAAGCAGAAATTTATAAACCTAATCTATATGCCGGTATGCAAGCGGAAATCATCCCAAGCAGGCAATTGCTAGCGTTAAGAACCACAAGTTAACCACCAATCTCCAATCCTAATGTCCGGTCTAGGCTCACCCCTCCTCCTCTCGACACATCGAGTTCTGGAGAAGCGCTTGGCGGGAGGAGCTCGCGATGCGGCGGATCAAAGAAGAGTGAATCAACTGTTTAATTAAATTAAGTCCAAATACGATCCATAGGTACATGCAATGGTTATTAGGGTGTTTGGACCTAATCTAATCGATTAAGCAAGCCTAAAAATCTAAGGGCTCAATCCACAAAAGAAATGAAAAAGAAATCATAACCATAAAATGACAGTCGAGAAACGTGAAGAAAACCGCGGTGATCCCCCAGGCGAACAAACACCCGGAAATTAGGCCCGAAGTGTCTGAGTGTCCAAGTCCTGTATTATTACAATTTAAATGACTCTCTCTCACAAAAATAAAAAAACTAACTATCTCTCTCTCTCTCTCAATCTCTCATGCTCTCTCCTACCGGCTAGGGTAGAATAGCCGGCTCCTCCTCCCAAGGATGCACAGGATCTCCTAGGCGATCCTCCTCAGTCAGCGGTCCCTCGCAAGAAAACAAGAGAGGTGTCAGACAGTTCAAAACAAATTATGCACGAAAAACATATAATCAAAAATAGCTAAGCAGATAAAAGACACAAATGTACTCTACAAGCCGATGCTCCCCGGCAATGGCGTCATTTGAAAAACGAGAATGCGAGAGCCGCTAAATAGTGGTCTGACAAATCAGACTCATTGTCGCTAATGCGACTACTCAAGCCTTCCCGTTTGTCAACAATTAACCCACACAATCAATCAATCAATCAAGAGCAAGGATTAAAATTTATTATTCCCTACTAAAATGTACAATTGGCAAACAAGTAGGGGTCGAACACAGGAAACAACGGTGTAGAGTATAGACAGAAAGTCAAATCCTAGGTCTAATGGACCACTTAGCCAATCTGGATTTTTTTGTGGGTTTTTAATTTTTTTGTATATTATATATATATTTATTTAATTTGTATTTTGATTTTAATTTTCTGATTTTATAATTTTTTTATATTTTATATATATTTTTTATTTTCTTTTTCAATATTGGAAGATAGAAACTATATAATAAAAGAGGTGCTAGGATATTTATAAAAATATGCAAAAAGCTAAAAAATTCAAAAATAAAATATTTTTGGTCTTTTTATAAATTTTTACTGTTTTTGAGATTTTTGGGTATTTTTCAGAGTCTTTTTGGTATTTTTAAATGGTGAAATAAAGGCAAACAGTGACTTAACTATTGGCTGTGAGTAAATTATGAATGAAAAATATCAAACAGCCATAGAAATTTTCCAAACTAATTTTAAAATAAAAATAAGAAAATATAGTACCTACAGGAACTGAGTTTGCATTTTTTTGGGGTTTTCTCTAATTTGTTAGATTTTTTTGAAGTTTTAAGGTATTTTCTAATTTTTAGGGTTTTGGTTTTGAAATTTTTAGTAATTTTTGGACTGACACTAATAGACACTAAAATACACAATAGGTGATTTTTTTAGAATTTTTTAAGGTGTTTTAATATTTTTTTGGTATTTTCTAAGCTAAACAGTAGCTAAAATAAGTGTTTTTGAATTTTTGTAAATAATAAAGTGCAATAAAAGGCAAAATAAAAATGCTGGCGTGAAAGTGCAGTAACATGAGCCTAAGTTGATTTTTGGGGATTTTTTAGGGTTTTAATGATGCATGCAAAAAATACAAGAAACGAAAAGAAAATACATGTTTGCAGGGGTATTGTTGTAATATTCAAAAAGGTCAGGGACCTACATGAAAATTTCACCCAAAACTTATAACTAATTAAAAAGTCTCTTGGACGAATCAAAAATACCCAAACATGCGAGGGCTTCCCCGCAAAAACACCTTGCACACGTGCGCAAGCACGCACGCCTGGTAGGGGCACGGACGTAATTTATGAAACGTGCATGGCAAGTTTGCAAAAAATCCAAAAGTTTTATAATTGCCTAGACAAATCATGCACTAAACATAAATAAAGCAAACCCCAGGGACCTCTGCACAAAAACGCCAAGTCACGTGCGTAAAGCACGTGACCTGGTAGGGACCCAGAAGTGATTATTCAAAATCTCGGGGGGCTGAGTGCAAATTATACAATAAGTTTAAACAGCTGACGAAAGTTTAATGACTAATATACTATTACAAAAATAGGCGGGGAAAGAACGCAAAATTACCCATGTCTGCGGGATCGAACGGCGACAGAGCTCCCACTTATCCACATGGCAGCACCTGGTGAGTGGATGACGCTTCACGGTTCACTGCCCAGATTAGATCTCTGATGCGAGATCAACGGCAATGGAGGGGGCCGGATCCAACGGGAGCTGTAGAGACTGGGCGCGACCCTTGATCGGACGGCAGAGACGTGCAGACGAAGAACAGGGAAGCACGGTTGGTCAGACGAGCTTCCCCGGCCTTGCTCCTCCTCTCCGATGGCGTTTGAAGTCCCAAAATGGGCTGACGAGCTCCCCAGAAGGTCCCTCCGAACGCTGGGGTTCCCAAAACACTCCGGCGAAGACTGGAGCTCCCCAGCGTCGACGACGGAGCATGGTGGCTCCAGCTATCTCCGGTGAGGCACGAAATCGACCCCAGGCGCGTAGTTGAGCTTCGGACCTGTAGAAAAGACGTGAAGGAGTCGAGGGCAAGTTGCCTCAACTCCGTAGAGGTTGGAAAGGCGCTCGGTTGGTGTGTGGGACAAGTCGAGGTCAGCCGACGAGACTCGGAGCCGGCCAACGTGATGTCACGGCGATGAGGGAGTGATTACGAAGGGAAAACGAAGGGCGAGAATCATGGAGGCTTCCTCGCTATCCTAGAGCAACAAAAAAGGTCAAGAAAGGGAAAGAAATGCCTCACCAGAGCGCGTGGGAAAGGTGCTCCGGCGACCACTTCGGCGAGGGGATCCAGCTCAATTCGACGCCACCTTGGTCCAATGAGAAGCCCGACGAACTCCTGCTGTCACCAGGAGTATCTTCGAGGACTTAGGTTAGGAGTTCAGTGGTGGAAGAGGGATCAAAATGAGAAGGGAAGTTGGGGTTCGTTTTGTAGAGTTTGACTGCCGAGTGGAGAGGGCGTGTAGATCGAGGGATACGAGGCGCGTCAGTGATCCACGCACCAAGGTAATCCTTGGGCGTGTATCATCGATGCAAGAGGATGAAATGTCATGGAGATACCATCACCAAAGGATGAAAGAGGCATCCTCGAAAAATGGAAGAAGAAGCGGGTCAAACTCTATTCTGACACAGCCAGAGGTGAAGGTCAGACTGTTGACCATGGTCAACAGTCCAGACCACCTGGTTGGTCCACGTGGACCAACCAGGAAAAACCTCTAAAAATTAATTTGTAAAATCAATAAAAAATAATAAACGATATTTTTTTAATTAGTTTATTAAATAAAAAATATTTATTATTTTATGTAGTATTTTATGGTGATATTTAATTATTTTGTGTAGGTATAATTTTATAAGTTACCAATTATGCCCTTTATAGGTATAATATCTATATACTTTATTCCTTTTATTTTTATTTTATAAAGTTAATTTTATTCTTTTTTATTATTAATTTATAAATTTATAAAATACTTTTATACACTTAATTATATTTTTATTTTAATTTTCTGATGAAGTTTGTATATTTCATAAAATAAAAGTGTACTTTATATAGGTATAAGTATAGGTATAGTACCTATGTACTTTATTTACATGTATTTTATTTTGAGTTTTATTTAGGTTTTTATTCTAGTTTTTATGAACAAATATATTAGAAGTAATATTTACAGAATTATAAAAATATAAAATTACAAAAATAATGAATAAATAATAAATTGAATATTTTAATCTGTACAAATATACAATGAGGGTCCAAAACTCAACTTTCAAACCGTAGCTCCGCCAAATGCGAAACTAGTGCCATTAAATAGCTTATTTTATTCTATAGACAATTAAAGGTGAGTTTGCTGCATTTGGAGTTTTCATCTGTGAGATACGGGTCTGGGAAGTTGGGATTCTGGACTTTTATTCAGGCCAGAACTTTTTATCTATACATTATTTTTTAGTGAAGTCAATTTTGTATTTTTCTTTATTTAATTATCTACAACTTTCATGTACAATGTTTCTTTATTTGATGTATAAAAAGTGGAACCAAAAATAGGTCCCAAAATAAATAAAGAATGAATGGAATAAAAGGTATTTCTCTTGTATTTTTGGCCCTTATCTCCCCCTACTTTATTCCTGGTCGACCTATTCATCAAGATGCCTAGGTCTCGGGGTTTCGGGTCATAAAATATTTACAATATTTTATTATTTTTCTTTTCTTTTATTTATTCTATAATTTTGGCTTTAAAAACCACATTTTATACAATATTTACACACATATGCATGAATGCTAAAATGCATGAATTAATGCTATTTACAGGCATTTGCTAGGGTTTTTAAGGCCAAAATGATAGAATAAAGATGATGAAATGTGGATTCATCAACGGGGAGTCTGGAGATTAGTTTACGGAGTCCGAACCAGGTTCTCAGGAATCACCCTGAATTATTGGAGAAGGCGAGCTCTTGGAATCGATGTTGGTGTCAGCAAGGTCCCGACTAAGCCATCCATGAGTCGCCATTACAAAGATGAAGAGAGAGATCGAGAATGGATGAAAGATACAATGTCAAATAAGGAATAAATGGCGTGAAAAATAGAAGAAGACTCGAAGTGAGCAAGGGTCAAATGAGGAATGAAATAGAGCAAAGAAAAAATATCACAAAGTATGTGTGACTGATCTTTGAGTTTAAATAAAATCAAACAAACACCAAACAAGTTTTGGGTTCACTAACTTAACACAGGTGAAGCCGTAAGAGTTTGGCTATTTTTATCTTTTTGATTTTATTTTTCTTTTGCATGCAAGATTTTATAACGAGTCCTTATGAGCGTTATCCCTATTGGAGTGTATGTAATGCCAGGAAAGCTCCCCATACTTATTTCATCTCCTTTTTAGCCCGTGATCTGCGTACTTTAAGATCCTTGCTCTCATGCATGGGTAGCTACTCAACTAAAGAAATAGAAGAGGAAGACAATAGGCGTAACAATTACTTCCCCCACAAGTGAGGTACTTGGATGCAAACTAATGAAACAAACACACTCGTGAGGGCGTAGGCTAAGGTCAGTACTTCGGACCAAGTTGGATTCTCCACACAAGAGAGGAGCACTGTCCATGTACGATAGAAGAGCCAATACCCAGGTCATAATCGAGGCTACCGCAGATTGGTTTTTGGATTATAATCCTTAGGGGTTGTGCCTCACTCAGTCTGGAATGTACCTGAAAATAAGGAGGGTTTTTTTGAACCCAAAACAATGATTTCCATTACGATTTTTATTAAGGCCAATGTTTTATTAGCAATCCCTTTGTTTTAATTTTAGGGTTTCAATTTTTTTGAGTAATTTTCAGAGCAAGTTGCCTAACGCTTTTTTGTATTTTCCCTTTAATCCTAATATGTGCAAAAACATAGGGAGAAGACAGAAAAGCAATGCAAGTCGTCACTAAGATGAAAATATCACCTTAGTGACTAATGATGCATGCAAAGTTAGAATTACGTATAGTGCTTCCCAGATCTCTCCATGCAGGATGTAAGGCAAAATATAAAGATATACAGTATATGACGATATGCAAACAGTTGAAATTGCCTTAAACAAGAATTGCTATTTATCATGAAAAACCAAATGCTAATTATCCAGAAATGACATCCTAAAGGTCGGCCTTGAAAGCTCCTCGGTGCCCACCACAATAGGTCCTGCAAGTGTTGTATGGAGCTTCTTGCGACGCTCGATCTCAAGTCTAAATAATCAACAATTAAATTTGACTATGTCCAAACATAAGGAACTATAGGAACATGCTTATATTAGGTGTTATATTAGGTGTTTGAACCTATTTTAACATGCAAGCAATCCTAATGTCTAAGGGATCATTCAACAAAACAATTAATACAAAGGTAGAAAGCTCAAAACATGTGAAAGAAAATAAAACAAAAGTGATAAAACACGAAAAACCGCGATGAGGCCCCCAAGTGAAAAGATACCCGAGCACTAGACCTCACTAAGTGTGGCAATGTCCAAATTAATTACAAATTAATTTAGAAATAAAAATGAAACTCTTTCTCACAAACAAAATAAAAACTAAGGCCGAGCTGCTCTTCTCCTGCATTCTTTGCTCCTCTCTCCTGCTCTCTCCTAGTTGGCTCACAAGAGAAGGCCAACCTCCGCTCATCTCGGGTGTGTCCACCTCCTAAGAGATAGATGTCGCCAAGGGATCCCTCTCAAGACAGATCAACAAGAAATATGGATTAGAACAATCTAAATAATTATAAAAAATAATTGATAAATTGATAAAAAGAAAAGCAAATAATGTAATGTAAATCTAGCTACACTCTGTTGCTCCTCGATAATGACGCCATTTGTTTAACCCAAATAATCCGAGGAACTACCTTGTGGTCCACACAAGGTGGGATCACTAAGTCGCTGTGATGACAACTTTTACAGACCAATGGATTATGCAACAATCAACCCACACAATAATGTTTAATCAATTAAAGCAGATGTGCGTGAATCAAAATTTATTATAACCAAGAAATAAATGTATATAGTGTACAAGCAATCTGGGTGTAGAACACAGGGGAGACATGCTTGTGTAGCAAGTATATTAATTATAAATAAATAATGAATAATTAACATAGGGGTATTTATACAATTTATTCTCAATTAATCAATCAATTAAGATTTTTATGGGTTTTTTATTTTTATTTTTATTATTATTTTTTTAAATTATAATTATACAATTTTTATTTTCTTTTTAGGGTATTTTATGATTTTCAACTTCTCTCTCTTTTTATATATAATAAGGTATATATATGTAATATGTATAATATAGGTAATATATGATATAAAATATACAAGAAATATATAAAAATCAGAAAATACCAATAAGTACAGTCTTTTTTATTTTTTAAAGGGGTTAAAAATAGATTGGGGTATTTATAATAATTAAAAGTAATATTAATTATATATAACTATATATAGGTGTATTATACAATATAAGGTATTATAATTATAACTATAGCTAAATATAATAAAAAATTATAAAATAAAATAATTTTTTGTTATTTTTATATTTTTCTAATGTTTTTTTTTTATAATTTTCAGGAATTTTTGCTAATTTTTAAGTATTTTTAAAGTTGAAATATATAAATAAGGGGTTTTTTAAATTAGCTGAATCATTTTGAGATTTAAAAATACTAAATAGTGGCAAAAAATCTCAAAACTAGTTTTAAGAAATAATACTATATATAATAATACAGAACAGAAATAAATATTTTTGGAATTTTTGAAGATCTTTTAAAAATTTTTGTGAGGATTTTGGAGCTTTTTAATTTTAAATGATTTTCTGTTTTTATTTTTAGGGATTTTTGGTGTAGATGTACAATTTACAATAATAAAAAAATATTATTTTTTTGGAATTTTTAAATATGATTTTATATTTTTTTGGAATTTAAGGCTAAAAGGGAATAATTGTGCTATTTTTTATCTAGTAAATAGGAAAAGTGCATAAAATGCAAAACTAATTATGTAGCGTGAAAGAGCATGCAATCAGAGCACCTTATCCTTTTTTCCCACAATTATTGGAGCACAGATGATATTTTTAGAAAGTGAAAAACATGCACAAAAATTAATTGAACTAGCATGGGTATTTTTGCAATTAAAAATAAATACAAGGGTAATGAATCTCCATTCCATCACCTTTATTCTATCATTTTGGCCACAAAAATCCAAGCTAATGCATGTAAAAACCATTAATTTGTACAATTTAACTTCCATTTATTATTGTATAAATACTGCATAAAATACTATTTTTAATGCCAAAATTATAAAATAAAAAAAGAAATGAAAATGAATAAAATACTAAAGGTATTTTATGGCCTAGGCCATGAGACCAAGTCAAGAATTGATTTAGTCGACAAGGAATAAAGTAGGGGGAAATAAGGGCCAAAATTACCAATAATTTCCATTCTTTTATTTATCATTTATTCATTTTTGGTACATATTTTATTTTCCAATTTTTATACCACAAATAAAGAACCTTCATACATGAAAATTATAGATAATAATATGTATATTTAAATAATTATTTTGATAAAATAAAATTAAAATATTATCTTTACCTCCTTGTATATACTCCTAGAAATAAAATAAAAATAAAAAAATCCTCTCTTACTTGTACAAAATAAATAGGTATATTATACTTGAATATACCACTAGATATTGTAATACAATACTTTTTTTCATAAAAATAATTAAAAAACATAGAGAAATAGTTTAAAAATTAATAAATATTTTTTATTTTATACACTTTTTATGTTGACTCCATTTATTATTTTTTATCGATTTTATAAATAATTTATAAATCTTAATTTCTGATTGGTCCAACTGGATGTTGACCTCCGATCAATGCCTTCTTCCAAGCTTGACCCGACTTGACTCCGTCCGCCGGAGCTTATTCTCCCAATTTTCCCAGTCAGATCATGCCACTTCTCACCATGATTGTTCGCCCGTTGCTTCTCCTAGAATCCATCACCTTCGCGGATCCCTAGGAAGGCACGGATCTTCCTAGGGTTGCGCGCTTTTGCCTGATCATCTCACTCTCCTAGGAAGCCTATAAAATGTCTCCTCCACCTCCACAACAATTCAGCTCATTCCTCGCTCCCACTTCGACCCCTAGCCACCTCCAGCTGAGTGACAGCTGCTCAGATAGATCCTTGGAGCTCGGTTTGGTGCAGTGACGACGCAGCTCACCTTTCATGGCTGGAGATCCGTCGCAAGCAGCCTCCCCATCTGCCGCAACGCGGTTGAGGCCATAACCTCGATGACCATCGTCGCCTGGAGTTCAGGAGCCCATCCGGATCCTCGGGTATCTATCCTACCCCGTGCTTTTCGTTTTTGATTCCTTTCATTCCATCCAGTGCCGCCGCACCTTCACTTGCTCCGACCAGCTGGTCAAAGCCCCGATATCCATAGCCAACCATTCCGATCGACTCGCCATATCATCCTTCATCTTCTCTCGCAACCTGTTTACCCTACAACTCAACCATCAGGTTGATATTAGTCACGGTCTCCCTCCCTCGCGTTCGTCGGAAACTCGAATCCCATCTACCCTCGCTTCTCTGTGTTTCACCAAGCAATAACCCAATCGGAGAATCCCCTCTGAGTCGCTCTCGCATTTGTAGGTCCTGACGCGTGCGAGGAACTCATTTCAAGCCTCCAGGTGCTCCGTCGGAGCTGTCCCAAGTCAGCCTTCACCGTCACGCTCATCCTGCAGATAACTCCCACATCGGAGCCACTTGTTCGACGCGAACAGCCTATACGATCTCGCAGGAGCCCTCAGATGGTTCATCGGAGTCTCGGATCCCATCCGAGGCTCGGGTGAATGACGTTGGGGCCCTGTTCTTGCATGGCCGCTCCCTACTGTTGGATGAGCCCATTCCTGCCAGATTCCATCAAAGCCACCGACCAAATTAGCTTTTGGGTCATTGGATCTGATATTCCCTGGTGCATCTTCCCCGCACGTCCAGACACCATCTGCACTGTCAGATTAGCAGCAGGAGGAGATCAGAGACGTACGATAGCGACAGCTTCCACGTGCGCCACATGTCCTCAAGTGGTCCGCACGCACCTTGTAAGGGTATTTTGCCCTTTTACCCCCTACACTTTTATGTTTTATTATAAAGTTATGTAAATAAAGTGGTAGTTTAGACTTTTTGTAGTTTAGACCTCAAGGTTTTCAATATTTGCATTTAAGTCCAGTTGAGTTGCAGTCATGTGCCGTCCCATGTGTTTCTCTGGTATTTTTGCATTTAATGCCTTGAACTTTTGCTATGTTATGCTTTGAATGATATATTTTTGGTATTTGCACTTATGCCCATGTGCATGGTTTTATTGAGCATGTGCGAGAATTAATTGGATAAGTTACAATTTTAGCCCTGAGGTTTTTGTATGTGTTATATTTTGGTCTGAAAACTTTAGGATAATTGCATACCGGTCCCTGCTTGCTGTGTGCTTTGTTTTTCATCAAATAATTACCAAATTAACTCCAAAAATCCCACAAAACTTACTGTTAGCTCCTGCTAACACATATTATTTATGGTGATTTTTGTGAATTAATTTAGTTCCATTTGATATTTTCTAAAAATAAAAAACCCTTAAAACGTGTTCTATCTATTTTATAAAATACCAAAAAAATAAAAATTGTTCTAAAAATTATAAAAAAATTAGTGTGTGCTTGTCTTGGTGGGTTTGACTTCCAAGACTATTTTTGTTGCATTATTCATCATAAAAATCGTAAAAATCTAAAAAATCTTAAAAACTTATAAAAATCATTAAAAATTCTTAAGAAATTTAAAAAAATAGAATTTTAATTTCCGTAGTTAGATATTTTTGTTTATTTTTTCATAAAAATCATAACCAGGACATTAGGACATTTTGAGTATTTTAAATTTGCCTTTTAGTCCAGGGTGTACATTATCTTCTCTGTTTGCCTTTGTTTGATTTTTATAAAATCATATAAAAATTAGAAAAATCCGATCAAATTGCCAAAAACATCTAAATATTTGAAAAACATAAAAACATTTTTATTTCTGATTTTGAGCATTTCTATTCTTAATAAAATGGTTGAAGCTTGCTTGTCTTTATTTCTTTCTGTTGTTTTCTTATTTTGAAAATTAGCTTTTATTCCTCTGATTTCGACTACTTCGTAAGTTTTACTCGTGGTCTTTGTGTTCGACCCTGGTCTTTATACCAGGTTAAATAAATAACGGAGACCGCTAACATTGAATTTCGTGCTTTGATTATTTTATTGTGTGGTCTTGATTTTTCTTGTTGAACCCGATTGGCTGATTGGGGTCTCAACGACCCTTGATTATATTTCATGCTTAACCCTAGTCGGTTGGTCGCTCATCATTTACCTATCCCCGTAGCTCTCAAATGATTTGACACTAAGAATATTTGCACACTATACACATTTTGTCTGGGTTATAATAATTTTTAGCTCACTCCATATTGAATTGCTTTATCTCTCATCTCTGGGTTATTTGTCGTTGGATTCCATTGGCTTCTATGAGCGGTCACCTCAATGATTGTGGTCTTGCCTTGTGAGACCTCACGACAGCCTAATAATCTCATTATTCAACAACCCCCTAGAAATTGTTGGATATTGTGTTTAGGTCCATGTCAGCTCCCCTCATGTGACGACCCACGTGAGACGGGTATTTTATAGTCTTTCCTCCCATTATTTGTTATTTTTTAGTATTTAAAAGTGTAAGATTTTGTACGAAACACCTTGTAATATATTTTTCTCGCATAAATGCCCCTACAGGTATTGCAAATATTTATTTACGTTTCTATTTTCCTTAAAAAGCTAACGTGGATGAGAAGACCATGGACCTCTCCTAAAAAGGAGGGACGTCTACTATACTCCTCCAGAGGAGTTGTAGCCATCCTCTCTTATTAGAGGGGACTTGGTCGATCTCATTGATATATCACGAGATCTCATTATCTCATGATATCTCCTATAACTCTTGTCGAAATAATTTTCACAAAAAAATATTCCAAATTATCTTTTGGAAAATATCAATCAAGCCATTGAAAAATGTGAATCTCATTCACAACTCAAAACTAAATGTAGTTATATTTTCAATTAATCATTCAATGTGAATCCCATTCACATTAACAATTAATCAACAAATACAATATGCTCTCTCTAATATATTATAAATCACATTTATAATGTATGATTAATATAGATAGTGCTATCCACATTATTCATATCCATGATAATTAAATCACATTTAATCATTTTGGATCTCCTTTTCTCATGTGCCCAAATAACATGAATCACATTCACATTATTCATATCTTTGATAATTAAATCACATTTAGTTATCTCAGATAACTCTCTTTATAATATGAATCAAATTCATATTATCCATGATAATTAAATCACATTTAATTATCAATTTTCTCGATACTGGGATACACATATCAACAATGAAATTATCCATGAATTCTTTCAAGGATAATGTGCTTTCTCCGCGGATATTTGGAGATAAGGACATGGCGATTGTATTGTTCCACGTATAGTGACGTGGACATTAAGATCACATCTCAAATCCAGATCTCGGGCCTCCCATAGATGCTTGATTAAATCAAGACCGCAAATTTAATCTTCTCATTGCATCTGAATCACATTCAGATCAATGTCCAACATTTGGACAAAGATCAGATTACTTCTCTACTGAGAGGAGTTAGTAAAATCCAGACCAGTTTCATCACTCCCTAGGAATAGAAGCATCATGGTTATACCATCGTTTATGATCACATCACCCTCAGGTATTCCCAATACCTGTACATCCTACATACTGGAAGACTCAGAATAAACCTGAAGTATTAGATCAACTTTATACTGTCTACTTCAAGGTTTTATCAGTTAGTTTCTCATTTGATCATTGAGAGTTGGTATCGATCATATACTTTCCAAAAGCATATATCATACCTAGGTCTTGATCATATACTTTCAAAAAGTATATATAAAAACTACAAATTCAGTCAAGCTTCCAAAGCAAGACGACATTACGCACGGAATTTGATTCTTCCCAATATCTCATAAGTGAGCTCATGTCTTCCGGTTCAGTAATGAACCTGTATGATCCCTTTGAGAGATCGTATTACTCAAATGCCCTTATATGCACACCAGCACGTCGGTGTATAGACCTTGGTTAGGTCATCAACCTATTGTTCTGCCAAATGTACATACTCAGATATATAGTAACACATCTGTCTCCGATCAGAGGATGCATGCCTATATCATGACAACATACGATATAGGACTTTGATTATCTCGATCTCGTTAAGTCAACTCTTTGACTTAACTAATCTAACACCTCCGAATCTCTATTCCTATGCAGAGGACCTGCATCAAGAGGTCGGTCAGATATCAGCCTATGCGAGAAAGGATTGCCATCTCCTACACAGGCTGGAGATCATCTCTTAATAATCATTTGACGGTTCTTGACGAGTCCTCAATCTAACCCTTTAAATATTCATCCAAGCACCAGTCTCTATGATTCAATTATTGAATCAACAACTGTATGATTATTAAGATGACCATGGTACATAACCCTAATTGTACTAAGGGATCTATTATGCAAATTATTTATTCTTCATTTCAGATCAGGGAATGATATGTGCAATAACATTTATTGCATAATGGCTCGCCGTGGGCTCGCATGTCCAACACAGAGTTCGTCCGATTCCATGACATTTCAGTTGTCCTTGGCATTGATTTTTGTAGAAAGTAAACTATCTAAACAGTCAATCTATCAAACATTAAAAACAAGGCCATAAAGTCAATCTAGCAAACAATTTTACAACACTGTTTCAGTATCAATGCTTAAAAGTAAAACTTAAACTTTTCCTGAACTGCTAACTAAATGCCACATGAACAACTTCCCGCTGGATTCTTCAAACTTGTCATTTTTTTATATCTCCAGATAAGAAGGAAGAGAAACAAAAATTTGTTCAGTTCTGTCTTTTACTACAAGCATAATACCCTCCTGGACGTAGCTATCACTTAGCAGCTCGATGGCAAAAAATATCCTTCGAATAAATTAAACGTACCTTTGAATGGATATCAAATGGCCAAATAGTTTCAGATGATGACAAAATTAACTGTTCAGGAATAATTACATATTACAAATATCTGCAGAGTTACATCTGTCCAAGGCCATCTGTTTGTCTTAGGATGCAAATCAGCATGCAGGAGAACCACGGAGAGCGAAATTCGATTTCATACAGCCCACTCCACCTGCCAATAACGCTGTTCATGTCCAAAACGAAGTTGTACTATACGTATGATCGAATTTGCAGAAAGATGGAGAGGGTGATTATGTGAAGGAAGCAACAAGCCTTGTGGCAGTGTCCAAATTGGCTGTTCGCTTCAAAGGCATTGAAAAGATGTCCGAAAGGGACGACCTCATGTTGCCCAACTTGTTCATTGCCAAGTTGTTTAGAATTATCATCAACTTGATGCACTCTGATGTTGACTATCACGATGAAGTTCAAAATAGTAGGAAAATGCGTTTACCATACTCCCAAGTCAATGAAAGTATCTTTTTCATTAACAATGGATAACTGCAAGATTTAAATCCTAATCCTTAGAATGAAAGCTCACATTCTTGATTACTAGCATATTTGAGAGACCTTTGGTTTAATAACAGTACTCTTATAATATTTCAGGATATCTTTAAAAATACAATTTCTGATAATAAATGTGCATCCAAATACTCAAGGACAAGTAGGAAATTCAATAATTACATTCTGAATGAACAGAGAGCATAAAGCAGAGGACCTGCTCTCGAATGAACAAGAAAGCAAAAGACAATCACACCATGTTAATATTGTACTAGGTTCACCCTGTACTAGGCTACTCCTTGGCAATGACGGCAGATCTGTCTTGTATGGTAGTAAAAGGACATTATAGGGGATATACATAGAAGACATAAACCTCTAGGGTTTATATAACACCTCGTACGGATGAACCCCCTAAGCGAGTGAAAACCACAATATCCAAAGGCATAATTGGTAGTGATATGAGATAATCTGCTTTAGACTCTACAATGCTTCAGACCGAACGGACAGTTTAGGCTTGAACGCATCTCAACACCAATCTTCCTTGCAACCTTATCCCTTTGAGAGTGTTGTCTAGATTGTTGAGTTAATGACATGATAATATATATGTGCGGAAATGTGATTTTCATCTACATATTAAAAAATGCGAGTATATCATGAACGTTATGTGCACATATTAAAAGTTGCTTAACACAAGAGATGCATGTGTTACATAAGATCCGAATGCGGCTAGGGGCAAGTGTTCAATGCCCTCCTTGCCCTCAGCATGCAAAGCTAATGTTAATAATATGATTTCTAATCGGGCATTAACCTTTGGGCTACTCTATGCCTTCATCGACCATTGATTCTTAAGCACGGAAGGACCTAACCAACATATATAGTAGCCATGTACCCCACTCCCCAAGCTAGAGAGAGTATGAGCACTCGTTCGCATCTAACATGTATGGTTCAATACATTCACAATATGGTATATTAACCATGGAAAAAGCACAAAGATAGTTAGATATTATTGCTTACTGCTGATGATGTGAAATCTTCAAGTTTCAAATATACTCCGGCAATCTGATCTTTACATAAAGAAATTTGAGCCTTTCCTTTTTCACCTGTGCCATTTTAGGCTTCTTTGAGTAAAAAGGAGAAGAGAACATTCCTGGAAAATGCCCGCCAGTGATCAGGTTGATGGCATAGCTCCTCTAAATACAGTGTCCTTATTTATGCAAACTGGTTCAACAAATCTCCTTGTTCCTGCAATTGTTGGCTCTTGTTCATTATCTCCTCCATCAATCCACTTTTTCTCTTACCATTGTCAACATAACCTAACTTACATACGTCCCCATTTCGAAGAGCAGATGCTACCGCATATAAGCCATCACTGGAAAAATGATACTTTACATGTTCATCTAATGAAATTGTGAGAAACCAGAGCACCAAATAAGTAAAAGATGCAGATATTATATGCATGTCTCTATGTTGCCGGAACAAGTAGTCATTAATATTTCTATCACAAGTTCTTGGATTTCTTTTTCTACGTCTACATATGTTCTTTCTTTTTATCTTTGGATGCATAACCCATAGCATAAGTTCAAAATAATAGGAGGAACACCATTTTTCCGGAATTTTATGGAAAATGTCCTCGGTGTGGTCTTTTTAAATATCAGTAGAGCTGTCTTTTCTCTTGGATGTTCCAGCCAAAAAAACTTTGATTTTTACAATTGGATCACTGTGAAGCAAAAACCCCCATGGGGAGAACAAAATACTGTAAACAGAATTGAGCAAGGAAAACCAGACCCAAAAAACCAGCGCAAACCAGACTCAATTTTTTTGAATACAATTACTTACTTACTTACCAAAAAAAAACTTTGATTTAAATTTACTTCTCTTACCTATCCCATCTTGTCAACTACAGTCCTTTCAACTTCAAGATGCTATCCAACCTTCTCTCATCTCGAATTCAGTATCCCACGCATCAACCGTACAAAGAATAAAGAACAATGAGAAACATAACAGTTGATATAATTTTAGTTATCTCAGTTCGAAAAGAAGATCCAAAACGACGTTAATATGTAGGTAGATTTTATGTGCGTATGCATCTACCTTTCCATAATACTGCAAAAGAGAGAAATATAGCCAGATTTACAAGTAGCATCGATGCCCAAATTGCCAAACTTCTCCCAGCAGAATTTTGGTCCCAAGCATTTATTGGCAATCAGTATAAAAAGTAAAACCATTTCTTTATGTGCAGAATTTTTATCGTACTGTAACTCCATAAACACGAAACACAATGTGCAAACGAGATCCCAGTCATATCAGTTCCAGCAACAACCGGCAAATTAAATAAAGCATCTCGGCGTCAACAATCCAGCCCTTAAAATAAGCAAACAAGTATTTTACTGTTCAATCACCACTAACATTAAAAAAAGGGGTAATTTAAGTCTAACATCTCGATTCTATAGAGGCAAAGACCTGTTCTTTGCAATTTCATATATCATGAAACAAAACGAGAAGTAAAGCCAGATATAAAAGATAATGGCTACATTTTTCATACCTTTTCTTCATGTGGAAAAAAACAGTTACTGAATCCATCTGCATATATATAGCCGCTGATCGCTGATGCAGCATCATCAAGATTCTCATCGAGGGATTATCGATCGGCAGCCAACAACCATGTTAGCTAACCAAATCCATGTGAATCTTGATGATGCCACACCCGCAAACAGCGGCTGCTGGACCAGGAGCCTGACTGCCATGGATTAAGAAGCCCAAGAGATGCCGCAACCGAGGATTTACAGATCCAGTTCTGGAGGAGGGTGTGGGGAGAGGGGGACGGATTTGGCAGAAAGAACACATGCAGGAGGAAACCCTAGGCTGATGGATTGCAGGTCGAGGGAGGGGTATGACCAAATAAATATGGGCAGGAGTGCATGCACACCTTCCCATCAGAAAGCCCAATCAGGTGCTTACAAGTGGCCATAGCGGAGTGGCCGAGTGTGGAAATCAATGGGGGGCTGCGGTGGCTGGAGGGTCCCCATGCTAAAGGGAATCTCAGCCCCTCCCTATCTATGTACCACCACTTCCCCCATAAGAAATAATTCAATAAAGAACACAAGCCACCAATTTAAAAAGAACTTACGAAGATCCACATCAAGTTGTTTCGCATGCTTGGTCTTAGTGTTATGATATGGGTTAGTGGAAAGGCTAGAGAGAGAGAGAGAGAGAGAGAGAGAGATGGAGAGCCAAAAGCCTAACCATAGCCATTCAGCAAAGATTTGATGGAGAAAGAATGGGCAAAGGAAGGATATGGGAAAGAAGTAGAACTACAAGGAGGAATGGATATTGATATATGTGCTTGATATGGGGACTATATATAGGAGGAGAGTGGGGGCCGTGATTTGTGGGTTTTAGTTAACAGACTGTTCAGAGAAAAGGTGTGGAGTTTCCTCCATAAGATGGCTAGGTTTTGCTTAGCTGTAGCATTGTTGGCACTGTACCATATATCCCTTTTTTTTTTGTTCCTTTGGTCCCTCACTCCCTCTTTAAAACCATTAAAAATTTACTTAACAATCAGTTTTCTGATCTTTTCCACCTGACCAGATTTGCATACTGGTTTATCTGCTAGTTTACTCTTCGTTACTGGAAAATCATTTGATATCTAAGTATGGTTATGAACATGTGGTATTTTTTTCATGATCAATCATTGTAGCTAGGAGAATACTGCGTATACATGTGAGCAAGACAAACATATAGCATACAGTTGCAGGATGTTACCCCACTTGCTGCTCTGCACTGTAAATAATTAAACTGTGTTATATGTCAGATAGATCTACAGAGAACTGTAAATAAACTGTTATTTACCCTAACAGGCTACGTAACACCACATTTTGAATTTGATTCTGATATGGCCCCAACACCACCCCCTCCATTTCTGCTCCATCGAGCTCTGTGCTCCTTCATCACGGCTCCACTCCCCTTCGTCGTGGCTCGGGCATGTACGGTTGACATTTAAATGACTTGGCTGTGCTTTGAAGTTTTTCCACAACAGCACGCAATATATTCATACATGGGAATATACAAGATATGATATGGATCGTATATCTGCATACAGCATCACAAATCCATATTGAATATACAAATTGACTATACATAGACAAATAGATGATTCAGTAATAAGAAAACAATGTGAAAATAATATCCGTGATCAAATCCACAACAGATAAACTCAAAAAACAAAGTAGAGAACCCAGTTCAAGTAATTTCACCAAACCATGTTGGAATAAAATAAATTACAGCAAGGTTATTTTTCTTGTGTGATTGACTGTTTCAATTGGCTACAATTAGGATGTCCAGTGGGATTGATATATTCTAATTATAGTGGTCCATATAATTGAGATCTAGAGTTTACAAATATTCAAAATTTCGAAAAATGTTTAAAAATTGTAGGTTTTTTTTATAGTAATCCACATCCGTGATTGGTGGACTGAAAGGTTTTTCTATGGCAAAGGTGATTATTGGTAAAGATAGCCTTCGCTTCCACCCTATAAATAGATGTGCATTTAAAGGTCAAAGGAACTCAAGAACAACTCAAGATATTAAAGTTACGTAAGAGTCCTCTCTTTTTTCTCTTTCTGCGCCGGGCAGAATTATAAGACAAGTCCTCACACTACAATAAAAATGGACAATAGTGATCCTTTTTTCTCAAAATCCATCACTAAACCAACTGTGGTTAAATTAATATACAATGATAATATTATTTGATGGGAAATAATTGTTTATATTTGAAATTAACAACGACTATCATAAATGTATTATTAGCGGCCATCCATACAGTGATGCTTATCCGTTACTATTTTTTAAAATTTTAACTACTCGTCACTAATTTTAAAGTTTAAAATTTAGCAACAAGTAGTTAAAAGTTTAAAAAATGACAACGGACAAACATCGCTATATGGACCACATATAACGAAAAATATGATATTAGTTATTAATTTCAAGTCTAAAAATCATTTTGCAATGAACAACATCATTATTATTTATTTAATAACGGTTGATTTAGTGACGGATTTGGAAAAACACCACTACAACCAAATTTTGTTGCAGTGTGAGGTAGAGATATATCTTGGAAAGATGCGTTTTCTGTAGAAGGTGATCATACTTATTAAACAAAAATGAATGCAGATCAAAAGCAATAAAATAAAGATATGGTTATGATTCCACATTATTTTATATATCGTTGCATTGGAGGTTTAGTAAATGGATCATAGCAAAGATGCATGTGTGCTTAGGTCTTGTTCAAATAAAGATTTTCTATCTATTCGTGGTTAGAGATTCGCATTAAGTTATTTGGGACCCCATAATCGTTTATATACGGTAACACAAGCAAGGTAAATCATTTCTTAACTATAAACTATGGAATTTAACGAGCAATTTATCACTTGAATATTTTGGAATGGAAATCAGAAAGTAGCAAGTATTTTCGATATAGTAGAGCTTGATTACCACGGTGGAAGGGCCCCGATTAAAGAACTAAAGCTGGGACAATGGTGGGTCTGCTCTTCTATCTTGCGACGATGCGACTTAATGTTTTTTTTCGGTGCACCCTAGCTTAGGTCATTGCCATTTCCTCGTGCTCACTTAGTCTATTATTGGGCTTATCTCTACTGCTAACACTAAAAATGCGATGGCTTGACATCTGTAATGAACGTTAAAGTCTTTGTCGGCTAGCTTCTAAGATTGAATGAACTCTTTATCATTTTCGAAAAAGAGTAAAGCTTAATTACTCATTAATGCGAATCAATCAACATAACTTAAGTTTTTATAGATGTACAGAAATATCTTCCAAACTTTTTTTTCATGCTTATAGATAACTACGCATACCATGTTTTTTAAATTCAAATGAAAAGATAATTCAAAGCACTTTGGTATGTATAATTATTTTTACAATCTTCAGCAGTTTATTTGCACTAGGAAACTCATTCGTGTACTTTAACTATGTGGATTTGTTAGTATAAATCTAGTTTATTTTGGTTATTATGGAACCTACATCATCAGGACAATTTGTTAGTATAAATCTAGTTTATTTTGGTTATTATGTCCGCAGCAAAGTTCTAGTTGGAAGCAGGGACGGAGTCAGAACAATTTTGAGGAGGGGGCATAAGCTAAAAAAATACTTATCATATTCTATACTATCATGATAACTTTATAACAATGACACTAAAATATGTCATATGTTTTTTCTATATAAATAATTGTAATCATTTCAAACTCCTTTTTAGAAATCTGACCAAGGATGTCTAGTTTTTTTAATGATATTTTATATCTTTTTTTCATAAATTATGTGTGTTCTAGTATTTTTTATTTTTTATAATCCAAAGGGTCGACTTCTCATAACATAAACTATACTTATTCTAACATGTATTAAATTTAAAATATATTATACACAATTTGATACATTTTATTATGAATAAATTGAAATATTAGTTTAATGTATATGCATGCAATTGCACGAATCTGATACTTCAAGATATATATTTGGCCAATCTAGTTATAACAATAAAAGTAATGATAAATTCTATAAGATTGAACAACAAATTATTAATTTTAAAATTTGTTAATAAAACGAGAGATCTAGTTAATATCTCCTTACGTGGTAATCGGATTTGACATTACAACATAATGGGTCTAGAGTGATATTTTTCTTGAAATCCATCACTATATCATCCATTGTTTAATATATATTGGTGATATTATCTATTGTCGAATTATATTTTATACTTGAAATCAATGACGAGTGTCATATCCATTGTTATATCATTAGTCTAGTGCTATAACAACACTTATTTGTTGTTATTATTCTAAATTTTATCTAACCATCACTATTTTTTAGTTGAAAAATTAGCGACATTAGGCAAATTTTTGAAAAGTTACAATACATAAGCATCATTATATGGATCATTGCTAATGATATATCAATAAATATGACATTTGTCGCTACTTTCAGTAATAAAAAATATTTTTTTGAAAGAATTATATTGTCATTGTATATATAACAATATATAATATAGTTACAATTTTAGAAAAAAAACATCACATAACTGACAAATAGTTGATTAATTTTGTATGGTTCTTTACATTTATGTGAATAGCATTAAAATGATCATCGTATAATATCTATTACATGTTTATTTGTATAAGAAATTACTAATAAAAGTCGACCAAGATAAAATATACCGGGATTTGGTGATAACTTAATGTTAAAAGATAGGTTATTTGAGTAAATAATCAAAGAGGAGGCATGTATGATAATTTTTAACTCCAAGCTAGTTTGGTTACTGGGTTGGGTTGGGTTGGGGTAACATCCTATGAGTAGTAGCTGTTCGGATGGTCATGAGGGTTGGTAGAGTGTTGGAATCAGGAATGTGATGTGATGTCACATTGATTTGTGATGGAATTCCAATACAGGTTTGAGGGTGGTTTACCGGGTTACCCCGGAGTAACCCGGTGTACACCACCAACCAAATGAACCCTAAGAATCCAGAGGTACTGAGTACATATATACATGGAAGACTATGTGGTTTTTTTAAACCCCAAGATGCCCACATGAGATGTATTATATTCTCCTCAAAAATTTAAGGGGGGCACGTGCCCCTCCATGCCCCCCTTTGGATCCGTCCTTGGTTGGAAGCAAATGCGGGAGGTATCCCAACCGAAAATTTCAAGCCAATTCAACAAAAAGAAAACACCGAATGCAACTACGTTGTGAGAATGCGGCTTTCGAGGTTCACCTAATAGGTTGAATCGTAGTACCATCAAAGCTAATTTAGCGAATAAATTTATTTAAACACTTCCAATTAATCAGGTAAGAGTGATATGATCGAACACAAGAAGGCAGCTCACTCTCATGTCAATGAATAGCACACACGGTTCGATGTTCAATTGCTAGGCTTATTATGTGTCTTTGTATTTTTGATGTATTTTTTATTTTTATTTAATTTATAAAATATTTAAGTTGTAGCTCCCTGCCAATAGTTGCTTTGAGGGTCCTTTAACTTGGAGGGTCCACAAGCTATAATTTAAATTGGAAAGCAGTTGAGGGCCCTTCGAAATAATAACTTGTAGCATCCTCCATGAGTTTTTTTCAGCAAGCACTGTTCTTGATTTAAGCATGACCATGGCGTTTCAATTGCCCATTTGAGTTGCAACAAGCCACAAGTGTTGAAGTCAGATATAATCCCAAATGGAATAATGTTAAATGAAGGTGGAGAGACTACTGCTAGAAATATATAGACTAAGGCTTCGTTTGGTTGCAGGGTTGGGCAAGGTTGAGTTGGGGTACACCGGTGTGCCCCTCCTTCCAACCCTCTCAATCCTCCTCACAGTTTACTATTCACAGGGTTACCCCAACCCAACTCAACCCAGCCCAACCCTGCAACCTAACGAAGCCAAGGCTTCTCGAAGATGTCCGGAAAAGAAAGTAGTCTCTCGAGTGATATTAAGGACAGGGAACCAACATTTCGAAAGTAAGCAGATTTGACTTTCATTTTCTAAAGTAGAGATAGCAACAATGGGCTCAATTGATTTTGAATAAGTGAAGTTTGTCGTGGGCAATGCGTTTATCATGCGCTAGCATTGAAGGAAAGAATGAGACCTTTGGTTTGAATTCTTCCGACAAAAACTCCTCTCTAAGTTTTCTCATCACCCCTCCATAGGATAGGATAGTATATATTTGATTTTTAATGTTTTTACCCCTACGTCTACTCGAGGGCATTATACGATCTGCCGAGTCATCTCAATCATGTTATATCAAGTTTTGCGTAAACATTTCAAGATTAGCAATATTAACTATTTCACTATTTGATACTCGGCTCTCGATGACTTTTATCCAATTATAGTGGGCTTTTAAACTCTCAGCATATGAATAACAACATCAAATAACACCATCATATCATTTATTTACAAAAGAGGAAGCCAAACTGATACTGAAAATTACAGGCCAATTAGCTTGACAAACCTTCTATTAACACGTATTCTTTAGAAATTCTAGCTAATCATTGGGCTCGGAGCATTAGTAAAAATATACCTCCATCCCAATGCGCGTTTATTAAGGGCAGATTGGCCAATGATGCATTTGTGGTGGCATCAGCTATACAAGATAGTTGGACCCGAACAAGAACAAAAGAGATTGTACTCAAGATTGATTTTCGGAAAGCATTTGTTACGCTATACTGGCCTTTCATTGTTAATGCTCTTCTTGCTTCAGGAATGCCAGTTACATTTTTAGAATGGATCAGAGCAATTCTTAAAACTACTCAGTTTCCTTTAACTTAAATGGATCTTCAGTTGGTTTTATTGACTCGAATAAGGAGTCCGCTAGGATGACCCTCTTTCCGCTTCCCCATCATCCACTCCCTTTTAGTTTTAGATACTATGCTAGTCTAATTGATCGAAGTAAGGGTTTGTAGAGGCTTTATTGGAAAGGGCTGAAAATCTATGATCATGAATGTGGAGTTTGAAGA
This sequence comes from Ottelia alismoides, assembly GCA_037367405.1. NCBI lineage: Eukaryota > Viridiplantae > Streptophyta > Magnoliopsida > Alismatales > Hydrocharitaceae > Ottelia > Ottelia alismoides. Next base: position 1,798,617 of record JAZKJV010001327.1, on the reverse strand, counting down.
CGATCTTCTGATTTTTGGTGAATATAATGAAACTCACATAAAAATATGATCCCTGCTTTAAATATTTTTTCTAGGATCTCTGTCAATAGGAAAAAAACAAAATTTTATGCCTAAAACCTTTCAAACATCGAGCAGTCTCAAGTTATGGATATGCTAGTATGGGCTTAAGGGAGACACCCTTTCAAGTATCTGAGATTTTGACAACTCACTTTCGGCTTGGTTTGCTAAGCTGACAGATCATATAACAGTCATTGTGTGACCCTACTCAAAATATGAAGTAATCAACAATTAACCCACAATATGATAAATAAATCAATACGATGAAGATGTGAGTTAAAATTTACTATAACTCTATGATGTATGTGTATTAGTGTAAGTACGTTTAGAGGTCAAACATAGGATGCAAAACGGTACAGATTGAGAAATTAATAATTAATTGTAGCTAAATAATATTAATTTTTTATCATTTTTCTGTCTTTTTATTTTTAATCCTTTTAGTGGGTTTTTAATCATATTTATTTTTTATGAATGTTAAATTATTATTTTTTTAATTTTTAATTTATATATCTTCTTTTTAATTTCTGTGAATTTTTAATTTATTTTTAATTTTAAAAATAAAATATATGATTATAAATGAATATACTAATGATATTATATATAATATAAGTAATATAATATACATATATATGGAAATATATTTTTAAATATATCAAAATATAGTTAAAATACATAAAATAAAATGTTTTTGTAATTTTACTTTTTTTTCTATTTTTTGTAATTTTTATAAAATTTTCTTAATTTTTAGGTATTTTTAATGTAATAAATATATCAAAATAGTGAACATATTAATTATATGAGATTGTTTTTGGTTTTAGAAAATATAAATAAGTCCAAAATTAATCTAAAACTATTTTCGTATATAATATATATTATATAGAAAAAGTAAAAATGTATAGGTATAGTTTTTGGATTTTTCTATAATTTTTGCTAATTTATATAATATTTTTAGTATTTTATTATTTTTAATTTATATATTTTTTATTTTTAAGGATTTTTAGATACGTGGTCTAATATAGATACTTTTTGGGTATTTTGGAGTTGTATTTTAAATTTTTCTAGATTTTAATATATAAACATGGCAAAAATGCATCTTTATATATTTTGAAAAAATAGGAAAATTAGTTAAATGCCAAATAAAAATTATGCGAGAAAGCATCATTTTAGGCACTTAAATTAATTTCCTATAATTTCTAAAGTAACAAAAATATTTATAATGATAGATATACATAAAAATAAGAGGCATAGTTCAGAGGGAACTAAATGCAATTTTAATAAGCTTTACATCCATTTAATAACATATCCATAAACTATAGGGGTGCTCATGCATGTATAACAACGCCTCACACGGCGTAAGACGTGACGCGCGAGGACCAAAATGCAAATAACAGAAAGCTCATTGTCTTACTTGCAAAATAACCTAAAAATATTACATTTAATTCAATATTTACAGGAATATTTATAAATACAAAAAAATGTGGGGGGTTGAAAAACGATAAAGCGAGAGCCGCTAAAAGTGGTCTGACAAATCAGACTCATTGTCGCTGATGCGACTACTCAAGCCTTCCCGTTTGTCAACAATTAACCCACACAATCAACCAAGCAATCAATAGCAAGGATTAAAATTTATTATACCCTACTAAAAATGTACAATGGCAAGCAAGTAGGGGTCGAACACAGGAAACAACGGTGCAGAGTATAGACAAGAGTCAAAACCTAGGTCTAATAAACCACTTAGCAAATCTAATTTTTTTATGGGTTTTTAATTTTTTAATTTTTTATTTAATTTTTAATTTTGTATTTTGATTTTTAATTTTCTGATTTTTATAATTTTATATTTTATATTTTTCTAATTTTTTTTCAATATTGGAAAATAAAGACAATGTAATAAAAGAGGTGATAAAATATTTATAAAAATATGCAAAAGTAGTAAAAAATTCAGAAATAAAATCTTTTTGGTCTTTTTATAAGTTTTTACTGTTTTTGTGATTTTTGGGTATTTTTCAGAATGTTTTTGATATTTTTAAATAATAAAATAAAGCAAAACAATGAATAGGCTACTAGCTGGGGGTAAAATTGGAATTAAAAATAGCAAACAACCACCAAAATTTTCCAAATTAATTTTAAAATGAAGAGGATAAAATATGGAATAAACAAGAACTGAGTTAATATTTTTCTGAGTTTTCTATGATTTGATATATTTTTTTGAAGTTTTTGAGTCTTTTTGAATTTTTAAGGTTTTTCTTTTGAGATTTTTAGTGATTTTTTGCCTGACACTAAAATAGGGTGAAATACACAACAGATAATTTTTTTTGGAATTTTTAAGGGTATTTAATATTTTTTGGTATTTTCTAAGCTAGACAGTACTGAAATAGGATGTTTTTGATTTTTAATAAATATAAAAATTCGATAAAATCAAAAACTAAAAATATGGCGTGAAAGTATAAGAAAATAGGAGCTTAAGTCTACTTTTTGAGAATTTTTGGCATTTAAATGATGCGTGAAATAAATAGATTAAGCAACAAAAATTCTAAGCCTAGCAGGGGTGTATATGCAATTATAGAAACATACAGGGGCTTAGGTGCAAATTTCACCCAAAAGACACGCGCGAGGCACGTGTTCTGTCATTCACATGGGCATATTTGTAATTACTGAAAACCGGCAGGGCATCCATGCAATTTTCCCAAAAGCATATTTAATTAACTATGCACAGGGGTATAACTTCAAATACCTAAAAGTTCAGGACCAAAAGTGCAAATTACCCAAAAGTCACGCGCCCCAGTCACGTGAGGTGACGTGGCGTGGACCAAAGTGCAAATATAAAAAGTGCGAGGACCTAAGTGCAATTATTACAAAAGTTTTTAAACTTCAGACGAAAGTTTTAATACTAAAAAGTAAATACAAAAGCACGTGGGTTGGAGATGAAAAATACCCACGGGGATTGATCGTGCGGCCGAGGGAGATCCACTTATCCATGTGGCGTGCTCTGGTGGCTCGATGACGCTTCGGCCGAACGGCTAGGATCAGATCTTGGCGGTGCGATCGGACGGTGGTTGATAACACGGCGACTGAGGCTAGGGTATAAGGTACTAGAAATAGGTCGTCGCGACCCGAGCGATCAGACCATGTGTATCAAGAAAAATCGAACCACTAAATAAATCAAAAATCAATCAAGCACGAATAAGCGGTCCTGCTATGTGATTAACCTGGTATAGCACCCAGGGTCGAACTCAAGGAGCACGGGTTGGCCGAGAGGCCTACGAAGTAGTAAAAACAAATAAAATAAAGAAATAAAATTTTTTAGTGGTTTTTAATTATTTTTTATATTTTTTTTGGATTTTTAATAAGTTAAGAAAATAAGAAAATAAGGGAAAAGCACACTTTAACAAATTATTCAAAGCACCAAAAATCAACCAAAAATTAAAACAAAAATGTTTTTATGTATTTTATGTTTTTTAATGTTTTTGATAAATTTTTGATAATTTTCTAATGATTATTTTATTTTCTAAAAATCAAACAGTAGCTAACAACAATGGCACTGTCCAGCCAGGCCAAAAGTCCCTAGATAAAATATCTAAGGGCCTTAAAATGGCCTGGAGGTAATTTTCCTGTAAAGTAGATAAAACAAGGAAAATTTAGGTACCAATTTTATTATTTTTGGATTTTTAATTTATTTATTAGAATTTTTATGGGTTTTTGAGTGTTTTTAAATTTTTACAGTTTTCCAGTGGTGAAAAATAGCCAAAATTGGCTAGAAAATCAAGGAACACAAACTAAACAGTAGCTAATTTTTGTGGAATTTTTAGGGGAGTTTTTGTATTTTTTTGTGATTTTTCAAATCGGACAGTAACGAAAATAAAGGTTTTTGAATTTTTAAAAATAGCAAACAAAATCAGAAATGTCCTCAAAAATCCGTGAAAATCCTACACCATGGCAGGAGCCATGTATCAAATTCTCATTGGATTTGGAGGTGATTTGATATTTTATTCAAAAATAACAAGAGGGTACTGTGCACAGGGACTGAAATGCAAATACCCAAAGTTCTGGGGGTCCCGGTGCAATTAACCCAGCGAAACACGCGCCACACGCGTGGCTGGGGCACTCAGGGACCTATATGTAACAAAAATAAGTCCCGAGGACTTATTGGTAACAGGTACCAAAAGTCCAGGGAGCTTAGTTGCAAATAACCCAAGAAATATCGCACATGTGTAAATCAATCACGCACAGGGGTATAAGTGCAAATATCTAAAAACTTTCATTCCTTTAAGAACATCCAGAACTATAGGGGCTTTAATTGCAAATACACCAAAATAACACGTGACGAAGCACGTGGCTCACAACAGGCAGGGGTATAAGCGCAAATAAACTAAGCTCAAGGTCCTCTATGCAAATAAACCTAAAACTAAACAACGTACTTAAATATTTACAGGACTAAAGCTAAATAAAAATAAAAGCGGGGCCTAAGGGTAATTTACCCTTTATTAAGCTGGGTCGTTGGATGCACGCCACGTGGCTGATCGGATGGCGTGGAGGCGAGGTGGCTGGCGATCCAACGGTTGAGGTCGATCCTCCAGAGATCGGGCGGTGGATGCAGCTCCACTAATGGACGGTCAAGATGCAATCTGGAGCGGGCGGAGAAGATCGACGGTGACTGGAGGTCCTGGATGAACATGCGGCCGGCGAACTTCACCGGCCTCGTGAAGGCGCCTCCGGCCTCCTCTGCTGCGCCTAAGTATCGGAGAAGCTCCGGCGTGAAGGTGCGCAGCTGCTGATGGCCTCCGATGCCCCAGCCGAGCTCGGGGGAGCTCCGACGAGGGTGGCAGAGGTGAAGCTCCTGGTATGAATGTCGAGAGGCCTCTGATGGCCTCCGCTGGACCTGCAAAACCACTCAGGAGATTCGCGGGTCGAGGGCAAAGTGCCTCGACCCAGTTAGGCGAAGTGGGGATGGCTGGTGCGTCGGGACGGCGGGCTCCGGCGAAGGTGGTGGACGGAGAAGCCCGGTTCCCAGCTCCTGTGTGAGCTGGGTTGCGTGAGCGGGTGGAGAACGTGCGGCGGAGAGAGGCGAACGTGAAGGTCGGGTCCGATGATCGGATGGTGGTCGGAACCGGGGTGAATCGAAAAAGTACGACGGCGAAGCGATTTGGGGGAAAACTGAAATTAGATGAAATGGCGGAGCTACGGGGTTACCTGGATGATCGGTGAGACTGGGGAAGAGCAGGGGATGCTCCTGGTCGTCGCCTCGAGGGTCGTCTCGGCCCGAGGCTCGAAGCTCGCTCAGGTGGCGGAGCTACGGCGGCTACGTCGCCGGATCAATGGATTCCTCCTCCTCTCCTCGCTGCAACAGGTGGAATCGCTCGCTGTCACTCTCGCGGTCTCTCTGGAGCTCACAGGGAAGGAGGCGAATGACCAAAGATAGCGTGGGAAGGTGGCGGAGCAGCATCTATATACGGTGGAAGGGTCCGAGAAGAACGACTCGGGTAGGGTCGTGGAAGCGCGCGGATCCCGAGGTGGATGCCCGGCGAAGGTGTCGGATGTGTGAGGGTCAAAACGGAGCCGGGGTTTGGCGAATTGGGTGTCGGGTCGAGCGGGTAGAATTAGGAGAAGTCGGGTCCGGAGCCCAGACCCGTGGGAAGTGGTCCTGGGGGGGCTAGTTGACCGGGCGGTCAACATCCCCAGGACCCAATGGGGTTCGGCCACGTGGCTGGATCTTGAGGTGACAAATAGGGGTAGCTAGGGGCCGAATCTGCAAAAACTCCAAACATGAAATATTTTTATTTTATTTTTTTCTATTTTTTGGTGATTTTTAATTAATTTTTGGAAATAAAAATAGGCTATATACATAATATGTACTAGATATAGGTATATACAATATATATAGGGTTTTGATTTTTTATTTTTATATATCATTTTTATACAATTTTATCCTTATTTTATATTTTATTTATTTATAGAATAAAATAAGGAGTAAAAAGGTATTTTTATTTTATTTTTATTATTTATGTACATAGGTAAAATAAATAGCTATATACATCTATATACATGGTATATGTACAATGTATTTTTGTATTTTTGATTTTTCTCTTTTTATTTTGTTTTGATTTTAATTGTTTTTATTTTATTTATTTACAATATATAATATAGACTATTTACAAAAATTATAAAAATTACTTTTATATATTTACACAGCTAAATAAATATATAAGTGTGGTTTATGTACATGATGAAAGGAGGTATTTTTGATCTTTTTGATTTTTAACTTTTTATTTTGTTTTTATATATTTATAAGTATATACAAGTATTTACAAGCATATTTTTGGTGAGGAAAAATATTTTTATTTATTTACATAAATATATACACAAGAGCCCCTATCTCCCTCTACTTTGGCTTTTATGCGGTCAAGCCCATGCTGAGCCCTCCCTTGGGTTAGGTTGCTCAATATTTATTCTAAATATTTCCCTCTTTTTCTTTTTAATCTTTATTCTTTTATTTTTGCACAAAAAACATGCTAATTATAGGTTTTTACACAATGCATGCTTTTGGTAATTATTCCTATTTACACATATCTACATGCATTTGCAAAGGTTTTTGTAGCTAAAATATAAGAATAAAGAGTGATGAATGGGTATTCATCAGTGGTGAGCGGCCAAGATCCAACGGCTGGTGTGGCGCCTGGAGGGTGCTCCTGATCCGACGACGGGGAGAGGGTCACGAAGAACACCTCCCCCGGCGAGGTTTGGCTGACGATTGCGGCCGACACACGGCCGCTCCGGCCCTAGGATCAAGGGCAAAAGGATCCTGGGGCCCCTCCGCGTCTGATGGTGGTCTCAGGCGAGGCTGCGACGACGTGGGGAGCTCGGACGGCGGAGACGACCTGGAGGGCTGTTCCTGGGGCTTTCGATGGTCGAAGGAGCCTTCTCCTTGGCTCAGACCTGCATTGTTAGGTGCGCAAAATCCAGGCGAGCAAAATAGGGGGATCCTGATAGTGTAATGAAGGCGGAAGGTCGTTCGGGCGAAGAGCTCCGACGAGCGGCGGATAGGGGAGCTCGATAGCTCGATCTAGGCGAGATCGAGGGAGATGGAGAGGTGGAGCGTGATGACGGAGCGAAGGGGAAGAGAATGGAGGTGACAGGCGATCGGATGGACGTGTGGAGTGACCGGAAACGATGGGCGGAGCTCAGCTCCGCCGTGGCTTCGATCGATGATTCTCGACGATTGACGAGACGAAACGCAAAACTGCTATAGACCTAACCTAATCTAAGCTAAGGCTACAAGAAAATGGAAAGAAAAGGGGAAGAAGCTCACCAGAGACGACAGGCTGCAAGGCGCGGCGGAGCTCCGGCAAGGGATGGATCGCTTCGATTCTACACCAAACGACTCGAACCCCGGGTCGATTCGACTCCCACTGTCACCAGGAGCACGAGGAAGTAGGGGTTTTCGGGTGAAAATGGCAGAAGAAGGATCAAGTTTGAATCGAAGTCCGGGGTGCTCTTTTGAAGGGTTGACGGATGGCAAGAGGAACGAGGGTCAAACGCCTCGATTAGTGGTCCTCAGCCCAAGAAATCACTTGGGCGTGATTCACCACTAATCGAGGAGCAAAAACTCTGAAGGCTTCGACACAATTTGGTGCAAGGTCGAACCTAGAAAATGGCGAGAAGATGAGACAAAAATGCATCTGACAAGTCTAGAGGAGGAGGTCAGACAGTTGACCGAGGTCAACTGTCAGACCAACCTGGTTGGTCCACGTGGACCAACCAGGAAAAATCCTCAAAAAATGATTTCAAAAATCGAAATAAAATAGTAAATTATTCTATTTAATTATGGTTACAAAATAAAAAATGCTTATAATTTAATAAATAATTTTATGGTAATTTTTATTTATTTTTATTAGGCATATTTTTATAAGTTGCTTTTATACCCCTATATAGGTATATTATCTATATATCTTATTACTTTATTTTTATTTGGTATATTTTAATTTTATTATTTTTATTTATTATTTTCTAAAATTATAAAATACTTTTATATACACAAATATATTTTTGTTTTATTTTTCTGATATGTTTTGTATAATTAATAAAATACAAGTAAGCAATGTATAGGTATGTGCATAGGTATAATACCTAGGTATTGTATATACAAATGTTTTTATTTTTGAATTCTGTTTGCATTTTTATTCTGATTTTAATATACATATAAATTATAAATAATATTTATGAAATTATAAAAATATAAAAATACAAAAATAATGAATAAAGAATATATTGAATATTTTAATCTGTACAAGTATACAATGAGGGTCCAAAACTCAACTTTCAAACTCCGCCAAATGCAAAACCACCGCCATTAAATAGATTATTTTATTCTATATACAATTAAAGGTGAGTTTGCTGCATTTGGAGTTTTCAGTTGTGAGATACGGGTCTGGGAAGTTGGGATTCTGGATTTTTATTCAGACCATAACTTTTTATCTGTACATTATTTTTCAATGAAATCAATTTTGTATTTTTCTATATGAAATTATCTACAACTTTCATGTACAAAGTTTCTTTATTTGATGTATAAAAAGTGGAACCAAAAATAGGTCCCAAACTGAATAAAGAATGAATAAAAGGTATAGGTATTTTATCTGTATTTTGGCCCTTATCTCCCCCTACTTTATTCCTTGTCGACCTATTCATCAAGATGCCTAGGTCTCAGGGTTTCGGGTCATAAAATATTTACAATATTTTATTCTTTTTCTTTTCTTTTATTTATTCTATAATTTTGGCTTTAATTACAGTATTTTATACACTAATTGAATGCACATGCATGGATGCTAATATGCTCGATTTAAGGGTATTTACAGGTATTTGCTAGGGTTTTTGATGCCAAAATGATAGAATAAAGATGATGAAATGCGGATTCATCATCCCCCTATACTTTACCTTTGCTAGTCCCTAGCAAACACTTATGCAATAAGTGCAGAAGAAAAGAAAGAAAAGAAAAAGAAAAACATGGATTTAGTTTAATTATCAAACTTGTCTTCACAAAATCAAAGTTTGGAGCTTAAGTCGGACCTTTGGAATTTTAGTGCGGGCGGAACCTTAATGAGAACCAAATTTGAAATTCAACAGTCCCTGAGAATCCCAAAACTCTGCTCAAGTCTCCTCAATAGCCAGGTCAGAAATACTTCAATCCATATGCAAACTCTTACGACTATGAATCTGACTTGTACAGTGTACGTGATGGTGGCTCTCCCCAACTAGAATGACAAAGAGACTGACTTCTCCAGTACGACAACCCAATGATTCCCCAATCCAGTAACTCCATCCCCGAGGAGCGGGGTATTCCCTTCTAAGTTCAAGTGGCAACCAGCTCAAGAGGAGGGGGTGAAGAGAAGAATGGACGGTAGCCAGTGTAGCTACCTATCCTGGGATGCAAGACCAATGTAGTCAAGTCATCCTGCTGCAGGCTCACATATTTGACTTTGGAACTCAAGCTTGCTTATTGGCTTTACAACATACTTTGCAGGCTTTTTTTTTATTTTTGTACATGCCTGAACATTTTTTTTTGAAATACTATATACAACATCATTTACATAAGGAGTTTTTCCTCTTGAGCCAGTAGAATATCCCTCTTTTGAAGCTTTATCGCAACCCACAACCTCCTGTCTTTAGACTTCCTAATCACTGGACGGGTTGGGGTGCACTTCCCTCCCTAGAGGAGGACAAATGTTTCCACTTGTGTGCGTCTCATACCGGCAAATCCAATCCCCTCACCACTCCAACTGAGTTGAGCCATGTGAAAGGTGCAGGTGTCCAAGTTAGGTCATTATCAACAAGAATCGTGCGTGTGCTCCGAAATATTCTACTTAAGCAGTCAAGAATCCATTGAACCAAGTTTCGTGATCCTCAAAGAATTAAGTCAACCAGACCTGAAGTACCCCAAACCCAGTTCCTATAAGGTTCCTATTATTAGGTAGATTTTAAGGTCCAATCAAGCTCCAATCTCCATATTTTACTTAGACTTTTTCAACTATCAAACTCAATCCGAAAAATGCGAAAGCTATGCAATGCAATGCAGAAAATATTTTTGTGATGCAATTTTCAAAGATTTTGAACTTTTTATGGATTTTTGAAAATATGATGATGATGCAAATGCAGATGCATTTTTTTGTATTTTTTTAAAAAGATTTTTCAAGTATTTTTGGATTTTAATTTTGCAAATGTTTTTTGGGAATTTTTGAAAACAAAAAGATTTTGGCTAAAATCTAGGTTAGAACTATGTACACGGGAGTGCTTCTTATATATAAGAAGTGGATTTTAAGAATTTACAAGGGTAAGTGGTCAGTTTTATACATATATATAGTGGATTTTGGTGTGATGTAAATATTCCTCAATCTTATTTGACACAAACTTTTCAAAAATTTTGAAAATTATAATCCAAAATAGTTTTTACAAACATTTTTGCAAACATGTACACACATTTGAAAATCATTTTGCAAAGGCTTTCAAAACAGTATATATAGCTTTTTCAAATATTTTTGCAACCATTTTTCAAACCATTTGCAAATCATTTTTCAAATATTTTATTTTACACAAAGAAAATAAATTTTACAAACCACACATTTTTACAAAGGTTGAAAACATGTAACAAAACATTTTCAAAATAGTTTTCAATAAATGTTCACAAAGATTTTCAAACTATTTTTCAAACATTTTGCAAAAAATATTTTCACCTGATTTATTAATCAGTAAATACAAAAAGAAGTTGAGGAACAAAACACCTTTTTATTAATGACTTTTAATGAATTTTAAAGAATTATTAGCCATATTATTAGGAAAGTACGAGTTATGGCTAAAGTATATACACCGTATATACGACCCCCCTATACTTAGCTTGAGCTATGTAGATCAGAGAGAAAAGAGAAGACATAACTCGTACTGAGTATAGGAAAATCTAAGGAATAAACGAACAATGAAATGAATGAACGAATGAGAAGTTGACCGTCCCCCCTATACTTAGGATCAAATAATCCTAAGTATAGGAAACTGTACACAAAGCAGGGAGGGTCAAGGGTGGGAATGAACAGATCGTACTCAGATTGTCTCCCCCTATACTTAGGGTAAAATATCCCTAAGTATAGACGAGAAGAGGAGACAATGGAGAGGATCAAAGAATAGAGAAAACTCAGGGTGTACACCCCCCTATACTTAGGACAAAGTACGTCCTATGTATAGAAGACTGTCTACAAGGGGTGACACCTTTTTGATAGATAAAGAAGATAGAATAGGAAAAGAAGAAAAGAAGAAAATAAGAAAAGAGATGGAATTGGGTATGAACAACTCGGGATGCGCATCCCCCCCTATAACTAGGATAGAGTACATCCTAAGTGTAGCAGTGATGAAAGGGATGGCATCAATTCGGTAGAAGAGGATGAACGAGACTGAAAAGAAGAAAAGAAGAAAGAAGAAAAGACGAGAAATCATTCAAAAATGTTTTGACGTGCTTCGCCTTCCTCTGCCTCTTTGGAGATATTCGGCTCATCCTCATAGATTAATTGAATTGAGTCAACGACAACCATGAATGTATCATGTTCAAGGTATGGCTTCAGAAGTTGTCCATTGACTACAAATGGATGTGCGTCAGCTGACATATTGGATATCAATACACTTCCGTTGTCATGCACCTGCCTAACCATGAACGGCCCAGTCCATTTACTCTTCAATTTGCCTGGAAACATCTTCAATTTCGCATCGAACAACAACACCTTCTGACCTGGATCAAAGGACTTGCGGCAGATATGCTTGTCATGCCATGTTTTGACCTTCTCCTTGTACATCAGGCTGTTGTCATATGCATAATCTCTGAATTCCAGTAATCTGTTCAGATTCAGTTTTCTATTCTTTCCTGCTTGCTTGGAGTCCAAATTAAAGATGTTAATGGCCCATAAAGATTTGTGAATAAGTTCCACGGGTAAATGAAATGGCTTGCCATACACACGGCGGTAGGGAGACATTCCCAAGGGTGACTTGTACGCTGTTCTGTAAGCCCAAAGAACGGAGTCAAGCAGCTGAGACCAGTTCTTGCGATCCGGATGCACAAGTTTCTGTAGAATTGTCTTGATCTCCCTGTTTGATGATTCAGCTAAGCCATTAGACTGCGGGTGGTAGGGTGAAGTAACACGATGCTCAATGCAGAATTCTTGGGCCAGCTTCTTCACCTCTCTGTTTATGAAATGACTACCCCCGTCAGATATGAGAATCTTGGGAATCCCGAACCGTGCTATGATGTGATCTCTCAAGAATCGACAAACAGTCCTACTGTCGGTGGCTCAGGCGGGTGATGAATCCACGTTTCATCATCTTTATTCTATCATTTTGGCCTTAAAAACCCTAGTAAATGCGTGTAAATAGGCTTAATATAGGCATTTTAGCATTCATGCATATGTGTGTAAATATTGTATAAAATGCGGTTTTTAAAGCCAAAATTATAGAATAAAGAAAAGAAAAGAAAAAGAATACAATATTGTAAATATTTTATGACCCGAAACCCCGAGACCTAGGCATCTTGATGAATAGGTCGACAAGGAATAAAGTAGGGGGAGATAAGGGCTAAAATACAATGAAAATACCCATACATTCTATTCATTCTTTATTCATTTTGGGACCTATTTTTGGTTCCACTTTTTATTCATCAAATAAAGAAACTTTGTACATGAAAGTTGTAGATAATTTAATAAAGAAAAATACAAAATTGATTTCACAGAAAAATAATGCACAGATAAAAAGTTATGGTCTGAATAAAAATCCAGAATCCCAACTTCCCAGACCCGTATCTCACAAACGAAAACTCCAAATGCAGCATACTCACCTTTAATTGTATATAGAAGAAAATAAGCTATTTAATGGTGGTGGTTTCGCATTTGGCGGAGCTACGGTTTGAAAGTTGAGTTTTGGACCCCTATTGTGCCTTGTACATATTCAAATATTTAATTTATTATTTATTTATTATTTTTACAATTTTATATTTTTATAATGTTGTAAATAATACTTATAATAATTATGTACATTAAAATAAGAATAAAAACCTAAATAAAAACAAAAATAAAATACTTAAAAATAAAATACATAGATACATTACCTATACATATACCTATACAAAACATATTTGTATTTTATTTAATATACAAAAAAAACATCTCATAAAAATAAAATAAAAATATACTTATGTAGATAAAAGTATTTTATAATTCTATAAAATCATAAATAAAAATAATAATATTAAAAATACCTAAATAAAAATAGAATACCTAAATATATAGATATATATACTATAAAGGGCATAAATGCGAACTTGTAAAAATATGTCTCATAAAAATAAATAAAAATCACCATAAATTATTTCATAAAATAATAAACATTTTTTATTTTATAATTAAAAATCAATAAAATCATTTCTTATTTTTAATTGAATTTAGAAACCTTTTTACCAAGGTTTTTTCTGGTTGGTCCACGTGGACCAACCAGATTCCTCCCTTGGTGTACCTCGGTCAACTCTCTGACCGAGGTCTGGAGCCTCTCAAAAATGATTTTTGTCCTATCTTCGTGGATTTTTCCCGGCCTCATCTTTCACCGTTTGGGGTCGAGGTCTTCACGAGATTTGTAGCCCTACTATAGGACATCCACGCCTAGGCATTGGTTTGGCATTGGAGTCGACGACACGCCCGTGATCTTCCCTTGAAAGTCGCGTCTCGGCCATTGCTTCAAAAGCAACCCATTTCCCTCCTTTGCACTTTGAACCTCTTTGGACCCTTTTCTTGGACTCTCTTGGCGCAGCTCAGGACGGGAGGCGTGACAGGCCTCCTCTAGCTCGTCGGAGGAGCCCAGGCGAGGACCGGAGAGCACTCCACCACCCCCATCTCCGGCGAGAAGCCGTGAGGTCCCAATCTCCTTCGCCCCGGCAAGTTGAGGTGTTTCGACCCCATTTCTTTTAGTCTTTAGATAGCCTTAAGCCCCAGTTCCACCTTTCTGCTTTTAGATTGATTTTTCGTTAAGTATTTAGCATCAATCTCGCAACAAACACCTTGCCGGAGCCCCTCGAGCTCCGGCCAATCCACTTCCCATCCCGCCTTGTCGTCTAAATTTTTCCGCACCTAAAGGGACCTGGGACCTCGATACTGTTGGTTTTGTTTTTTTTGCAGGTCCCCGGAGGTGCAGGACCTCTTCTGGGAGGTCGGTTTTTGAAGCATCGCGGCGCCGGGAGCGTCTCCTGTTTCGTCACTTCGCGGCGGACCTCCGGCCTTCCGCGGGCCATTTTTGCATCCGCCGCTCCATCGTGGACACCTCCAGAAGCTCCCTGTTCGTTCTGGACGTCTGTCGGAGGAGGAAGGAGCCCAGGAAGCACAAGTCAACCTCGCCCCACGCGAGATCTTCGGTTGTTCCTCCTCTGGCCTCGACCTTCGTCCGATCTCGCGCCTCCTCCAGGCGCTACAGGCGCCGTTGGATGAAGAGTACTCCAGCCGTTGATCGCGATTAGCACCATTTAATCCCGGTCGTTAAGATGAAGGGGCATCGGGCTACGTGGTGCCGACACGTGGTTTAAGTGAGCTCGCGCCCGCCGTCGGATCGGCCCCAGCTGTGGGTAATTTTGCCCCATACCCTCGAGCGATTTTGTATTTTCAATTAAGAACTCAAACTTTCCTCTGCATTGAATTGATTTCTGTCATTTTTGCAACTGTGCCCCTCGCCTTCTGAGATATTCCATTTTTACCCCCCCAGGCGCGTGCCTCGCACGTGCTTGGGTGGGTATTTTGCGTGTGAAGCCCTGCAAGTTTGTAATTGGCATTTGGTCCAGGAAACATTTCACTTAGTTATAATTTTACGTAAAAATTGCTTGTAGGCCCCTGAGGTTTTGCCTTTTTGCATTCACACCCCTATCAGGCCTTGCATTTTTGTATGATTGACGTATTTATTTAAGGCATCATTTGAACCCCAAAATTCCTCAAATTTTGGACTTAAGCTCCTGTGCACTTATGCTTCCACGCCATCAATTTAGTTTTTGATTTTATTTTATTTTTATATTTATAAAAATTCAAAAATAGCCCTTTTGTGCACTGTCTAGCTTATAAAATCCATAAAAAATATAAAAACTTCTCAGAAAAATCCCAAAAAAATATATTTTGTGTCTTTTAGTTTGTTTTAGCTCCCAGCCAAAAATCATTAAAAAATACAAAACCAAACTCCTAAAAATGCAAAACTCTAAAATCCTTCATAAAAATTTATAAAATTTATAAAAAATCCAAAAATAGTGTTTTCTTTTCCTGAATTTTCTTTGATTTATTATCTTTAAGTGAAAATTAATTTGGAGAATTTTTGTTACTATTTGCTATTTTATTTCTCCATTTTAAGTTTCAGCCTTGCATTTTTGCCACTGTTTTCTTTATTTTGCTAATTAAAAATACCAAAAACATTCTAAAAATTACCCAAAAATCACAAAAACAGTAAAAAAGTATAAAAAGACCAAAAAGACTTTATTTCCTAATTTTTGAATATTTTTATCTATTTTTATAAATATCTCTTTCCCCCTTTTATTACATTACTTTTATATTCCAATATTGAAAAAGAAAATATCAAAAATATATAAAATATAAAAAGAAAATAAAAATCAGTAAATTAAAAATCCAAATATAAAAATATAAAATTAAAAATTAAATAAAGTATAAAATTAAAAACCCACAAAAAATAGCATTGATAGACAACTTGATCACATCACACATTTTGGTGCTTTAGTACCCCGTTCTACCTGTCTGCTCCCTGTGTTCGACCTCTACACATACTTGCACTATACACATTTACTTTCATTGCTTGATTTACTTGTTGTGGGTTAATAGTTGATTAATTCGGGTTTCGTGAGCGGTCGCTCAGCAACACTGTAGTCCCGCCTTGTGTGGACTATTTTGACCCTCGCCAAATCCGAGTTATCAGCGGGAATAGCCTCCACCCATCTACTTACATAATCGACAACCAACAGAATGTATTCATAACCCTGACTGTTGGGAAACGGGCCCATGAAGTCAATGCCCCATGCGTCAAAGACGTCTGAGATCTGAATGTATTTAAGAGGCATTGTGTCTCTCATTCTTATAATTCCGCCCATCTTCTGGCAGTCAATGCAGCGTTTAACATACTCATCTGCATCTTTGAATAAGGAAGGCCACCAGAGGCCACTTTGGAGAACTTTTGCTGCCGTTCGTTTCCCTGAATGATGCCCTCCAGAATCCTGGTCGTGACATAAAGCGAGGACGCTTGGAACTTCCTCCTGAGGAATACACCTCCTCCAGATGCAATCTATTCCCTCACGAAACAAATACGGGTCTTCCCACTAGTAGAAATGGATTTTAGACAAGAACCTGTCTATTTTCAGTTTAGGCCAGTCCTGTGGGATTTTCTTGGCAACCATGTAGTTCACGATGTCCGCATACCAAGGAAGCGAGGTGACAGACAGAATTGCCTCGCCTTGAAAGGTTTCTGTGATCGGTTGCAGGTTCAGCTCAGGAGATTCTGGTTCAGGAAGCCTTGACAGATGACCGGCCACCACATTCTTTACCCCATGTTTATCTTTGATTTCCAAGTCAAATTCCTGGAGGAGAAGGATCCACCGAATGAGACGTGGTTTAGCGTCCTTCTTCTGTTGTAAATACCGAATGGCCGAATGATCCGTGTAAATGATAACTTTGGACCCAAGGAGGTAAGATCTGAATTTTTCCAAGGCAAAGACTACCGCTAGCAGCTCCTTTTCAGTGACAGTGTAGTTTCTCTGGGCTTCATCGAGCATTCGGCTAGCGTAGTGAATCGCAAATGGTACATTATCTTTCCTCTGTCCCAGTACAGCTCCGATGGCATAATCTAACGCATCAGTCATGATCTCGAAAGGCTGAGTCCAAATCGGTGGCTGTAGGACAGGGGCCTGCCTGATGATCTCTTTCAATTGGTTGAAAGCAAGGAGCACACGGTCATCCACAATGAATTCATTGTCCTTGCTGAGCAATTCTGTCAACGGTCTGGCCAGTTTGCTGAAATCTTTGATGAACCGTCGGTAAAAACCGACATGACCCAAGAATGACCGGACTTGCTTGATGTTTGTAGGTGGCTCAAGTTTAGAAATCACATCCACCTTGGCTGGGTCAACCTCCATGCCACGTTTAGAATCAACTTGACCCAGCACGATTCCTTTGGTTACCATAAAGTTGCTCTTCTCCCAGGAGAGCACAAGATTGACTTCGCAGCACCTCCGTAAGACTCGGTATAAATAGTCCAGACATTGGTCAAATAAATCCCCATAGACCGAAAAATCGTCCATAAAGACCTCGAGAAAGTTGCCCACCATGTCAGCAAAAACTGCAAGCATACACATTTGAAATGTGGTTGGGGCGTTGCAAAGCCCGAACGGCATCCGTCTGAAGGCATATGTGCCAAAAGGACAGGTGAACGTGGTCTTCTCTTGATCTTCGGGAGCAATAGCAACTTGATTATACCCAGAGTAGCCATCCAAGAAGTAGAAATATTCCTTCGCAGCCAATCTCTCCAAGATCTGGTCGATGAAGGGAAGAGGAAAATGATCCTTCTTGGTAGCGAGATTGAGTCTTCTGTAATCTACGTAGACTCGCCAAGAAGTGGGTACTCTGGTTGCGATCTCCGCACCTTTGTCATTTTTTCACAATGGTGATCCCTGATTTCTTGGGCACAACATGCAGAGGGCTCACCCATTTGCTGTCGGAGATGTGAAAGATGAATCCTGCATCACACCATTTCTGGATCTCTTTCATAACAACCTCCTGCAGATTCAGATTTAATCTTCTCTGCAGTTCTCGAGAGGGCCAGCAATCTTTTTCCAGAAAGATGCGGTGCGAGCACAATGACGGATTGATCCCATGGAGATCGGATGTTCGCCAGCCTATCGCCTTGCGGTTACGTTCAAGAACCTCCATCAGACGAGATTCTTGGTCTTCGGTCAGATGTGCATTGATGATGACCGGGTACATGTTCGGTTCTCCTGCAAGGAAGGCATACTTCATGTTGGAGGGCAAGGGTTTTAGCTCTGGAGGAGTCTGAGCTGCTTCAGTGGTGACCTCAGCTATTAGTGCAGGTGGTGATTCTTTCAACTATTTGGTGTCCACCATAATCTGTTCTGCTTCTTCTCTCAGATCCTGGCAAAATTCCGCAATGATGTCATATTCATCAGAAAATTCTTCAAACTTCGGCTCTTGGTTCTGAAGGCACATCACCCCCACGGCAGTCTCTTGTAGCACATCAGCAAGTTCCTCATCTTGATTGATAAAGGGGAACTCGACTGCGGTCTCCACTTCCTCCTCGTGGTAGAGGAGTTCATGGATCTCGTTGTCATCCAGAATTAAGTTGGTATCTTGAATTTCTGCTAGAAAGTCGCAGTCTTCGGCATGCTCGATCACCCTTGCACATGATGCAGATGTCTGTTCAGCTGGTGTTCCCTCAGACAGGGTCTCTACTCTCTAATAATTTCATTGCCAGCGCCAAAAGTGATTTCTCGTGTCCCATAATTCACTACTGCGTTTGATGTCCACAGAAATGGCCTTCCAAGTATGATTGGGGTAAGGAGCAATGGAGAGGGGACGCCCATATCTAAGACCACAAAATCGGCCGGGAAGGATTTTCCCTGAACCGTGACGATCACGTCCTCTAACAGGACCCTAGGCCGCTTGACTGACTTGTCTGCAAACTGCAGAATCATCTTTGTAGGCTTGAGCGGTCCTAGCCTGAACACCGTGAGTAGCGAAGCTGGCATCAAATTGACAGAAGACCCGTTGTCGAGAAGTGTTCATTCGAACTCTTGATTGAACATCTGACAATGTACAAGAGGTGCTCCCATATCTGGCTTTTTATCCGGGAGGTTGCTGATGTCGTTAACGGTGGCCATTGTGAGGATATGCTTTTCGGACTTGCCACCCTTGCTTCTGGAATTGTGGGGGTTCGGCCTGCGCTTGGTCGTGCATGCCTCTTTTAATCCTTTTTTTACGGCTGACATGTATTCAAGAGCTTTCATCAATGGCATATTCAACACCAAGTTCTGAATGATTTCTATAATGGCAGGATCAGACAAAGCATTTTTCAAATTATTCATTTTTTTGTGTTTTTTCATTGCTTCCGGAAAAGGAATGTTTACAAAATCTTCACCAATTTCATTCAAAATAGTGTCTGTATTGTTGTGTACAGGTAGATGACAAAAACGAATGGATTCATCTACAATTTGTGGACCAAAAATTACAGGCTCAGCTTCAGGTGCTGGCGTTGGACTCGCTGCAGGTGTAGTGCTCCTCCTGTCAGGAACTGGCTGTGAGGCAGGTGCAGGCTTCTCCAATGCTAGCTGATCTCCACCGAGGTTGCTGCTATTTTTTGTGTTTTGCTATTTTCTTCATTTTTTTGTGTTTTTCTGAATGCTGGTGCTGCTCCCAAAATGCTGCTCGGCCCTGGTGTTGGCTGGACTGACAACTCCCCGTCAGATGCAAGATGCTTTCCCTTCGCCGTCGTTGATGGCTGGAGTGTCCTACCGCTCCTGAGAGTAACAACATTAGATAAAAAGCAATTTAATTCACCTGATTTAGGTTGGACACTGCCGGCTACCTGCTCCTTGCGTCGGAAATTGTTAGGGTTGGCTTCGACCTGGGCTGGTATGACGGTTTTGGCTGCCGTGAGGTTGTCGATCTTCTGGTTCATCTCAGCCATATTCTTCATCAACTGCTCCAAACAGGCCAGGGCCGGATTGACCGGCACAATCTCAGAGGAGTCCCCCTGCTGGGGTCGAGAATGCTGATATGGCGGCTGAGATTGCGACTGATAGCCTTGTGAAAAGTGGTGAGGCGGAGGGTTGGAGGAGTACTGTGAGTTCTGCTGATTGTATTGAGCAGCCGGCTGCTGATGATATCCCTGTCCGCGATATCCGGACTGTTGAGGACCATGCTGGTAGTTCTGCCTCCAGGTGTTTCCATGGGACGGAGGCTGGTACTGGTAGGGCTGGAAGGGTTTCCCACTCTGCTGCTGCTGGTGATAGGGCCTATTGCCCATGTTCTGACCCTGAGAGTGTCCCTGAGGACGGGTCAGCTGCGCTTCATTGTTCCATACACCATTGATCTCCTGTATCAGTGGCGGGGGTGGAGAGAACTGCTTGGCGTATGCTGGCTGCGGCTCCGGCTGATATACAACCATCTGCGTCTGCGGCTGCGGGGGCTGCTCCGGAACCTGCACATAGTATACGCGTTGGACAGGCTGGGGCTGCGGGGGAGTCGATTGAGGGTTCTGCTGCATTGTAGGCTCCTTCTTCTCAGCATTCGGCTCTGCAGAGGTAGACACAGCGTTGCACATGTTTGCATTCAATGCTCGAACGAGCTGCTCCAGCTGTTGGTAGATCTGGTCGAGCTTTTCCAGACCCTGGGTCCTCTTCTCAATAACTGCCAATTTTTTGAGGTCCTGCGACCTCTTCTCAATGATGTCCACCTTGGACAGATGGCTCCCAATGATGCTCAGGTTGGAGCTCTCATCCTTATCCTCGGTGTGAGAAGCCATGTTTACTGGCTTGCTGATGGCGGCTAGTGGCTTCATGTATATTCTGGATGAGGATTGGGCTGCTTCTCCTTCAGCCATTTCTTCGAAGACGTTCCATACCACGTCCTCGTCCTTGTTAAAGTGTGAACCGCCGCAAGCTGCATCCACAAGCTTTTGGCTCTCAAATGATAGCCCCCCAAAGAAGTGTTGTACGAGACTGGTCTTTGGAATTTCATGGTGGGGGCACTTTTCCTGAAGATATTTGAATCTCTCCCACGCTTCATGGATGGTCTCATGGGGCTGTTGGCAGAAACTGGAGATCCGGGCGCGCATCTGATTTAATCTCCCGAGAGGATAGAACTTATGGAGAAAGGCAGATTTCAGTTCCTCCCAGGTGGTGACGACCTTCCCAAGATGGTCAACCCAATAAAGGGCCTTGTCTTGAAGGCTGAAGGGAAAAGCGGTCATCTTGACTACGTCCAGAGGGACTCCAGGGTAGTGAGCAGTGGCACAGATGTGGCCAAACTTCTTGAGAAAAATGTACGGCTCCTCAGTGGTGTTCCCGTGGAATGTGGGCAATAGCAACAGAAACTGCGGCTTCAGCTCGAAGTGGGCGTGCATGCGTGGAACCTAAATACACTCAGTGATGCGTCCCGCTCCTGGGTTGTATGTCTCCTTCAGTGTAGGCTTCGGCTGCGGTGGATTTCGTCCTACTACCTCAAATTCAGGCCCTCCAACTGAGAATTCGTCTCTGATTTCTTCAAAATTCTGCTCGTGGTTCTGATCATCCTCCTGTCGGGCGTCTTTTGCGTCGGCCCTCCTCCTCAGATCGTTCAGCATGTCCTGGAAGGCGGTCTGGGCCAGGGCCTGATTAGTCAACTGCTGCTGAATGGCTTGGATGGAAGCCAACAACTGACTGTTAACTTCATTCTGCGTGGTATACTTCCCTTCCGTCGGATTGGCTTCAGGTTCAAATTGGGGCTGTGGTCCCTTTCCTCTTCCTCCCGCCATCTCAGACTGAACTGGAATTTCTGACTCGTGATCGGGTGAAGAATCTGCATGACGGAGTAAACCCTGATCAGTATCTTCGTGAGCACATGCTGTTGAGATGAATCTGGAATTAAGGTCAATCCCAGAATGTTGTGAATGGAGCATATGAAATTGACTGAAATCGATCTCCATCCACAAGGGGTTATTTCGGCGACAAGAGTAATCCTTGTTTAGTGGAAGGGGAAGAGCTGATTCGGGTTGCGAGTCTATCCCGAACAGCGGATTTATTGGGGAAAAGCAAGTGTTGAAAGAAGCTAGAATGGGGGAGTCCAGGGAGACATTCGCAAGATCCGAACTGACTTCCTGGAGATCACCCCTCTTTATTGAAGACATAGCCGACACGGAATCGATGTGGGCGTCGGCGAGGTCCCGACTAAACCATCCGTGTGACGACATCTTGAGAAGGTCAAGAGGGAGGAGATGATGGATGAAGAGCATGATGGTAAACAAGAAATAAAAGGATTGTAAAACAGTAGAAGGCTCACAATGAGCGAGGATCAAATAGAGGGAGGACAAAATTTGCGTAAAGGCGCGATATTTTTGATCTTGACCTAAATGTAACTAGAAACCAAACACAAGACAAGGGAGTTCACCAACTCAACACATGAAGCCATGAAGGTTCAGCTTTTATCTTTGTAATTTTTATCTTGAATTCAGGAATTTATCTTTCAACGAGTCCTTAGAGCGCTACGCCTATAGGAGCGAGAGTACTGCCTGAAAAGTATTCACGTACTTGTCCTC
The DNA here is from genome assembly GCA_037367405.1 of Ottelia alismoides. Lineage (NCBI taxonomy): Eukaryota > Viridiplantae > Streptophyta > Magnoliopsida > Alismatales > Hydrocharitaceae > Ottelia > Ottelia alismoides. The sequence continues at coordinate 1,776,213 of JAZKJV010001327.1, read as the reverse complement.
CTCCTATGTAACCGGTAGCTTGCGCTTTTTAAGGTCCTTGTAACCCTTCCTGGATCCCTACTCAGCCAAAGAAAGAAGAGGGAGGAACCCGATAGGCGAAACCGATACTTCGGACCTCGCTCGCAACGGAATCACCCGTGGGCGTGCAAGATCCTACTCGGACGCAGACGGTGAGACAGACACACCCGTGAAGGCGTGGCCTATGCTCGGTACTTCGGACAAGGTCGATGCTCACACAATAGTGAGTCACCAATGGTGACCAAGTCCTACTCGCCTACGTACGATAGTAGCGCCAATACTTCGGAAATCCAGGCGATACACAAGGCAGCCACAAGCTGGGTTTTGGGCTCTAATCCTTACGAAGCACTCAACTCACTTGGAAGGAGACCTTCCCATGCAACCTGAAAACAAGTGAGGGTGTTACTCTCCCCAATCAATGAGTCCAATTACCAATTTTATTTAGGTCAAAGTTTTCTTAGCAGTCCCTTTTTTATTTTTTTTGGTGTTATCGCTTCTTTTGAGTGGATTCAAACAAGCGCCTAACGATTTTGTATTTTCTCGATCCTACTTTGTCCAAAAACAAAGGGAGAATAGAGTCGGGAAAAGCCAATGCAAGTCGACACCAAGGTGGAAATCTCATCTTTGTGCCTAGATGATGGATGCAAAGATAGAGGACTTACAGTGATTCCCAGCTCTCTCCATGCGGGATGCAAAGCAGAAATTTATAAACCTAATCTATATGCCGGTATGCAATGCGGAAATCGTCCTAAGATAGGCAACTGCTAGCGTGAAGAACCACAAGCTAATCACTTATCTCCAATCCTAAGGTCCGGTCTAGGCTCATTCATCCTTGCTCAACACACTTGAGTTTAGGAGAAAGCTCTTTACGGGGAGAGCTCGCGGCGTGTGGATCAAAGAAGAGTGACTTCGCTGTTTAATTAAACTAAGTCCAAGCACGAGCTATAGGTACATGCAATTGTTGTTAAGGTGTTTGGACCTAATCTAACCGATCAAGCAATGCCTAGGTCTAAGATCTCAATCCACAAAAGAAATAAAAATGAAAACAAAACCAGAAAATGATAGTTGGAAATCACGAAAAAACCACGGTGAGCCCTCGGGTGAACAAACACCCGGAAATTAGGCCCGAAGTGTCCGAGTGTCCAAGTCCTGTATTATTACAATTTAAAAATGGCTCTCTCTCACAAAAATACAAAAAAGCTACTCTCTCTCTCTCTCAAGCTCTCCTGCTCTCTCCTGCCAGCTAGGGTAGAATAGCCGCTCCTCCTCCCAAGGATGCACAGGATCCCCTAGGTGATCCTCCTCGGTCAGCGGTCCCTCGCAAGAAAACAAGAGGAGTGTCAGACAGTTCAAAACAAATTATGCAAGAAAAACAAATAAGCAAAAATGACTAAGCAGATAATAGACTCAGAAGTACTCTACAAGCCGATGCTCCCCGGCAACGGCGCCATTTGAAAAACGATAAAGCGAGAGCCGCTAAAAGTGGTCTGACAAATCAGACTCACTGTCGCTGATGCGACTACTCAAACCTTCCCGTTCGTCAACAATTAACCCACACAATCAATCAAGCAATCAATAACAAGGATTAAAATTTATTATACCCTACTAAAAATGTACAATGGCAAGCAAGTAGGGGTCGAACACAGGAAATAACGGTGCATAGTATAGACAAGAGTCAAAACCTAGGTCTAATAAACCACTTAGCCAATCTAATTTTTTTGTGGGTTTTTTAATTTTTAATTTTTTTAATTTTTATTTAATTTTTAATTTTGTATTTTGATTTTTAATTTTCTGATTTTTATAATTTTATATTTTATATTTTTCTAAATTTTTTTCAATATTAGAAAATAAAGACAATGTAATAAAAGAGGTGATAAAATATTTATAAAAATATGCAAAAGTAGTCAAAAATTCAGAAATAAAATCTTTTTGGTCTTTTTATAAACTTTTACTATTTTTTGTGATTTTTGGGTATTTTTCAGAATGTTTTTGATAATTTTAAATAAAAAAATAAAGCAAAACAGTGAATAGGCTATTGGCTGGGGGTAAAATTGGAATTAAAAGTAGCAACCAGCCACCAAAATTTTCCAAATTAATTTTAAAATGAAGAGGATAAAATATGCAATAAACAAGAACTGAGTTTATATTTTTCTGAGTTTTCTATGATTATATATATATTTTTTGAAGTTTTTGAGTCTTTTTGAATTTTTAAGGTTTTTCTTTTGAGATTTTTAGTGATTTTTAGCCTGACACTATAATAGGGTGAAATACACAACATATAAATTTTTTTGGAATTTTTAAGGTATTTTAATATTTTTTTGGTATTTTCTAAGCTAGACAGTACTAAAATAGGTTTTTTTGATTTTTAATAAATTAAAAAATTCGATAAAATCAAAAACTAAAAATATGGCATGAAAGTATAAGAAAACAAGAGCTTAAGTCTATTTTTTAGAATTTTTGGCATTTAAATGATGTGTGAAATAAATAGATTAAGCAACAAAATCCTAAGCCTAGCAGGGGTGTATATGCAATTATAGAATCATACAGGGGCTTAGTTGCAAATTTCACCCAAAAGACACGCGCGAGGCACGTGTTCTGTCATTCACAGGGGCATATTTGTAATTACTGAAAACCGGCAGGGCATCCATGCAATTCTACCAAAAGCATATTTAATTAACTACGCACAGGGGTATAACTGCAAATACCTAAAAGTTTAGGACCAAAAGTGCAAATTACCCAAAAGTCACGTGCCCCAGTCACGTGAGGTGACGTGGCGTGGACCAAAGTGCAAATATAAAAAGTGTGAGGACCTAAGTGCAATTATTACAAAAGTTTTTAAACTTCAGACGAAAGTTTTAATACTAAAAAGTAAATACAAAAGCACGTGGGTTGGAGATGCAAAATACCCACGGGGATTGATCGTGCGGCCGAGGGAGATCCACTTATCCACGTGGCGTGCTCTGGTGGCTCGATGATGCCTCGGCCGAACGGCTAGGATCAGATCTTGGCGGTGCGATCGGACGGTGGTGAGCGGCCAAGATTCAACGGTTGGTGTGGCGCCTGGAGGGTGCTCCTGATCCGACGACGGGGAGAGGGTTACGAAGAACACCTCCCCCGGTGAGGTTTGGCTGACGATTGCGGCTGACACACGGCCGCTCCGGCCCTAGGATCAAGGGCAAAAGGATCCTGGGGCCCCTCCACGTCTGATGGTGGTCTTAGGCGAGGCTTCGACGGCGTGGGGAGCTCGGACGGCGGAGACGACCTGGAGGGCTGTTCCTGGGGCTTTCGATGGTCGAAGGAGCCTTCTCCTTGGCTCAGACCTGCATTGTTAGGTGCGCAAAATCTAGGCGAGCAAAATAGGGGGGTCCTGATAGTGTAATGAAGGCGGAAGGTGGTTCGGGCGAAGAGCTCTGACGAGCGGCGGAGAGGGGAGCTTGATAGCTCGATCTAGGCGAGATCGAGGGAGATGGAGGGGTGAAGTGTGATGACGGAGTGAAGGGTAAGAGAATGGAGGTGACAGGCAATCAGATGGACGCGTGGAGTGATCGGAAACGATGGGTGGAGCTCAGCTTCGCCGTGGCTTCGATCGATGATTCTCGGCGATTGACGAGGCGAAACGCAAAACTGCTATAGACCTAACCTAACCTAAGCTAAGGCTATAAGAAAATGGAAAGAGAGGGGAAGAAGCTCACCAGAGACGACGGGCTGCAAGGCGCGGTGGAGCTCCGGCGAGGGATGGATCGCTTCGATTCTACACCAAACGACTCGAACCCCGGGTCGATTCGACTCCCACTGTCACCAGGAGCACGAGGAAGTAGGGGTTTTCGGGTGAAAATGGCGGAAGAAGGATCAAGTTTGAATCGATGTCCGGGGTGCTCTTTTGAAGGGTTGACAAACGACGAGAGGAACGAGGGTCAAACGCCTCAATTAGTGGTCCTCAGCCCAAGAAATCACTTGGGCATGATTCACCACTAATCGAGGAGCAAAAACTCTGAAGGCTTCGACACGATTTGGTGCAAGGTCGAACCTAGAAAATGGCGAGAAGATGAGACAAAAATGCATCTAACAAGTCTAGAGGAGGAGGTCAGACAGTTGACCGAGGTCAACTGTCAGACCAACAGGAAAAATCCTCAAAAAATGATTTCAAAAATCGAAATAAAATAGTAAATTATTTTATTTAATTATGGTTACAAAATAAAAAATGCTTATAATTTAATAAATGCTTATAATTTAATATATAATTTTATGGTAATTTTTATTTATTTTTATTAGGTATATTTTTATAAGTTGCTTTTATACCCCTATATAGGTATATTATCTATATATTTTATTACTTTATTTTTATTTGGTATATTTAATTTTATTGATATTATTTATTATTTTTTTAAAATTATAAAATACTTTTATATACACAAATATATTTTTGTTTTATTTTTCTGATATGTTTTGTATAATTAATAAAATACAAGTAAGCAATGTATAGGTATGTGCATAGGTATAATACCTAGGTATTGTATATACAAATGTTTGTTTTGAATTCTCTTTGCATTTTTATTCTGATTTTAATATACATATAAATTAACACCTGAAGGTAATTTTCCTGTATAGTAGAAAACACAAGGAAATCTTAGGCACCAGAATTATTATTTTTGGGTTTTTCAATTAATTATTAGAATTTTTATAGGTTTTAGGGGTTTTCAATTTTTATGAGTTTTATATAACTGATGAATACTCATTCATCACTCTTTATTCTTATATTTTAGCTACAAAAACCTTTGCAAATACATGTATACAACACTTGCAAGACTTGTTGTGGTGGGCACCGATCGGCATCAAAGACTGGACCTTCGTCTCACTTCTAGATACTTGGCATATTGTTCTTCACACTAATAGTATATCCTCCTTTTGGGCGATTTATCGGTTGCATTGTCATATAGTGTAGGTTTCAATTCTACTGAGCATCCTTGGATGTAGAGAGCTGGAGGCAAGGTGAGCATTTCTCTTTAGAGTTCATAAATGATTTTATACTTGCATTGCTTTTCTGACTCCCTCCCTCTTATTTTGAGCACCTAGGAGTTAAAAGTAATTGATTCCGCGATAGGATTTGTGCATTCTTATTAAAAATAAAAAAGTGACAATCAATAAAATTAGGACTGCTAAAATTACTCAACCTTAAAATTAGACCAAAAAGAAAACCATTGTCTTGGGGAGAGTAATCCCCTTATTGTCTTTGCTTTTACTTGCTTAACGTACACACTAAGGTTAGTGCCCAAATCCCATAATCCAACCTAAGTGTTGGTACAATTTTGTGCTTCTCACATAACTCTAAAATAGACAAGATAAAAAGACCGAACTTTCATGGTCTTCGCCGAGTCGAGTAGGTGAACTGAGGGGTTTGTTTTGTGTGAGTTTGATTGTGTTTTCCTTTGTGTACCCTTGATATCTCTGCAAATTTGCATCTTTTTCTTCACTTCTCTTGATTTGACCCTCGTGCTCTCTCGACAATTTTCTTATTGTTTCGAGATGGCCGACTAGAGTGCATTTTATCCGACCTTTATGGATACCTTGTACCCTCCAGTTGGTCCTCCTTTTTTCTAGTAGGATTTTGCTCCTGATATTTGTACATATCTGCCTCAACCACAGTATCAGACTTCAGACTTTTACCCGCCAACACCTGCCCATTTTCCACGTTGACATCCACACGAGACTGATCTATTGGAGTCACCTCTTATGACATCCACACTTGAGACCTTAACCTAGCTCATGGAACATATGAACTCGAGGATTGACGACCTCGCTTGCCTAAATAAGAGCCATATTGATGCTTCACGATCTGATGGCTTGGATTCATTTGAGGAATTCCATGAGAGCTTACAATCTCTCAAAATACAAAAAATGAGAAAAATTTAAAATCCAAAAAATAATCCAGGAGACACTTGGTAGATTCAGACTGTGAGGTGAGGGCCCACAAGCCAAAATCTTTGACCACACATCCATTCACATCATGTCCCATCCTTGACCCCAAGGACGACAATGTATAGACTAGTCTTAGTCGTCCTTGTATAGATGTTGATTCTGACTTCCTCCCTTGTATGGAGGAGGTCCAAAAAATCAAAATAAGTTGACTAAACCCATAATGGTGGCCACTATTCATGAGATCATTCTTAATTGCTGAACATCTAGTTTTGAAACCACGCACCACGAAAGCACTCCTTATAATGCTTGCAGGACCAACTATAGTGGGCACCAAGGAGGCTCCAAGACCGGACTCTATGTTTTAATCTTAGTGTTTAGCATTTGGTTCTTCACGTGTAGCAATTGTCTGCTTAGGATGATCTTTCGTGTGCATATCGACATATAGTACAGGTTTACAAATTCCTGTTTTGCATCCTGCATGGAGAGAGCTGGGAAGCACTGTAAGTCTTCTAACTGAGCATTCATCATATTTAGGGACTAAGGTGAGAAGTAAATGGTGTGTTGGACAACGGACAACAACTGACTTGTACTTCTCAGTTAGCACATCATATTTAAGCACTGTATCACCTTGCATTGCTTTTGCACTATTTCCCTCTATTTTAGGATCTCTTAGGAATCAAAGAAAATAAGAAAAACGTTAGGTGCTTGTATTGAATATAGTCAAAGCAAGTGATGATGCAAAAAAAATTAAAAAGGGACTGCTAAAAATACTTGACCTAAAATAAAATTGATTAACCGGACTCATTGTCTTGGGTGAGCAAAGCCCTTCCTTGTTTTCAGGTCTCCTTCCTAGTGAAAGAGCGTTATCGTAAGGAATAGAGCCCAAGACCCAGTATGTGGCTACCTTGTGTATCGCCTAGAATTCCGAAGTATTGGCACTTCTATCATACGTAGACGAGTAGGGCTTGGTCAAAGATGATCTTCTCTATTGTGTAGAGCATCAACCTTGTAGATCCAAGAAGTAAATGGTGTGTTGGACAACGAACAACAACTGACTCGTACTCAGGGACAAGCATAAGTTCAGAACACGACCTATTGGCCATACCACCAATAGCAATAGGGAGGAAGGAGCTTCCAATCCTATCAATCCCAGTAACAACAGCCTCCGTAGCATGGAAAAAATTTTAGGTAGGGATATCAGGAGTTGAGCTACCTACAACTATAGTATCACCAACAACAGCCGACTACTCAGTATCAGAATTCATATTCCTCTCAGCAATACCTTCAATACTCTTCTCGTCCTCCTCCCCACCACTATTTTCAAGGGTACCAGCAGTAGTCTCCCCAGCAATAATCAGAGGCCCCATCAGGGCGAATCATATGTGATCGTGCTAGTAAACTCATCTCTTGCTTTCTTGGAGCAACCAATGAAACCATGGCTAAAATGAGCCAAAAGATAAAAGATCTGACGGCTACAAAAATCGTCATTCCAGCCTAGGTTGAGGCCAACCCAAATAATTTTCGACGCAAGGAGGAGGTAGATTGTGGTGTTTTGCCCAATTCAGACGAACATAATTTGCTTATATATAATGTTGATACTCTCAAGAGCTGTAGAACACTTCAGTTGTCAGGTAAAGTGAAGCAGAATCATCTTGCATTTGATGGTGAACCTTCAGCTTGGCCAGCAATAGGAGTCAAAGATATTTTTGGACGAGCACCATCCGAGAGAATTTACAAAAAATGAACAAAATACAAAAACACAAAAAGACAGCAACAACACATGATCCGATGAAGACCAGCCAGCCTTGGAGATGCCTATACATGCACCAGATCTAGATCTAGCTCACGAAGATGAGCCTGCACTTTTTGGTCCACCACGTGTTGATAATTTTACACATTTTTGCCATCTACCTGCACATAATGATTTAGACAAAATTTGAATGAAAAAGTTCCAGGTTTTGTACATATTCCATTTCCTGAAGCAATGAAAAAGACCAAAAAAATTAAAAAATTTGAAAAATTATTTATCTGATCTATTGATTGCGGAAATCATTCAAAATTTGGTCTTGAATATGCCACTGATGAAAGCTATGGAATACATGCCATCAATAAAGAAAGGACTTAAAGAATCTACACCATTCATTAGATGTACCATCTCTGACTACACATGTCATCACACTCTCCTTGACGGTAGTACTTTGATTAGCATAATACCCTTCTCCCTGGAACAGTATCTTCACTTAGGGCCTCTCAAGAAAACCAAGATGATCATTCAATTTGTTGATGGATCAAAAAAGAGGTCAAAGGGTATTCTAGAGAACGTTGTCATTTCAATTCAGGGCATGAGCTACACTATTGATTTTGTCATATTTCCCATGGAGACCTAGCTGGGGAGCACTCTCCAATGATCCTGGGATGACCCTTTCTCACCTCTGTGAGAGTCGTTATTGACTATGGATTAGGAGAGATTCGCTTCCATCATGATGACGGGAGCGCTGTGGTCATCACTACACCCACTTCCGATCAGAGACCCGCATTTGATGTGACTTCACCTATCTTAGCCGACCCTGAGGACTACGACCTTGATGAGACCATAAGAGATTGTTGCTACATGTTGGATTCTACTGAGGCTAGAGGATTCCTCTCCCATGAGGAAGACTCAGAAAGCATAGACCTTGGAGTTCCTTCTTCTGGTACTTAACGATGTGTTGATGACGTTCGCGGGATTTACATGATTGATAAACTTGAGCAGAGGGCAGATATTGATGAGACCGATAAGGCTGGATTTGATTTGATTGCTTTTATTAAGGAATTCAGACCTTTTGATGATATTGATGATCTGATCGAGACTGTAGAGGACGAACATGACTCAACTACTTCCACAGATGAGTTCGTTCCTTTGGGTTTTGACCTAGGAGAGACTCGCCAATCTCGACTTGACTTGACTTCTTCTAATGATAAGTTCAAGCCTTTTCACTTTGATGACATCAGCTAGACACCCAAGGACAGACCTAGCCATACTTCTTCCACTGACTCGTCTATGCCTTCTCACACTAGGACCACTGAGGATCGTCACCAGGTTGATTCTGATCGGCACTTGTCTACTGAGGACCGCGATATCGACCCGTACCATGTCAGATCCATTCCTCAGCAGTCCTGCAAGAAGGTTCGCTTTCAACCTTGTTGACCTCTGTACATCTATATTTGTTATATATTAGCTTTTGTTTTCCTCCATCCATCTCATGTTTCACTCATCCACCCCATTTTTGTGTGTGCCTTACATAAGACATACTTTGTCCTACGTATGGAGGGGTGGACGAGGTGAGTGTTATTTCTTCATTTTGTTTCATCACTCTTGTTGTTGCCTATACTTAGGGCTCTTCTACCCTAAGTATAGGGGGAGTGATGTGTACATTCTCTTCGATCACTTCTTCCATCTTCACCTCTCTTTTCTTCTTTTCCTTTTCCTTTTTTTTCCACGAAAAAAGGTGTCGCCCCCTTTTGCCAGTCTTCTATTTTAGGACGTACTTTGTCCTAATTATAGGGGGTATGCACCCCGAGTTCTTTCATTCTTTGATCCTCTCCACTATCTCCTCTTCTCATCTATACTTAGGGATATCTTACCCTATGTATAGGGGGAGACAATCGGAGTAAGATATGTTCATTCCCACCTTTGATCCTCCCTACTTTGTGTACAGTCTGCTATACTTAGGATTATTTTATCCTAAGTATGGGGGGGGGGAAGTCGACTTCTCATTCATTTCTTCGTCATTGGTTTATTCTTCAGGCTTTTCTATACTCAGTAAGAGTTATGTCTTCTCTTTTCTCTCTGATCTATGAGGACATAGCTCAATCTAAGTATAGGGGGGTCGTATATACTTTGTATATACTTTAGGCATAACTCATACATTTATATTTTAATAAGTACGGCTAAAATACTATATAATATAACTATAAAATTCATTAAAATTACTTAATAAAATATTTTTATTATTCGTCAAATTCTTTTTGTATTACTGATTAATAGGGTTAAAATATTTTCTGCAAAATGTTTGAAAAGTAGTTTGAAAATCTTTTTGAAAAATCTTTGAAAACTGTTTGGAAAACATTTTGTTCAATATTTTCAACCTTATGTAAAAAATGTTTTGTTTATAAAAATTTCTTTTCTTTGTGTGAAATAAAATGTTTGAAAAATGATTTGCAAGTGGCTCGAAATGATTGCAAAAATATTTTGTAAAATCTGTATATACTGTTTGAAATACCTCTATAAAATCAGTTTCAAATGTGTGTAAATGTTTGTAAAAATAATTTGTAAAATTTATTTTGGACTATTTTTTTGAAAATTGTTTGTAAAATCATTTTCAAATAAGTTTGAGGAATATATTCATCACACCAAAATTATGTATTAATTGTATATACAAACCTATCAAAATGACCACTTACTCCTTGTAAATTCTTAAAACCCAACTCTTGTAAATACAAGATGCATCCTCGTGTAAATATTTGTACCTAGTTTTTTTATCCAAAATCTATTGTTTTCAAAAAACCACAAAAAACATTTGTAAAACCAAAAATACAAAAACCATTTGCAAAATCTTTTTTTTAATATACCAAAAAATTGCATTTGCATAATCTTTTTCAAAAATCCATAAAAAAGTTCAAAATTAAAAATTGCATTTGCATAGCATTAAGATTTTTTGGATTGAGTTTGGTACTTGAAAAAGTCTAGGCAAATTCCGGTGATTGGATCTTGGTTGGACCTTAAATCTTCCTAATTACAAGAACCTTATAGGAGTTGAAATTGAGGTACTTTAGGTCTAGTTGACTAAATTCTTTGAGGATCGTGAGACTTGGTTCAATGGATTCTTGACTGCCTAAGTAGAGTATTTTAGAGCACATGCACGGATCTTGTTGACAATGACCTAACTTGAACACTTGCACCGTTGACTTTGCTCAACTCAGTTGGAGTGGTGAGGGGATTGGATTTGCCGGTACGCAACGCACACATGACATTTGTCCTCGTCTAGGGAGGGAAGTGCACCCCAACCCATGCAGTAGTAGAGACATCTAAAGACATGAGAGTGTTGATTGAAATAATGCTTCAAAAGATGGATAGTTTACTAGCTCAAGAGGAAAAACTCCTTATGTAAATGTTGTTGTATATGGTATTTAAAAAAAGAAAAAAATAATAACTCAAAAAAAGTGGACATGCCTGATCGAAAATAAAATGCATATAGGAGTGTATATATTTATATAGTCAATAAGCAAGCTTGAGCTTCAAAGTCATATCATGTGATCCTATAGGTGGATGACTTGACTACACTGGTCTTGCATCCTAGGATAGGCAGCTACACTGGTTACCAACCATTCTTCTCTTCACCCCCTCCTCATGAGTTGGTTGTCACTTGAATTTAGAAGGGAATACCTCGCTCCTCGAGGAAAGAGTTGCTGGATTGGGGAATCACTAGGTTGCCATGTTGGAGAAGTCAGTCTCTTTGTCATTTCAGATGGGAGTACAAGTCAGATTTATAGTCGTAAAGGTTTGCGTATGAGTTGAAGAAACCTGACCTGGCTATTGAGGTGACTTAAGTAGAGTTTTGGGATTCTCGAAGGCTGTTGAGTTTCAAATCCGACTACCAATAAGGTTCCGCCCGCACTAAAATTTCAAAGGTCTGACCTGAGCTCCAAACTTTGATATTGTGAAGACAAGTTTTGACGATTAAATTTAATCCACCTTCTTTCTTTTTCTTCATTTTTCATTTTCTGCACTTATTGCATAAGTGTTTGCTAGGGACTAGCGAAGGAAAATATAGGGGGTGACGAATCTCCAATTCATCACCTTTATTCTATCATTTTGGCCTTAAAAACCCTAGTAATACATGTAAATACCCTTAATTTGAGCAAATTAACATTCTTTCTTAATTGTACAATTATTGTAACAAATACCGTTTTTAATGTCAAAATTATAGAATAAAGAAAAGAAAAGAAAAAGAATAAAATATCAAAGATATTTTATGATCCTAAACTCTGAGACCTAGGCATCTTGATGACTAGGTCGATAAGGAATAAAGTAGTGGGAGATAAGGGCCAAGAATAAAATAAAATTCCTATTTATCCATTCATTCTTTATTCATTTTGGGACCTATTTTACTTTCCACTTTTTATACCTCAAATAAAGAAACTTTGAACAAGAAAGTTGTGGATAATAAAATATAGAAAAATACAAAATTGATTTCATACATAAATAATCTAATGTGTAGAAGATACACTTTGAATAAGATTCCAAAATCACGACTTCTCAAACCCATATCTCTCAAATATAAACTCAAAATATATAAAAATCACCTATAATTGTATATAACTTTTAATAAGCTATTTAATGAAGATGGTTTCATATTTTTTGGATTTAAGGTGTGAAAGTAAGGTTTTGGACCCCTATTATATAATATACTCGATTAAATAATAATTTTATTTATTATTTTTATACTTATATATTTTTATAATTTTGTAAATATTAGTTATATTACACCAACATATTAAAACTAGAATAAAACCATAAATAAAACATCAAAATAAATTATGTAAATAAAATACATAGATAATCTTACATTATATAAACCTATATGATAAATAGACCTATTTATTTAAGTGAATAGATTATATCAGAAAAATATAATAAAAAATATTTATGTATATAAAAATAAGTTATAACTATCTAAATTAACAAACTGAAATAACAAAACCAAAAATACTAATAAAATATAAATACTTTAAAACATAGCTAAATACACTTATATATACCATAAAAAGTAGCATATAGAGAGAAAGTTCAACCTAGGCCAGTTTTTTGCTGATTGGTCTACATTGGCAAACCAGGTTGTGTCTAGAGTTGATCGGCGGCAAACTGTTTTGACTTGCCCTTATGCCTTGTCAAACCTAGGTTCTAGGATGTTTTCTCGACTTTTTCTCCGAGGATTGGAACACCATCTTGGGTTGATTCCATCACCAATCTTCCTTGTCGATCCACTACCTATCACCGCTATCTATCTGCACCTCGTTCTTCTCAACCGCTCGACTGCTTGTACAAAACCTTCATCTGACTCCTCTTCGCATTTTGAACCCTTTTTGCCATAGCTTTGGCCCCCTCTCGTATTACATGGATCGAGGCACGTGAAAGGGGCCACTCCAACTGCTTGTAGCGGTCTTGGCAATGACGTAGGAGCTTCCACCTCCACCTCCGGTAAGCTCACCGTCGAGGTCTGCTTCCTGGTCTAGGCCGGTGAGGTACCACTTTCTTTCTCTGCCATTAGCTTAGTTTCAGTCCCTTGGTTCATTCCTCGTTTTTATTTTACACTTTACTCACCTAATTTAGTTGTAGATCCCACCTTCGACATTCGTCGGAGCTAGGTCTCCTGCGAACGTCCCACTTGTGCTCTTGCCGTCTTCCGACCATGCCGCCACACTCATCCCTTCCTATAGCGCCTTCTCCACCTTTGTTTACCTCCAGTTCACCTAGCTCCCCTTAGGATTGAGAACCGAGTGCTCCAACTCTGCCACCTCCGTCGGAGCACCTCCGCCACCTCCCTACATTTCATCTCCCCCTACATGGTCGAGGCCATTTGCCCTTGACCCCATAACCTTTTCTTGTAGGAACAAAAACACCGCATCCCTTGGAAGTGATTTTGAGCCTCACCGGACCTACCTGGAGCCTCCTAGATTTTCTGACCTCGTGGGCATGCTCCAGTGAGATTTGAGGCATTTTCACATTCCCAACATACAGAGAAGCCCTACAGGAGCCGTTGGAGCCTTTTTGGAGCAGAAAAGCATACTGGAGGAGGGAGATCTGGATGGAGGAAGCTCGACTAGCCGGATCTTCCTCCATGTTCTTCCTCGTTATCACTTCATTGTCTGATCAAGAATAAGCCTCCAGCTTACACGTGGATCGTCTGATGCTAAGCTTCCTGGTCGTGGATCTCCCTCGGGCGATCTGATCTTGCTCTTCCATTATGAACCATTGTGTCAACACATGGCATAAGTGGCGTAATCAGACCGTTGGATACACGCTTACATTGGCTATTATGCAGTGCCCACCCAATCATTTTTTTTTATATTTAATTTTAAAAATCAAAATTTCCTTGGTAGTTTATATATTTTTGTAATATTTATGATTCGACCCCTAGACTTTTTATAATTACAATTTGGTCCTTCACTAGCTCAGCTCACATGGCCTCCCATGTGAGGTGTGCATTTTACACAGAGACCCCTCTGGGTCCTTATATTTTGTTTTAGTCCTTTAAATTTTGATTCATGTTATAATTTTTTTGTAAAACTTCAGCTAGGCCCTTGGACTTAATTTTTATTACAAAAATACCTTGCTAGTAATGTAGTTTCTTTTTGTTTCCTCTATTTATTTAGAATAGTTAGTGTGCTCGAAAAAATCTCAAAAATAGCATAACATTCTTGTTGCATTGTACTTCCACAACTATATTATATTTTGCAATTTAGGAATTTTTATTATTTTATAAAAATAAAAAAACCCGAAAAGTCCATGTCTATAGTTTAAAATACACAAATGTTTTGAAAAATTCCAAAAAATATTTGTGGTATTTATGTATTTATTTTGCAACTCCCGAAATCGAAAAACCTAAAAATAGAAAAGAAAATACCTAATAATTAAAAGCCCTAAAAATTCTTATAAAACATCTATAAAATTTTAAAAACCCCAAAAACAATATTTTCCTTTTTTTTATAATTTTCTTGATATTATTATCTATATATTAAAATTGATTTGGAAAATTTTGGATTTAATTTCTATTTTTATCTTCCATTTCAATTTCAACTATTTATTTAATCCCTGATGTTGTGTATTTTAACTTTTAAAATAACTAAAAATTACAAAAATTAACCAAAAAATAATAAAAATAGTAAAAAATTATTTTAAAACATAAAAATATTTTATTATATGAATTTTGAGAATATTTGGTTGTATTTTTATTTATTTTAGATTACCTTATGTATATACTCTATATATAGTTTATTATAAAAATGAAATTAAAAATATAAAAATAACAAAAAGAAAATATTAAATTATCAAAAAAAATACAAAAATATAAAATAAAAATAAAATAAAAAATTAAAACCCCACAAAAAAAGAAATATAGATAAAAACTTCACAATCACATTTGCACTTTACTTGCACAATCTAGCCCTTCCGCTCCCTATATTCGACCTCTACATACTTGCACACTATACACATCTTTTGTAGAGTTCAAATAAATTTTAACTCCACATTTATTTTGCATTGTCTGTGATGAATCCATGATTCATCATCTCAATATATTAATCTTAGAAAAATCCCTGAGTAAAATCTCTAATAAATGTCCATAAAATCAATAAATTAACAAAATGACTCTTGTAAATAAAATACACTAATTATTGTATAACATAAATTAACAATAAAAAGCCGCAAAATAAAGGAGTTTTCACCTATAAATATCCCAAAACTTCATGTATTTTTAATAATTTTATTTCAAATCCTTGTCGATAAATTCTTTTCCTGACTTGTTCACTAAAATGTAAATAAAAATACAAACATACAAAATAAATTCCACCTCAAATAAATAATCCTAGATCCCAAAGAGAAAAAAGTTGTAAAGTCCAACTTCCCGGCTAAATTCCCACTGCGTATGAACTCCAAATTCACCAAACTCACTTTTAATGTTTAAGTTTGAAAAGTATCTATCTAATGAAAGTGGATTCAATAAAATGATAACTCATTTGAAAATTTTGGGTTTTGGGACCTAGTGTGCATTGTATATAGTGTAGATATTTTTTTTTCTTTTCTCATTTTTTATTTACTTTTTTTAATTACAAAAAATCCAAAAAAATCATTTTTGTGTGTTTATTTATTTCTAGTATTTTATTTTATTTTTAGTTTGTAAATATCTTTTATTAAAATACAAAAAATTAGAAAAGAAAAAAATATACATATTTTTTATCTTATGTTGTAAATTCTCCGCTCATTTTTTTCTCTTTATTTTATTGTATTTAATAGCCTACTTTTTTAGTTTATTTTTATTCTTTATTTAATTTTCATTCTCTAGAATAACCTCCCATTCCACTTCATCTCATCCACCATTTTTTCATAACCTCCATTCAACTCCACTTCTTTTCAACCTCTCATTCAACTCCACTATTCCATCATCTCTCTAACTCCCATTCTTCTTCTCTTTTTATTCTTCTCTTCATCCTCATTTTTCATGATCCACCTTTATGTGAGAGAGAGCCCAAGCTCCCTAAGTTTAATCGGTGACAGCATGACAACCAGGGTCGAGCAACAACTGCCTCCTCTCTGGTGAGATCCGTTGGCATTCCAGCCAACGTCGCAGCCGCCTCTACGTATTGCTCGAGCTCATCGCTCGCCGACGATTCGAACAAAGAAGAGTGCTTCTCATGTGCATAGGTGACTGTTTTCATCGTAGGTAATTTTATTTTTATCATTTTTTTAATTTATTTTGCATTTTTTCATCACATCACATATCCACACCTACTCCTTCATTTGTCCTACTTTATCATATTATCATCATCTCCACATCATCACATTTTCATTTGTTTACTCCATGTTAAAGGAAACTGAAAAAAATTAGAAAATTAAAATTTAAAAAAACCCACAACACAAAAGTAAAAAAAATTCAAAAAAAATAAAAAAGCAGCGGGTGTTGCGGCTCCAGCTACCACACCCCCTGCCCCGACCATCAGCGCCGCCCATGCGTAGCCACAAACAGTGCACCACCACCCTCCTTCCTCGACGTAGTCTCACTCCAGCCACCTGCGGTCGCCCGCAGGTTTGCGCCCACGCTCTAGCCACCTGCCGCACTTTAATGGGAATGCTTCTGAGGAGACAAATTCATTCCTAAGGGATTTAGAGCTAATCTATGCTAACCTTAGACATCATTGGGTTTGCCAGGATTGGATTAGGCTCACAACCTTTCCATTTTCCTTGGGTGGCAAAGCCGACTACTGGGTGATAAATCATAGAGTTACTGTCAACTCCTATGCCCAGTTCGAGGACCATTTTTTGAAGAATTTCTACCTCCCTAAGTAGGACTAACATGATGAGGATACACATTACGAGCTTTTCCCACTTACTCCATGAAGCCTTCTGTGATGCATGGGAAAGATTCAAGGATATCTTGCATAAGTGTCCCTGTCATGGACTAGATGACAATATCTTGGTCCTGTCGTTCTCTACTGATCTCAACCCTAAGATGCAGGGTTTAGTGAGCGCTGCCGGTGGAACAACTAGACATCACGAGGATCAGATACCGTCTGGAAGGTATTCAAGCAGTTGGCTGAAACTAGCCGCTCACAGACATCCAGCAGGGCCGATACATCGTCCCCTACTTCACTCTTATCTGGAGGGGGAAAGTCAGCTATAGTCGATCTCTCTCGGGACCGGCAGGGAAGTACATGGGACCAACAGACCTACTAGCGTCCCCCAACCTTTCACAACACCGCATTCACCTCTGCCCCACCTCCTTCATAGCAGAGTCCTGAATTCCAGCCACCCCAGCAACAGCGGCTACAATACCAGCAGTATGGCTGATAGGGCCATTACCAGGTGGGCCAACATGGCCTGCAATTTTAGCATACACCCCAGCACTAGTAGCAGCAGAGGCAGTACCCTGGCCAACATGGTCAGTCTTCCCGTTCTTCTTCCTGGTCTTATCCCCTTTCTTCTTCATTTGGTCCTGTGGACATACATCAACAGATACTCGACGAGCTATGTTCCTACAAGAACAAAATTCACGACTTACGAGTGGATGTCAACCGCCTGTCCAGTAGACTGCACCCTATACCTCAATCCCAGCCCAAGTTTAGGCTAACCCCAATAGCCTAAACCGATCTAGTTCTTAGCAACACATTGGTCAGGTATACTATTAAGCATCTCCTAGATCTGAACATGAGATTCTTTCGTGTGACAAGGCAAATCACATGTCACTCAAGAGCGGAAGGACCATGATCATACCTGACCGGGCAAGGGACACGAGAAGGGGCATCTCTGCAGCTCTACCAGAGGAGTCTTCAGAGGACGAGGTGGAGAGGCAGCATATTCCGGAGTCCCATCAACACCATTTACATATTTCTACTCAGGGAGTCGAGAGGAGAAGAAGAGCATGTATGCAGCATCAACATCATGGATATACTTCCGAGTCTATGGAGGACCTTGCATCTCCAGTTGTGGCGACTGCCGTTTCAACTTCTATTCCACAACCTATAGTAGATAGTCTAGATTTTTTTTCTATGTTGCATCAAAAAGATTCCTGTATGAAGAACTCTATTTCCGTTAATGCCAAGAATGATCTTTCAGTTCATGACTCAGATTCTTCCTCTTCTGTTTCACTAGCCTCAATCCCTTTCCCCCATGCTCTTACGGTGGGAAATCACATCAAAAAGATTTAGAAAGATGACCCTGATATGGCACGATTTTGTATATAAAATATCTCTGTAAAGGTGCCATTTGATGAGTATGTGTCTAACCATCCTGCATTCCAGAAATACCTTAAGGTGAGATGCACACTTACTAGGGTTAGTAGGAAGAACGAGAACCAAAATGTAAAGACACACGTCTTACCAGTAGCCAGAACATATTGTCTCAAGAATCAAACTTTGCCAAGGAAAAGGAGAGACATGAGTGCTCACTATGTGGAGAGTCATATTGACGACATCGCGCTTGCATGCACACTCTTGAATAACTGTTCTTCCATCAACTTACTTATCTTAGCCTTATGAGAAATTGAAGTTGGGACCACTTCACAAATCCAGATCTTTACTCCAATTCACGGACTATTCAGTGAAGAGGCCTAAGGGAGAAGTGAAGAACATCATTATCTCGATTGAGGGGCAGTACTATCCAGTTGACTTCATAGTCGTGGACATGAAGACCCCCAATCACTAGAGAGAATCTCATATCATTCTCGGGCGGCCTTTCTTAGGACCGTAGGTGCATCTTTCAATTATGGTATGAGAATGATAAAGTTCCGTTCTCCAGGCGGAGAAGTTAACCTAGAGATGAAGCAAACCAAGTGTCAGCGACCCGATTCAGAGAGTAGCACAAAGTACTCATCTTCTGAGTCAGATTGCATAATGATTAGCACAGGACAGAGCGAGACCCTTTCATCTGGAAAGGACATAGTGCAAGATGCATTTTGCTAGGTGTTAGCCGATCTTGTTAGAGATACATCTACCTATTCCCTTGATGACATAGAGATCCTTATGGATCTATCAGTTCCATCCTCGTCGGAATGATCATGGGACATAATTGATGAGTCAGATACGGCTTTGTCCAAATTACCGTATTTCTTTGGCGATCCGACTCTCGATACTTCTGAGTTGGTGACGAGTACTACGCAACATAGCCCACCTTCATGCAATACGGAGCAAGATTCAGATTCAGTTCAACCATATTTGCTTGATGATACCACATTGCCAGAACTGAACTCACTACCTCCTACACTCAAGTACGCCTTTCTTGCAGGACCCAAAGAGAGATATCATGTTATCATTAGCTCATACTTGACTTTAGAACATGAGTCTTGGTTGTTAGTGGTCTTAGAGAGGAACCACAAAGCAATAAGTTGGATAGTGTTGGAACTCGTGGGGATTAACCATGCTCTCTGCTCGCACCATATTTTTACTAAGGACAATGTGAGACCTTGATGAATCCACATTTCATCATCTTTATTCTATCATTTTGGCACCAAAAACCCTAGCAAATACCTGTAAAAAGCATTAAAATCATCATCTTAGCATCCATGCATGTGCATCATATTAGTGTATAAAATGTTGTAATTAAAGCCAAAATTATAGAATAAATAAAGAAAAGAAAAAGAATAAAATATTGTAAATATTTTATGACCCAAAACCCCCGAGACCTAGGCATCTGGATGAATAGGTCAACAAGGAATAAAGTAGGGGGAGTTAAGGGCCAAATACCTATAATTATTAATTCAATCTTTACTCATTTTGGGACCTATTTTTGGTTCCACTTTTTATACATCAAAGAAAGAAACTTTGTACATGAAAGTTGTAGATAATTAAATAAAGAAAAATACAAAATTGATTTCACAGAAAAATATTACACAGATAAAAAGTTATGGTCTGAATAAAAATCCAGAATCTCAACTTCCCAGACCCGCATCTCACAACTGACAACTCCAAATGTAGCAAACTCACCTTTAAAAATAATCTAATTAATGATGGTGGTTTCGCATTTGGCGGAGCTACGGTTTGAAAGTTGAATTTTGGATCCCTATTGTATACCTGTACTGCATAAAGTATTCAATTTATTCTTTGTTCATTATTTTTATATTTTATATTTTTATAATGTTGTAAATATTTCTTATAATCATTATGTACACTAAAATTAGAATAAAAACCTAAATAAAACTTAAAACAAAAATAAACACATATAGGTTATATAGGTATCATACCTATGTGTATACCTACACTTTTTATATTCATATACAAAATAAACCAGAAAAATAAAGTAAAAATATATTTATGTATATAAAAATATCTTATAATTTTATAAAATACTAAATAAAATTAAAAGCATTAAAATACATAGAATAAAAATGAAATGCTAAAATGTATAGGTATTATACCTATAAAGGGGTAAAAAGTGAACTTGTAGAAATAAGCCTCATAAAAATAAATAAAATTCATAATAAAATACTTCATAAATTAATAAACAATTTTTATTTTTTAACCAAATTGAAATTCAGCTATTTACTATTTTATTTCGATTTTTGAAAATGTTTTTTGAGGATTTTTCCTGGTTGGTCCACGTGGACCAACCAGGTTGGTCTGACAGTTGACCTAGGTCAACTGTCTGACCTTCTCCTCCAGCCTTGTCAGAGACGTTTTGTCTCTTCTTCTCGCTGTTTCCTAGGCTCCACCTTGCACCAATCCACTAAGATGCCTTCTGCATTTTTGCTCCTTGATCAATGGTGATTCACGCCCTAGTGAAATCTGGGGCTGAAGACCACTGATCGAGGCGTTCTCGCCCTCGTCTTCCACGCCCATCGTCAACACTACAAAAAGAACCCCCCGACTTCAATTTGAATCTAATCTTTCTTCCGCCATTTTCAATCGCAAACCCCTACTTCTTCGTGCTCCTCGTGACAGGGGGAGTCGAATCGACCCGGGGTTCGAGTTGATTGGTGTAGAATCGAAGCGATTCGACCCCTCGCCGGAGCTCCGCCGTGCTTCACCGCCCGTCGCCTCTGGTGAGTCTCCTTCTCTTTTCTCTTCGTTTTCTTGTAGCTGTAGCGTAGATTAGGTTAGTTAAGTAACAGTTTTGCTTTCCGTTCATCCAATCGCCGTGAATCGTTGATCGAACCCACGGCGGAGCTGAGATACGCCCATCATTTCCGGCCACCCAACGCCTCGACTCGACCTCAGACCACCTCCGTCATCTTCCTCGTCGCTCTGTCATCACGCAGCGCCCTCCATTCACCTCGAT
The DNA here is from genome assembly GCA_037367405.1 of Ottelia alismoides. Classification (NCBI taxonomy): domain Eukaryota; kingdom Viridiplantae; phylum Streptophyta; class Magnoliopsida; order Alismatales; family Hydrocharitaceae; genus Ottelia; species Ottelia alismoides. The sequence continues at coordinate 1,754,753 of JAZKJV010001327.1, read as the reverse complement.
CTCGCCCAGATCGAGTCGACCGAGCTTCCTTCTCCGCCGTTCGCCGGAGCTCTTCGCCCGCACCATCTTTCGCCTCATTTGACCCATCAGACCATGCCATTTTGTTCGCCTGGATTTTGTGCACTTAACATTTCAGGTTCGAGCCCCAGAGAAGGCTCTCTCGACCATCGAAGCTCCAGGAACAGCCGCCCAGGTCGCCTTCCTCGTCCGGCCGCTTCACGCCGCCTCCGCCTCGCCGGGGGCCACCATCTGACGCGGAAGGGCCCCAGGATCCTTTTGCCCTTGATCCGGGGGCCGGAGCGGCCGTGTGTCGACCGCAATCGCCAATCGAAGCTCGTCGGGGAGGTGTTCTTCGTGAACCTCCCCCTGCCGTTGGATCAGAGGCCACCTCCAGACGCCATCTACGTCGTCCGATCATCAAGCACCTCCAGCCGTCCGATCGAGCCTTGAAAATCTAATCTCAGCCGCCCAGGGCGAAGGGGTACGCACGGTCGGATGCGCGCCACGTGGATTAGTGGGACGACATCGGCCACACGATCGAGCCCGTGGGTATTTTGCATCTTTCACCCACGACTTTTTGTATTTACTTTTTAGTCTAAAAACATTCGTTTGAAGTTTAAAAAGTTTTGTAATATTTGCACTTAGACCCTCACAGTTACACTATTTGCACTTCGGTCCACACCACGTCACCTCACGTGACTGGGGCACGTGACTTTTGGGTATTTTGCAGTTTTGGCCCTGAACTTTTCGTTATTTGCAATTTTATCCCTGTGCGTAGTTAATATAATATATTTTTGGAAATATTGCATGCATGCCCTGCCGGCTTTTGATATTTGTAATTATGCCCCTGTGAATGGTGTTTCACGTGTTCTGCGCGTGCTTATTTGGTGAAAATTGCTGCTAAGCCCCTGGATGTTTATCTAATTACATTTATACCCCTGCTAAGCTTTGAATTTTTGTATGCTTGATCTATTTATTTCACGCCTCTTTTAATTGCTAAAAATTCTCAAAAAATAGGTTTAAGCTCCTGTTTGCTTCTACTTTCACGCCATATTTTAGTTTTTAATTTTATTGTATTTTTATATTTATTAAAAATTAAAAACATGTTGTTTCAGCACTGTCTAGCTTAGAAAATACCAAAAAATATTAAAATACCTCCAAAAATTCTAAAAAAATTCCCTAGTGTCTATTTTATCATATTGTAGTGTTAGACCAAAAAATCACTAAAAATCTCAAAAGAAAACACTAAAAATTTAAAAACTCTCTAAAACTTCAAAAAAATATATAAAATTAAAGACAACCCCAAAAAATACAATCTCAGTTTCTGTCTGCTCTAAATTTTATTCTCTTTATTTGAAAATAGGGTGGACAAATTTTATGGCTATTTCCTATTTTAATTCCAGTTTTAGTTTCAGCCTTGCATTTTTGCCATTGTTTTCTTTATTTTGCTAATTAAAAATATCAAAAACATTCTAAAAATTACCCAAAAATCACAAAAACAGTAAAAAAGTATAAAAAGACCAAAAAGACTTTATTTGCTTATTTTTTAAATATTTTTGTCTATTTTTTATAAATATCTCTTTCTCTCTTTTATTAAGTAGTTCATATATTCCAACATTGAAAAAGAAAATAAAAAAAATATAAAATATAAAAAAATATATAATCAGAAAATTAAAAATCAAACTACAAAAATATAAAATTAAAAATTAAATAAAAAAATATAAAATTAAAAACCCACAAAAAAATCTAGATTGGCTAAGTGGCTTATTAGACATAGGTTTGGATTTTTATCTATGCTCTACACCCTTGCTTCTTGAGTTCGACCCCTACTTGCTTGCCATTGTACATTTTTAGTAGGGTATAATAAATTTTAATCCTTGCTATTCATTCCTTGATTGATTGTGTGGGTTAATTGTTGAAGATCGAGGAGGCTTGAGTAGTCGCATCAGCGACAGTGAGTCTGACTTGTCAGACCACTATTTAGCGGCTCTCGCTTTTTTCGCTTTTCAGACCTTCCCGTGAGTTCCATAGTAGACTAAACCCCAATCTAAGGAAGTAGTGAAAAACAAGATTAAGAAATGGTGCAAGGTAGGGTTTATATACCCTATTTCTGAGACCAAGTGGGTGGCCCCACTTCATGTTGTCCTGAAGATGTCAGGAATTCAGACGGTCACCAATGAGGATGGGGTAGAGATCGTGACACGAGTACCCAAGTCGTGGCGTGTCTGTGTTGACTACAGGCGCCTAAATGCTGCAACCAAGAAAGGCTACTTTCCCTTACCTTTTATCGATTCGGTTTTGGAGAGACTCGTAGGGAAAGAGTTCTTCTATTTTCTTGATGGGTACTCAGGCTATAACCAGGTAACCATAGCCCTTGAGGACCAGGAAAAGAGCACATTCACATGTCCATTCGGCACTTACGCTTTCAAGCACATGCCATTCGGGCTCTACAGTGCCCCAGGTACATTTCAGCAGTGCATGATCGCTATATTTGCCGAGATGGTGGGAGATTTCCTAGAAGTATTCGTGGATGACATCTTGGTGCATGGTGATTCCTTTGATACATGTTTAACGCACTTGGGCCGAGTCCTCAAGAGGTGTAGAGAGGTGAATCTGGTACTCTCACAGGAGAAGAGTCACTTTATGGTGATGGAGGGTATCGTGTTGGGGCATGTCATCTCCAAAATGGGAATGGACGTTGACCCTGCCAAGGTGGAAGTGATCAAGAAAATCAATCCACCTACCAACGTGAAGTCAGTGCGGTCATTCCTAGGGCATGTTGGATTTTATAGAAGATTTATTCAGGATTTTTCGAAGATTGCCTGCCCACTGACTGAGCTCTTAAGGAAAGACACATAGTTCGTTGCAGATCACAAGTGTCTGGAGGCCTTTGAGCTCCTGAAGATGAAAATGTGTGCCTCTCCTATCCTACAAGCTCCTGACTGGTCTCTCCCCTTTGATATCATGACTGACGCTTCAGATTTTGCTATACGTGCTGTGTTAGGACAACGACGAGAGGGGATCCCATTTGCGATCCACTACGCGAGCAAAGTATCAGACCCTACACAGAAAAATTACATCGTAACTGAAAAGGAATTGCTCGTTGTAGTGTGGGTCCTCGAGAAGTTCAGGTTGTATATTTTGGGCTCTAAGGTGACAATCTACATTGACCACACAACCATTCGATATTTAATGGAAAAAATGACGTGAAGGCGCATCTTTTTAGGTGGATTTTTCTCCTCCAGGTGTTTTATTTGGAGATAAAAGATAAACCTGGAGTGAAGAATGTTGTGGCTGATCATCTTTCTCGGATTGAACTTAAGGATTCTCCTGATTATGAGCGGATTAGAGAGACCTTCCCAGACGAGTCAATTTGTGTTATTGACTCACTCCCGTGGTACGACAACACGGTGAACTATCTTGTCTCCAAGCAGGTTCCCCATGGTTGGACTAGGAGCAGCATTGATCTACTAAAGTAGGATTTGAGGAGATATCACTGGGATGATCCTTTCCTTTTCTTCGAAGGACCGGATTGTGTTTCGAGAAGGTGTATTCCTCAGGAGGAGTACCAGAGTGTACTCACATATTATCATTCACTTTAGACTGGAGGACACCATTCGGGGAAGAGAACCGCTCACAAGGTACTTCGGTGTGGATTGTACTGGCCGACCATGTTTAGAGATGCTATTAATTTTGTACGATCGTGCTCGATCTGTCAAAGGATGGGAGTAACAGTTTGACAGTTGACAGAGAGATGAGATGTCCATGCAACCAGTGATTATTTATGATGTTTCTGATGCACGGGGCATAGATTTTATGGGTCCCTTTCCCAACAGCCAAGGACATGAGTACATCTTGTTGGCGGTTGACTATTTATCTAGGTCGATGGAGGCTATATCAACCCGAACCACAGACAACAAGACTGTCTGTAAGTTTGTGAGAGATCATATTATTGCTATGTTCGGGGTGCCAAAAGTTTTGATATTTGATGGGTATATCCACTTTGTGAATCGAGATGTGAGATCTATAGCTAAGGACTACGAATTTGAGCACAGAGTTTCTAGTCCTTACCACCCACAGTCCAATGGCATGGTTGAGGTTTCAAACATAAAGGTGAAGAGAATTTTACAGAAGGTGTGTTCGTCCCGATAGGAAGAACTGGTCCCAGCTCTAGGACCAAGTTCTTTGGGCCTATAGGACAACCTACAAGACACCATGGGTACTTCTCCATTCAGAATGATCTATGGTAAGCCATGCCATTTGCCCGCAGAGCTAATTCACAAATCTGAATGGGCAATTAAGCAGATTAATTGGAGTTGTCACCTCGGGAAGCTTTGTCGAGACTTGAACTTGAACGAGCTCATGGAAATCCGAAACAGAGCATATGGCAATAATTTGATTTATAAGGACAATGTAAAGATATGGCATGATCAACACTTTAGGTGCAAAGACTTTGTCCCTGGGCAAAAGGAATGGTTGTTTAATACTAGGTTGAAGATGTTCCATGGGAAGCTCAAATCTATGTGGACGGGTCCCTTTGTTGTTAAGAAAGTGCACTAGAATGAAAGTGTAGAGATAGCTGATCTCACATATGCTGCACAATCCCATGTGGTGAGTGGACAACTGTTCGAAAGAGCAATTAGTCCAAGTCGAGGTCATCAACTTCATGCAGAGTGAGCATAGAGCAGATACATCATTTCACTCTTCATGAAGATGCAACATCAAGATTTCACGGCTTAGAAGATTCATTCACTCTTGAACATTCTCCCTTCTTTGTATATTATCCATATTACATCAGTTCTCACATTTACTCATGTTCTATACTTAGGCTGACCAGAGCCTAAGTATAGGGGGGACTGATGCCCTCCTTGTGTATATATGCATCTATTTCTCCTCTTGACCTTGACCGCCCCATTTTTCTCTTCTTCTAAACATCGCCTAACCATAGCCTAAGTATAGGGGGCGGATCGACTTATGTACTTCTTGTTATTTTAGCTCTCCTATGCTTAGCACGAGCTATGAATTTTCCTCGTTTCTTGTGCTCTGAGGACGTAACACATGCTAAGTATAGGGGCGTGTAAATATTACATATATACTTTACCCATATCTCGTACTTTCATATATTTTTTGTATATATTATACAATAATTACGGGATGAGGTAAATTTTTCTCTTTTCTTTCCATATTTGTTAAAAAACTTTTTCAAAAAATGTGTCGCCTTTCTTATTTACCTTTCTTTTTAAAAAAGCTTTTTTCAAAAAGAATATATCTTTTCTTTGTTCATCTTCTTTTAAAAAATAAAAAAAGTGTCTCTTTTTCAAAAAAACTTTTGAAAAAAAACAAAAACCTTTTTTTAAAAAAAACTTTCTTCCTTTCCTTTCTTTTTCAAAAAAGATCACAAAAATGAAAATCACAAAAAAAACTAACTAATAAATCGGTTTAATCCCTGACACTTACACATTTACACAAGACTAGTGATGTTCAAGGACATTTGGTTTATGAGGTCTTGAGATTTTAAGTTAACCAACCTTATTCATTAGGGTCTTTGACTTAATTATTCACATTTTCCTAGTTTGAAAGATTTTGTGTGCTATATTGAATGCTTAGTCTCTACCTTAAGAATATGATCAACACCTCACATACACGACTGCTATTATGATGAGATGAGTTGAAATTTTACTTGAGGAATTGGGATGAGGAATTTGAGTTTGGACATGATTTAATGATGTTTGAGGATGGGATAAAATCAATGAAGGCTTCATGAAACCTGAGTGTCAGCACCTTTAGCCAGTATGAGAACATGGTTCTTGTATTATCTCTTGACATTTACCTATGTGCCAGGGTGTGATGAAATTTAAAAAATTTATTGATCAATGTGCACCAACTTTTGGTAAAAGTAGTGGAGCTAACCAAAATTTCAAAAGAAGAAGAAGAAGAAGAAGAAGAAGAAATGTTGAAAGAAAAGCTCTCACCATACAAGGTCAAATATCAAAGAGCTTCCACCAAAGATGAGTGCTCCCAACCATTTCAAAGTGTCCACTTGGACCACTGCTATTAGGACCAAGGAGTTGGGCTATCACCAAAAAAGGGCTCTACATCATATAATGATACAAGTCTGGGTGTAGAAGGTACGAGAGGTACTAAAAAAAGACACACCCCAGTGTACTCCCAGGGAAACAATACAGACAACTCCAATTTATCTTGACGGACACACTTATCAACAACAATAAAAAAACATGTGTTGAGTTAGTAAGACACTCGAGAAGATCCTTTTTCTAATGAGAGGGATTGAAGAAATAACACAATCCTATGCCCTCCATCAACTGGCCTTCCATCTACACTTTGAAGTCTGATAACTAAAGAGATAGTGGATTGGATGCAAGAAATGGTTTATTCCCTGGTGTTGAGGATCTCTAAAATTGAGAGTTCTTGAAAGAATCAAGTCTTGCATTCACATCCACAGCCAGGAGTTAATCCAACGTATTCATTCTTTATTTACTCGAGGACTAATGAAGTTTAAGTATACGGGGTGATGAATCCACAATTCATCATCTCAATATATTAATCTTAGCAAAATCCCTGAATAAAATCTCTAATAAATGTCCATAAAATCAATAAATTAACAAAATGACTCTTGTAAATAAAATACACTAATTATTATATATTATATTATATAAATTAAATTACCAATAAAAACCTGCAAAATAAAGGAGTTTTTTCACCTGTAAATTTCCCAAAACTTCATGTATTTTTAATTATTTCATTTCAACTCCTTTTTATCTAATTCTTTCTCTGACTTGTTCATAAAAAAAGTTTATAAAAATATAAAAATACAAAATAAATTCTACCATAAATAAATACTCCTAGGTCCTAAAGAGAAAAAAAGCCGTAAAGTCCAAATTCCCGCTCCGTATGAACTCTAAATTCATAAAACTCACTTTTAAAGTTTAAGTTAGGAAATTATCTATCTAAGGAAAGTGGTTTCAGTAAAATTGGAGCTCGTTTGTAAAATTTGGGTTTTGGGAAGTAGGTGTACATTGTATATATTGTACATATTTTTTCTTTTCTCATTTTTTATTTACTTTTCTTAATTACAAAAAAATCCAAAAATCATTTTTGTGTGTTGATTTATTTTTAGTATTTTATTTTATTTTTAGTTTGTAAATATATTTTATTAAAAATTTAAAAATAAATATAGAAAAATAAAAAAATGTACATATTATTTGTATTATGTTGTAAATTCTCCACTCTTTTTCACCTCTTTATTTTATCGTATTTGAGTAGCCTACTTTATTTTATTTTATTTTTTTCTTTATTTAATATTCATTGTCTACAATAACCTCCCATTCCACTCCATCTCATCCACCATTTTTTTTAACCTCCATTCAACTCCACCAAATTTTCAACCTCTCATTCAACTCCACTATTCCATCATCTCTCTAACTCCCATTCTTCTTCTCTTTTTATTCTTCTCTTAATCCTCATTTTTCACGATCTACCTTTCTGTGAGAGAGAGTCGAGCTCCCTGGGTTGAATCGGTGACAACATGACAACCGTGGTTGAGCGGCGACCGCCTCCTCTCCAGTGAGATCCGTTGGCATTCCAGCCAACATCGCAGTTGCCTCCGCATGCTGCTCGAGTTCATCGCTCGACGGTGATTTAAGAAAAGAAGAGTGATTCTCATGTGCATACCATAGGCGGCCTTTTCCATCGTAGATAATTTTATTTTCATTTTGTTAAATTTTTATTTTATTTTGCATTTTTTCATCACATCACATGACCAGTCCTACTCCATCATTTGTCCTACTTCATCATATTATCACCCTCTCCATATCATCACATTTGCATTTGTTTACACCTTATTAAAGAAAAATGGAAAAAAATAGAAAAATTAAAATAAACATACCCACAACACAACAGTAAAAAAATCAAAAAAAAGTTTAAAAAACAAAAAAAGCAGCAGGTGCAGCAGCTCCAGCCTCTGCACCCCCTGCCCCCACCGCCAGCTCCACCCTTGTGCGGCTACAGCCAGCGCATCGCCACCCTCCTCCTTCCTCGGCGCACCCGCGCTCCAGCCACCTGTGGCCGCCCGCATGTCTACGCCAGCCGCCCGCAGTCCCCAACGAAGGCGTGGCCTCTGCGCAGCATCCATCGCAGCCCACCTGCACGCGCAGGCCATCCGCGCCTCCCCGACCTTCCTGCCTCCACCGCACGACCGAGGCCGTCCTGCCAGAACCATCGTTGTTGCATCCTAGATCTGCCTGTGCCATCGCTGGCCCCCACGCTCCTCCGCCCAGCGCTCCACCTCTGTGCCTCGACCACTTGCTCCTTCCCATGGCCACGACCCCACCACCAGTTGCTCCAGCCAAGGACACGGTCGTGCGTCGCCCACCCCCAAGCAGCCGTCGCTTGCCTCCCTCTCACATCGGTGCCCTACCTATAAGCAAGAAGAAGGTCGTGTGTTTATTATTTTTTATTTGTATAAATTGCATGTTTTTTCCTGTTATGTTTCTTTAATTAAAAATGAGTCATTGTGCATATTTTAGTTCTGTTCAAGTTTAATTATATTTTGCACCGACACCCCTATATTGGTATTTTAATTACAACATCAATTTCACATCATTTTATTTAATGAAAAATATCATTATGTTGAGAAACTAATTATCTATCATTTGGATATTTATTTGTATTTTTGTGAGTTTTGTGTAATTAATTAAAAATTTTTATTTGAAAAAATATATATTTTACCCAATCTGGGTTCTTAAATTCATACTTAACTCATAGTTGCTCCAAAAATTCCTCAAAAATCTTAAATGATGTCTTGAAACATGATTTAATTACAATCCAAATTTCAATTTAATTGGAGTTGTCCTTTACCTTAAATAAATTGTATAGTGATTTTTGTAAATGATTTTTAATTAAATCCACAGATGTTATTTTTGCAAAATTCCAACTCTCCTAGATTCCTCCTATAAATAACTTTTTGAGATAAATAAGTCTCTAGATGACTTGACATTTTGGGTTTATTAGGAATTAATTACTCATGGTTACTCTGTCCTCATTAAAAAACCCATAAAAAATTCATATTTTGTCAGAGAATTCCAAAAATATTAATGTAGTCTCATTTCATCATGTTTATATTTCAATAAATATTTCATAATTTTTACATTCTGCCTATGTGAAAATTGCGTAAAACCCATAAAAAGTGTGTATTTTTCATTGTTGCATCTTAACCCATAAAATTCCTAAAAAATGTGTTTTGCATTCATCATTGGATTAGGTTTTTAGAAAAAAAAACTAATTTGGCTAAATTGGATTAATTTTACATTAAAATTAATTTGGCTAAGTTGTGTGCTTTCTTATTAACTTAATTCACCCGCATTTTGCATTCGCTTTCATTTTCGCATAAAAAATACAAAAAAAACGCATTGGAAACCTAGACCTAAGTTTTTCGAATTGACCCAAAGTTATTCCTTTGCCTCCCTGTGTTCAACCCCGAACTTTCCCGCGATATAAATTCAAGCCGAGATCCTCTTCATGGATTTCTTTTCTCAGTTCTGACTGATTCGCTAAGTACCCGTATTGCAACGAGTACAAATTATCACGTACCTAACGGACACGTCAGTCTGATATTTAATTGTGGGATCATTGTTGTCTGAAGGGTTTGGTGAGAGGTCACCACATCGACTGGATCTCTCACCTTGTGAAATTTCTAGACCCTCGCAAAATCCACTTCAACAACGGTGTTGAAAGAGTCTGTCTAAGAGATCTCCTTACCATCATCATGATCATAGCCAAGAAAAAAGAAGAGAAAGTGAAAGAGGTAGATGAAAAATAGATGAGATTCGGACTGCTCACACAAAACAAACACAATACAACCCTCGATTCACCAGCTGAATGCAAGTGGAGACTGTAAAGGTTTGGTCTTTTATCTTTTCAATTTTATTTTAGTGAATGTACACAAAGAGGCTTATTACCAAATGCATAGGGTGAGTCGTCACTATCGCCTAGCGTACGTTCTCAATCCTCCCCAATCAGTGGAACTATCTGTATGTGCTACATGGTTCAATATCAAGCCCAAAGGGAGAAAGGAGAATGAGCACACCAAAACAATTTTCCAACATCTGAGGCAAGTGCTTGCATCTCGATCGTGCACTAAAGAGTAATGCATAGGAGCATACAACACAAGTACAGGGATTTGAACTCTAATCTTACGGATGCGTCCTTATCCACTCTGGCTAGAGGTAAGTACCTGCAAACAATGAGGGGGTTTCTCTCCCCAAAACAATGAACGATAAGTCTATTACGTTTCTTTCAGGGTCGAGTTTACTTTAGTAGTCCTAATTTTATTTGGTTATCACTTTTTGGATAATTTTAAATAAATCAGTTTAATGATTTTTCAAATTCTTTTATTTCCTAAGTAAGATAAATCAAGGGAAGAAATTGGAAAAAAGACTATGCGATGGAAATCAATGATGCATGCACGAGTAAAAAGATGCGTACATTCTCCAGTAGTCTACATGCAAAATGATCCTCGCATAAAATAAAGACAAGAAAATAAACTACTTAAATGATGCAAGGTAAATATCCTAACCAAAAACTTCTATTAGCAGGCAAGAACATGTTTATTTGAATAGTCCAATTATATGCTCTAATATATAGGAACAAATATTCTAATTAAGGGATGCAGATCTAATCGGTTACCTCGATCAACCAAGATAATATAACCTACTTCTAAGGGCTCAAGCAAAAAATATGTGAGAAAGTAAATAAAACTAAAGGTAGTGAAAACAAAATGTGGTGAGGTCTCCCAAGCGCAGTGACACTTGGTGAAAAAGACCATGCTCACACAAACTGTATAGAATAGCCCAGAAAACAAAAAAGGGCAAATGCAAAGAATTATTACAAATTTGCACAAAATTGGAATGAAAATAAAATGCTAAATAAAAAATGCTCCAAGGATCCTTTAAATGTTCTACTTCTTCTCTTCTATATTCTCTTATCACTTGATGAAGAAACGAACCGACTCCGCTTCACTTCGGTGCACCGGAGCTCCCAAGAAAGATGCCCTCGCTCGCCGGGCCCTTGCAAAAAAGAGTAGATATGTCAGATAAATAGTTATGAAAAATATGAGCAAATAAAAAGAAAGAAAATAAAGCAGAAAATCAATCAAGTAGATAAAGAGACAAAAATGTCGAAAAATGGCTAAATTAGAAGATCATGTAAAAAGAGTTCTCAGCTAAGTAACCAAAATATGATCTTGGAGTCTTTCGATGTTCGAAACGTCGGATCCAGCAAGCGTTGTATAAGCCCCTCACGGCTTGCGATACTCAACCAAATACTCACTCCTCAACAAGAGGCTATCCACAAACTATGGCTAATAGAAATAAATGACAAAAACATAAAAAATGCCAAGAATAACAGTAAAAAAACAAGTAATATATCTACCCTCGTCATTCCTCCGTGACAACGGCATCACTTTGATGATCCAAATTTCACTTGGGTTTAATTATTAAGTATAATGAAGAAGATAATGTGAACATGTGATGTGTCGTTGTGACACAAAATGAAACCAGAATCAATAAAACAATTTTATCCAACAAAAAGAAAATAAATGTGGATTGTTATTTAATTATTAACCCAGTATAATTCCCAAGGTCGAATTCAAGGAGGCAACCATGATTAAGCAAGTGGTGATTAATGAATGAAAATCAAAGCATAAAAAGATTCTTTATCTTTTGCAAATTCTTGGCTTTTGTGATTTTTTTTATTTTTTTTGTTTTTTGTAATTTTCTTTTAATATTTTAATGTTTTTGATTTTCAAATTTTTAATGATTTTTAATTTTGCATTTTTTTTTAAAAAATCAAATAAAGAGGAATAAGAAAATGTGAAAGGAATAGAGCAAGCACTTTTTTGTATATTTCAAATATGAAAAATGTACAAAATTTTTTTTTCTTTGATATTTTTATACTATTTTTATGATTTTTCAGAGATTTTCAGATTTTTTAGGATTTTCAAAATAATTAAAAATATGAAACAAGCAAAACTGAAAATGAGGACATTATTTTTGTATTTTTAAAATATAAAATAGAATCAAAAATTCTGAAAATAATTTTAACAAAATGAATTTTTTTGTAAACTTGAAATCAAGTCGAGAAACATATTTTTTATTTTTTAATGATTTAACATTATTTTTTAGTGTTTTTTTTTGTAATTTACATTTTTTTGTTTTTTTAAAAGTTTTTCAAATAAAATTTTTAAAGATGTTAAAACAAACCGAAATACACAGTACTTTTTTGGAATTTTTAAATTATTTTTCAAATTTGTTTAAAGGTTTACTTGCAAACCGTTTTTCTGTTGAGTTTTTGAATTATTAAAAATATGAAAACAAATTAAAATTCTTAACAAAAATCGTAAATGATAAAACAACAAAGAATGATCTCATACCAATTTTATGAATTTTGTAGAGTAATGAAACTATTTACTCCAAGAAAAACAAGTAAGAATGTAAATTATGAAAATAGAAGGACTAAACTGTAATTTATACAATGTATTCAAGCAAATGATAATAAGAAGATAAAGGCACGAGGAATGTGTAATTTTTACAGTGTAGCACATGCAAATCACGTGATATCCAACAACTTGGATTTGTTCGCGATTACAAAGAAATGGGGGGCTAATAAGAAATTTACCAAATAGATTTCGAGCGCACGTGCAAAGCGCGTGCGTGGCTTAAGCGGCGGGGCACAGACTCTCCTAGCATCAACAAATGGTTGGAGGTAGGCTGTGCGATCGGATTTAATCCTACGATTCTTCTCTTATTAGGAGCAGAGGGTGTTCTTCGCCCTTTTACTTCGCCAAGCGGCGGTAGATGTCTTCGTGCACAACAAAGGATGGATGATGTGGCTTCATATCTCTGAGGAAGGTGATACTCCTGTAGTAGTGGTTCACTGCAATTGAAGGTGATCTCCATGTGGTGCATGATCTTGAGCAGCAACGATTGATCTGATCTACTCAGTGAAGGTTTGACTGCCTATTTGCTGCTCGAAGGTCGGAGTGGATCCCCAGTTGGTTCGAATCCCAATCGTTGATTGATCACCCTCTAGGATATGCAAGTGATAATGCTACAAATATTAGATCTCGGATCCCAAGTTGGCGATGAGCTCCTGCTAATTCAACTACAGATGACGTGATTCCCGGTATGCTTCAGACATGAAGACTTCTCGATGACGATCCTGGTGTCCTGCAGGTGTGAAGCAATAGCACGGAGCCCCAGGAGACTCAATCGCATGTTATAAGCAAGAGATACAAGGGAATGGGGGTGAGCAAATCAAGTTTATCAAAGATAGAGGAGGAGAACCTAGATGCTCAAGATTTGGCTAGATTTGGAGGGATCATACAGTGGAAGAGGTGGATGAAGAAGCAAAATCGAGGAAGAGTGTGTGTTTGAGATGGGTTGAATGAAATCAAGTGATGATACGCTCCGATCGAGGTGATCGGATGATAAAACATAGGCATGGATTTATTGTTACCTAGAGATATTGGAAAATCACGATCAAATGGTGATGGAGTGGCATTGGTCGTTGCCTCGATCTGACAGTGGGAAATCAGAGAGGCTCGGTCACAACGGTGATCTCTGGCCAATGATCGGATCGCGTCAAATTAGCTCGCTCGTTCGCTCCTAGTCGAAGGAAAGTTCCCTGTCACTAACCTCAAGCTTTAGGTGTAGGAAATGGGAGTCGAAGATGGATCTGCTGGGCTGGAGGTCACCATAAAGAGGTTCTATAGGGGCGGGGGTTTCAAGAAAGATTGGAGGAAAGCACACGAATCAAGGTGCTAATCGGAAGGATTATGATCCGATGAAGATGCCAGATCCAAATATGCTAATCGGATACTGAAATCGGTTGGAAAGATGATCATATCCTGCTAGGAAAACGGGGAGAAAAGAAGTCAAAACCCGATTATTCCGACTCAAGAGAGGAAGGGGGAAGTTAACCCAGGGCAACAATCTGACATGGACCAATCAGAAGGCATATATCTAAATAAATTAAAATAAATTATAAAACATTTTAAATTTTAAAAAAATTAAAATATATTTAAAAATAATGTTAGTAATTTAATAAATTATTTTATTGTATTTTTTTAATAAATTTAATAAATTAAATAAATGAGGCAAAATAAATAAAACCTTTATTCATAGGTATAAAATACCCATATACAACAACCCAATTTTTAATACCTTATTTTTTACAAATAATTACATAATTTAATAACTTATTTATTTATAGAATAAATTAAGGATTATAAATAAATTTAAATTTGTTTTTTAAAGTTAATTTATTTATACAAATAAATAGGAATATATATACAAGATATGTATACTATACATACGTAATAAATGCATTATTTTATTTTGAATTATTTTTTATTTTGTTTTTTTACTTTCATTTTATATAATTAAAATAAATATATACAAAACATTTAAAAATAGGCAATGTGCACAAATGTATAAGAAAATAAATAAATAAAAATATATACAATATATACATATATACGTATATCAATAGGGTCCCAAAACATACTTTTTGCATATTAACTCTGATTTTAGTGAGACCACTCTTACTTTATAGATAATTTTACAAAACAAACTTCAAAGGTGAGTACACTCAAATTGAAGTTCATACAACAGAGTTACGAGGTTTGGAAGTTAGGTTTACAGCTTTTAGATTTTGAGATTTATATGTATTTATTCACATTTATTTTTAATTTATATTTTTGTATTTTTGTACTTGTTTTTCATAAAAAAATTAGAAAAAGAATTTAGTTAATTGGAGTTACAAATAAATAAATAAATAAGTTATATGTACATACAGTACACATAGACAAAGGGGTCGAATTGCCAAAACTTACAAGATTTATTCCGCGATATTTTTGGTATTTTTAATAAATAATATTGCCTACAAAAATGAAGTTTAAAAGTAAGTTTGGCAAATTTGGAGTTTTCTATAACTAGTTATGAACCTGGGAAAATGGACTTTATGGCTTTTTAGTCTCATTGTATTTATTTATTTATTAAATAATTTTTCTGATATTTTTTAAAATTAATATATATTATTATAAAAAAATATTCAAGAAGGACATATTTTTATTTGAGGTTGTTTTATCAATGGATAAAATAGGTGAAAATATTTACAAGGTGAAAAAAGATGAATATATACAAGTAAGAATTGGTTTTCTCGATTGCATTATAAGTTATGGACTCTATCTCCCACTTTCCTTGTCAACAATTCCAATGATGGGCTTGGTCTAGTGGTTCGGGTCAGTCTATATTTATTTCATAAATACAACATTCTTTATTTCTTTTCTTTTTCTTTTCTTCTTTACTTTTTTATTGTGGCATAAAAGAATGATTACTATACAATATCAACAAATCATTGAAGAATGATCAATAATGATAATTAATCAATATATATGGGTGTTTTACCAAGGATTTTAGCTAAAATAAAAAAATAAAGATGGTGAATCATGGATTCACCAATGCCCCTCCGTAGACCTCTGCTCCGTCGCTTGCCTCGATGTATACCCATCGTTGGATCGAGGGCTGGCCCTTGATCCAATGACCATGAAGTTGCCATGTCACTACCGCCCCACTCAAGCTATGTTGAGCCATAGGCTCAGGTTTCCAAAAATCCGACCGCACCCGAAGCACATGTAGCCCGCCATGTGAAACTCAACACCCTAGCCTCAACCACCGCTGCTCTAGGCTCCATGCGAATATGCAGAAGCCACGTGAGGCACACATGCAAGCGTAAAAATATCCCTAAAGCCCCAGAAGTCTCAAGAAAATCATGTAAAGTCCCCTACCTATAGCCGCACGTGCACCACACGTGTGCCACTAGTAAAATTGTGCTCTGCCCCTCTGCTCTTCTAGAAATTACATACGGGTCCCCACCATAACATCCACCATGGGAGATATACATGCTAACATGGGAAAATTGTGTAAAGGTCCGTGCGGGTTTATATAATTGCAGATAAGTCCTTCCGGGGTCCTTTTTTAGAAGAAAACTTTATTTTTATTGCATTTTTGTCATAACTTTCTCATCTTTTATCCATTTTTAGCTCATAATATGTCATTTTGAAGCTTGTTCAGTGCTTTATCATTTTAATTTTTTTATGAATAGATCAGACCTTGGTTTAAATTGAATATTATTTGAGGATCTCTTCTAACGATGCATGCTTACTTTTAATATAGTTGTCCCTTATTTATCTTGAGAAAAATGACTTAATCTGTAGGGAGTCAATTGAGAAGATTTGATTCAATTAACTCTCTCATGATTATTGTTGGTTATCTTTGAGGTATTAATCATTACAGGACAAAAATATGATCAGTTTTGATGAATAATGAAAGTCTCTGACCTGCTATGTTGATGTTTGACTTATAATTATCTCTCTTGAAATATTTCTGAGATCCATGATAATTAGGGGATTAATAAAGCTCAATTGAGGAAGATTGAATATTAATCTCCCTGATAGTTTGTGTGATTAAGAGATCTTGAGAAAGAATATCTTGAGAAATTTTTGTAGGATTATTCATTGATGCATTGATCTTTTTGGCCTGCAAATGAGATATTGATTTGATATATATTTCTTGAATTTATCTCTTTAGATCTGTGAATTTATTTTGAGGATTAATTTATCATTCTAAGTGAGGATAGATTTCACCATAGATCATGTGCTTCATTGTTTTATCCACTTGCATTGCACTACATTTCTTTCCTTTTATTTCATTTTCACTTTTTCTGACATATAGATTAATGTAGCAATTAGTTAATCACTTAAATTAATTTAGAATCACACAACTAAAAATAATCGTTCCCTGAGTTCAACCTTCGTACACTTATCAAGAAAAAACTCCACAGTATTCAAGATTTGTGATTTTTGTTGATCTGATTTCTTCCTCCTATACTACAATTATCGATTATTAAAGATGTAGATTTTCGATTCATCAAATGGTGTCATTGCCTTGGAATAGTGAATTTTTAGGGTTTTGAATAATTTTGTAATTAATTATTATTACTATTATTTCTTTGTCTATTTTCTTACATTTTTATTTTTCACTAAATTTTCTTTTATTTGATGCATTCTCTCTCTTTATATACTAACCACAATATCTCGCTTTGTAAATAACTAGATCAGAGTATTTTCGAAAAAAAATTAGGAGTTGTAGAGAAGTTTGATTTTTTTTAATTTTTGTATGAGAGAGTTAGATAGGTTTATATTGTACAATATTTTCAGGGTCTCTTTGAACCCTAAAACTAGTAACTAAACTAGACTGAACTGTGGGGACACTTGGGCCTGTTTTGACCCCTATTTTGTGGTCAGGGATCCAAGTGTGTTGTTTCATAGATCTAAGACATGCACTCGTAGTTGAATTTTCTTTAGTTGCATGTCTTGTCTCTAAAGTTAGGACACCCATAACATGAATTATATGAACTATCTGTTTAGAAGCGTTTTCATCGGATATATTCATTTAGAGTAAATTAAATCTTGTTATGTAGCCCAAATGAAGAATACGGGGAAGCACCGTAAGTCTTCTAACTAAGCATACATCATTATTTTCATCGTGCATTGGTTTTTCTCTATTCATATCTCTGATTTCTCACTTATGTAAAAAAGGAATCAGGACTGATCGGTAGACGAATATTTTGTGTTCATTAAGACCCTCAGTGAAAACCTAAATTAAAACTGGGACTGCTAACAAGGTTGATTAAAATAACTAGAATAAAATCAACCCTTGTTTTGGGAGAGCAATACCCATCGTTGGAAATAGGCACTCTCTAGACTAAGCGAGGTGCGCTACACTTAAGGATTAGAGCCCAAATCCCTTGGTGTTTACTTCAAATATCAGGTTGTAAGAAATCTTACTCGAGGGTGTGGATCAAAGAGCTGCCTATTGGAACTAGCACCGATTATGAAATCCCCACAAGTGTTGTTGGGTTTTCTAAAGTATTGCTGAAGCTATCTTGTTAGTGATCGTGCCCCTTCCGATGTTTACTACTCGAAAAACAGGGCAGAATGGCACTGTCTCATTAGGACTTTGGCGAAGGCCATCATCTGATGCACACTTGAGTCTGGCAGGGGATAGTTTTGTTATTACAAGTACTCATCCTCAGGTTAGACAGTGATTTTGTGTGGAAAATCATGTAGGACGATTGATTCATTGTTACCTCAAGTGAGGAATCTTCGGGTCTCTCTAAGTATACCTTAACCACTAATCACTATATGCTAATTGAGTGCTATAGTTGAAAAGATTATTTTAAAAATAATCCTTAAAATTGAAAAGATAAGCAGTCGAACACCAATGTGCCTTCACAACTGTCAAGTTGGTGAACTTAAGGGTTTGATTTGTGTTTTCTTTGTGTGTGTCTGATAAACCGCAAATTCAACCCTCTAATAATGTGGAATTAATATTCAATGGTCATTGCAGTCAGGCTGAACTAGGTCCATCAAAGACCATATATGTTGGATATGTCAAGGAAATCAGATGGTCGTATTTTATTTTTACTTGGCAAGAAACCAAGGTCGAACTCAGGGACACGAGCCTCTCTCATGATTATTCAGATTTTTTAATCATTAATTAAGTATTAAATAGAGAGCATTAGGTCAAACAATGCTAAAGGACAAGACAATGCATCAAACAAATACAAAACATGCACTTTTTTTATTAGTCATGCAAATATATGCGAGAGATGCAATGCAAACATGCCCTGGGTTAAAATCATGAGCAACTTGAAATCATAGTTAATTTCAGACTTGAATCATGACCTAACTTATTTAATACATTAGGCAAGGTTTGTATGTGCGGCATAACAGACACTTGAGTTATTTAAAGTAATACATTGAGATAATAGTTTCAAAATAGGAAACCAAATATGCCATTAAAATGTTCGTCAAACAAGCTTTAAAATGAAACTGAAATCAACTCAATCAGAGATACCAAGATATGCATGAAAGAAGACAAGGGTATAATTGAAAGAAAACATGAAAGATAACTATAAACCGGTCCCTGGGAGGGACTAAAATGTAAATACGAGAAAGTTCGAGACCTTCCCTGTAATTAACCCATAGGTACAGGGGTATTTTTGCAATTATGAAAACCCACGAGGGCATAACTGCAAAATACCCCAAGTACGCGTGAGTTGCACGTGATATCAAGACTTGTCTGCAATATTGAAGAAGTCGGTGGGCCTCCATGCAAATTTCCCAGATTGCACGTGCATGGCACGTGGTTTCTAGAGCGGTAACAGGCTCAGGCTCGGATGGGGCTCGGTATAGATTCGGCTAGGCTTGAAGGTTGGCTTTGGCTCGATGCAGGCTCGGAGAGACTCGAAGCTCTAGGAAGGCTCGACGTAGGCTCGGGAGTTCCGAGCCTGAAGGTTCGGATGCTGAGGCTCGGAGAAGCACTGGGACTGCTACGTGGTCGAATGTGAACCATCCGATCATGGCGATCGGATGGCTGATGTACGTGTCTGATGGCATGACATGGCTGCCTCTACGCAGTTGGATGAACTCCAGGAGGGAGCATCGAACGACACATGCTACTTCTTCCTCGGCTGCAGATGGCAGCAATCTCCGGACTCCAGCGAAGTTCCCCCGAGCTCCGCTGCCTTCTAGCTTGCTCGATGAAGGTCCCCAGAACTCCGTTGAAGATTGGAGATGTAGCTGGAGCTCATGGGGATGCGCCGATCATCCTGGACATGACTGACCATGTTCGAAGGATGGAGGCGAAGCTGCTCAAAAATATCTTCGGCGAGGATCCCGGCCATTGAGGTATAGATAACCTGCAACGTTAATTGGCATAGCCGAAGCGATGGAATACATGCGTGAGTGACACGGAGGGCTTGTGAGCTAAAGGAGATGGAGACCTGGTGCTCTTCATCTCCGGCGAAGGAGGATGAAGTTGGAGGAGGTGTTCAGGTAGTGGAGAAAGGGGTGAGGTGATCGGGTCGATGCGCGTGAATGGCGGAGGCGAGGCGGAGCTCGAGGAGCTATCAATGGAAGTTAAGAAGGGGAATAGCGACCTAAGAAATTAAGCAAAAAGTCAAGAAAAATACAAAGGATGTCGGAGAGGCTTACCTGAAAAATCCTGGTGGTCGGAGGTCTGGGTTGAGCATCGTGTGGATGCTCAGGGTCGTCGCACGTGGTGGTCGGCCGGTCTAGCGAGCTCGCGCGGGGAGGAGCCACCGCGACGCAGCTGATCAGCTGCGGGTCTCACCGGGGGAGTTGGGGTCGCCGTCGCTCAATCCTGACTCCTCCCCCTGTCACAGGGAGGAGGAGGAGGGTTGGGCCCTTCCCCTTGTGAAGATGGACGGTTCTGAATGGAGGAGGAGGCGGAGTATTTGAAGGGGGTAGGTGTCAGTTCCGGTGGTGCGTGCCTGGACTTGCACGAGAGATATGGAGTGGTGGAGATGGTATCGTGGGTGGTGGATGTGCCCGCGAGGAAGAGGGATGATACGGTAAGGTCGTGGGGTGGTCGGTGAGTGGAGAAGGTGGCGATGATGGTTGAGAAAATAAGAAGGGGGAAGGGGTCTCGTGAAGTGGAGAACGTGGGAGTGAGGGACTACCCAAGGTAGATGAAGATGCCCTGGCCGTTGGATCTTGAGATCCAACGGCTGGAGTTTGAGCGCTAAATGATGGCTGAGATTTGATCAGTTGGGGAACATCAAAGGGCCTAGGATGTCACCACGTGTCGAACGCACGGGCAGGCAGAAGCGGGCGGTGCAGATTAGATCAGGAGAGATCAGACGGTTGAGATTTGAGGCGGAAGTATATGGCTGGGATGGAGCCGCTTGGGAGTGATCGTGAGGTTCAGAAGCTGCCACGTGGCGTAAGGAGAGAAAGGCGGCAACGGGGCGGTGGAGATGTGAGATGGGCATTATCAGATGGTGGGGGAAAAAGGCGTGCGTGGAGATCGCAGAATCGTTGGATCAAGAAGAGATCCAACGGCTAGGAACACGGCGGACAGGTCAAAGAGGATAGGCCACATGGCTCAACCAGAACGGGCCACGTGGCCCAATCAGATTATTCAGAGTTAGAAGTTGACTTTTGAAGGATCAAATGGCCGAATTTGAGAAAACTCAAAACATCAAAGTTGTAGATCTAGATGAGATCTACAAGTTTCATGTTGACCAAAAATGGAAACGAGGTCAATTGAAGACACAAAATATTTTTAGGGGTATTTTTAAGGCTAAAAACGCCATGGATTTTAATTTTGTGATATTTTATGATTATTAATTTATTCAAGACTATGATAAACACATGACTTTATCTTGTTTTTATTGACACACTTTTAAGCAAGGGGGTTAAAAATGAAGAATTAAGATGATGAAATCGAGTTTCATCAGTATCCAAAGGTTGTACATTTGCACCCCCTGTGTATTATCTCTCCCTCGACTCTATCGTAGTTCTCTTACCGATTATAATGTCATTGGAGACGGATTTCTTTGGGGAATTTAGTTAGAACTTTACGAATGCTTCATAGAACCCCGTAGATTTCATGTCTCCTCGGTTTCGAGATGATCCTTTTCTCGAGCCTACTTGGTCATGGGATGACGCTCTTCCCAAGACCAAAATCAATAAGTCACCTTCAGGGTTTAGTCTATCCCAAACTAACCCTCTCTTAAATGCTTCACCTACCAAGGAAACTTTATCTTTGGTAAAACCCCTAAACCTTCTACATGTGTATCTAGTTCAGACTTATCTACATCTGAAAGTGAAGAGGAAGACAAGATGCCTCGAAGAGGAATCCTGATGAAGAAGAAAGCAACAAGGATATAATGACTGCAATCCGAGCCCGGATAACCACAACCAATCTATATAACGAACTACTCAGGGCTCAGTTGGAGGGACTGCAAGGAGATGTAGATCAGGAAGAGGCTGCATTGGAAGAAATGTATCTCCCGGAGATTGATGAGGACTATAACTATCTGAGACCAGATCCTCCTAAGGATGCGTTCGAGCACAAACCGCGTTTCCTCACGTTGCTTAATAACTTTGAAGGAAATACCCATGAAGAACCAAACTCTTTCCTCCAAGACATTGAATTAGTCTGTGATAACTTGTCTCATCCTAGGGTTAGTCAAGAATACCTTAGATTGAGAGCTGCCACCTTTGCCTTTATAGATATGGCTGCATATTGGATCAAAAATTTAGGGGAGGTATTCTCTACTTGGGTTGTATTTAAGACTCTTTTTTCAAAGAAATTCTACCTAGTTTGTAGAATTAACCATATGAGGATCAAACTCACAAGCTTCACCCAGTTCCCAAATGAACCATTTCATGAGACCTGGGAGAGGTTTATGGACCTAATTCAAAAATGACTAGGGTATGACATTAGAAAGATGATGTTGGTCCAGAGTATCATAAGTGGTTTGAACCCAGAAATGCAAGGGATAGTTAGTTCTTCTTGTGGAGGATGCTACACGGGCCGACATGAAGACAATATTTATAAAGTGTTTGAAAAACTAGCTGACACAAGTCGTGCATGGACCACAAGCTATGCATACATGTCCAACCCTCTTTCACTCATTTCAAAAGAATGGGGAAAGAAGATTATGCACAATCTGTCCGCTGATCAGAGTTCTGACATGGGAATCATAGATGATAAGCTAACTGTGGACGAACATATTTACAATAAGGTGGACGAACTTCATATATCTACCGATCTATAGAAATGATCTAAACTTCCCAAGAAGATGGAGGAATTTGCTGATAGGGTATCCAAGATACCCGCCTTGAAAACACCTCCTGCCCTAGTACACTAGATTCATTACATTCAAGGGAAAGAGGTAGGGAAACAGAGAAGTTGGGGTGGAGACCAGTCTTCTACCCTTCAGACAGAAGAAACCTATGCCCATACAATTTACGAGGAACCTCCGCAAGTCATGGAGATCAACGGAGTATGATATAATCTCGATCCAATCAACCGAGAGGATGCCCAATCTAATCTGAATCCTCATCCACTTCAGTCCTGTCCGGATATCATCCCCAACAACAACAGCAACATCCATATCAACAACCATGTCCCAGTTACCAGTCACCACAGCAGCCGCAGTATCAGCGCTAGGGCCAACCTAGATCTGTCCCCTACCAATAATACCAACAACCTCAGGTCAGGAAGGTCCAAGGGCCCTCCTCTTCAAGATCTTCCAAACACCATAGAGTACTTTATGAACTACATGATATGAGAGTGGATATCAATTGACTCTCAAGATGGAGAGACGAGCTCACCGCACTGCAACCCACGATTCCCGCTCTTCCCAAAACAAGGAATCCAACTACATTTGATTTTAAAGTCAAATAAAGTTAAAAGTACCGATTTTATTTTTGTTATCACTTCTTTTGAATATTTTTTATGCATGATGCCTAACTAGGTTTTAATTCTTTTAGAATCATGTGGTGATCAAAATAAGAAAAAGAGATCGGAAAAGCAATGCAAGCGAGAATCGATGATGTATAATCAGTCAGAAGATGTCCACCTTTCTTCCCACTCTCTTCATGCAAGATGCTAGATAAGAATTTAAACCTATTCTATGTGTAGATGCAAGCCAATGAAATTGCCCTGGCATAATAATTGCTATTAACGTGAAGAACCACTGCTAAGTACTCAGAATTAGAACCCAAATGTCTAGTGTTGGAGACTCTTTGGTGCCCACCACAATGAGTCATTCTAGTGCTTTATAGAGCTTCACTTGATGCTAGGTTCCAAACCCAAATAATTAACAATTAATTTGGCTAAGTCCAAGCGAAGATCTATAGGTACATACAATAATTAGGGCAGTGGACTTAATCTATCGAGAGAGCAATCCTAAGCTAGTGCTCAATTACATAAAACAAAATAAAAACAAAAGGCGAAAAACACAAAACACAGAAAACAAAGAAAAGAAATGCTTGAAAATGATGAAAAACCGACAAGGCCCCCAATGAACAATCACCTGGGAAATGGACCATGGAATGTTGTAGTGTCCTGAGAGTTTAAATTATTACATATTCTATGTGTCTCACTCACTTAAATTACAAGATAAAATAAAAAAATACAAAGTAGCACCGTCTCAAAATTTCTCTTGGTCCTCTTCTGTTGCTCTCTCCTATCAGCTTGTATTGAAAAGCTGACTCCGTGTCACGTGGGTACGTAGGACTCCAAAGAGTTCCTCCCCCGATCTGTAGTCCCTCGTGATAAGATCAAACAAAGATGTGGTTAGAAAATTCTAGATAAAATAAAATAAAATTTAAATGGAATTAAATAAAGAAACAGAATAGACAAGAAGGAAAACCTAGAAATCTATGCGGTGTTGCTCCCCGACAATGGCGCCATTTATTGAACCAGAAATTCAGGTCGTTTTGATGTTCTCCACAAGGCGAGAATATCGTCGATGTGACAATCGACAAAGAATCATTGATTCAGATAATAATTAGCCTGCAAGCAGAGATAAAGAAATGAAATGTAAATGTGGAGTTAAAATTTATTAAAACTCTACAAAGGATGTGTATAGATGCAAGTATTATAGAGGTCGAACACATGAAGCACACAAGATAGATTTGGCAATGACATCAAAATTGTTTCTTTTTTATCTTTAAATTTTATTCTATTGTGGGTTTTTAATTATATATTTTTTATGGATTGTAGAATTTATATTTTTTGTTTTTAGTTTTATAATTTTTACATTCTTTAATATTTTGTAATTTTTAGTTTAATTTTCTTTTTAAGGATAATAAATATAATATGTATATATATGTAATAATTTGTATCATAGAGATACTATAATATATATATATATATACTACATGCGAAATCAAGAAAAAGCCCTAAGTTACAGTCCGTTTTATTTTTTTAAAGTACTACAATATTTTCTTGGTATTTTTGATAATAATCATAATATTAATTATAATATAAGTAAATATAGCTATATATAAAGATGTAGGATTTTATATTTATAGATATAGCTATATATACAAGAAATAAAATAAAATAATTATATCTTTTTTCTATGTTTTTGTTAATTTTCTTATTTTTTTACTTTTTGGATTTGTAATTGAATAGAAAATGTCAAAATCTTCACTTATATTAATATGTCGACTTATTTTGGAATTTAAAAATGTATAAAAGCCTAAAATTTTCCAAAATTATTTTTAATATATAATAGATGTAATAAACTAAATTTAAAATAGAGATAAATATTTTGGGATTTTTATGGAATTTTTATTGATTTTAATAGTGATTTTGGAGATTTTTAATTTTTAGTGTTTTTCCTTTGTTATTTTTAGTCAGCAGTTACAAAATATAGTAACAAATAATATATAATTTTTTGGATTTTTTAAAAATGATGTTATATTTTATATATTTTTAATAGAAAACATGTAATAAATACTATATTTTTTGAATTTTTAATAAATAATAAATTAAAGAAAAGGGGCTCAATAAAAAATATATGCAATAGAACAAAATTTAAGGCATCTAACCTATTTTTTTCTAATATTTTTAACGCATAAATGAAATATACTAAAAATAAAATAAAATAAGGAAATACAATGTTTGTAGGGACCTTCCTGTAATCTATGAAAAATATTTCTTATTTTCCGTGCCTCCTAAAGAAACCCAAGGATAAAGATACAAAATGCCTCGAATAATTAATATAAAACACATTGGTAGGGGTTTTTAATAATTAAGAAAAAGAGAAAGGTCCAAACTACAATTTATTCCATCAATATTACACTTAGACTAAAATGAAATAGAAAAAGCCCAAGGGTCCCCTTGCAAAATGCTCACCCTTTACGTGTATTGGCACGCAAGGTGATGTGGTGAGGGACCTACAGGTAATTAACAATAACTTAGGGGTCTTAATACAAATTTTACAAACATTATTCAACTGTACAGGAATGTTTTTATACTAAAAATAAAATACAAAAATGGTGTGGGTATGTTGCAAAATTACTAAACGCAAGCCATCAAACAACTCTTGATTTCCACATATCCATGTATCGTTATCTCGTTGCACGATGGTGGTTTGCAGATGAGAGGTGGAGTAGACCTTGTGGGAGATCCGACTATTGCTGGTTCGTTTCATCCAATGGACACGATCAAAAGTGGAGATGAGGGACGATGCGACGATTGCTTCTCTTCCTGAAGAACAGAGAAGAACATCCCCAAGTACGGACTTCAATTCTCGAATCCTCCCTCCTCTAGGCTCTTCTAGCGCTACTCCGATTCTCAGATCACTCCTCACAGCCGTCCGCAGCAACTGAAGGTGTCAAAGAGCTCCAAGGACCACCAAAGAGGTACTAGGAGGTCGGAGTATTCCAAGTGACCCGAGGACCTATTCCTGCTTCAGAATTGCCTCAAATTGGGCTATGAGCTCCAAGTTCCTGTACAGGAAGAAAAAGGGATTGACAACAAACTGCCTCGACCCATTATTGGGCAGATTGGAGGCAGAATGTGGCAAGGCGGCAATGTCCGGCAAAGGTGGCTGAGGTGAACTTCGAATCCTTGAACGACGGTCGATCAGACTGAATGAAGGGGTTGGGGAGATGGATAAGTGTAGTAGAAACAAAATGGAGGTGGAAGGGTGGTCGGAACATGATTAGATGTAGAGGAAACATTGGCCGGAGCACGAGCTCCGATGAACTAAGAATCTCTGTTCTATGCTACAACAGTTAATTAAAAATTAAACTAACAACAAGAAATGAAAACTAAGGCTAGAAGCTACCTAAAAATACCATTACACTATGGCTCGACTGATGAATCTCCATTTCATCACCTTTATTCTATCATTTGGACCTTAAAAACCCTATCTATTGCAAGTAAATAGCAATATTTTGTACAATTTAACATTCATTATTTATTCCATTTATTGTATATAAAGTACAATTTTTAATGCCAAAATTATAGAATAAATAAAATAAAAGAATAAGAATAAAATACCGAAGGTATTTTTTGACCCTAAACATCGAGACCTTGGCATCTTAATGACTAGGTCGACAAGGAATAAAGTAGGGGGAGATAAGGGCCAACAAATCAATAAAATCCTCATTCTTTTATTCATCAATATTGCATTTTTGGGACATATTTTATGTTATATCTTTTATATCTCAAATAAGATTCAAGCACTCTCATTTCAGACACAGCTTATGTTGTCTTTGTCTCAGGAATGGTCTCTATCTGGATCTTGCAAGTGCTGGAGCGGAAGGTGATCTCCCTAGTGTCGTTGTCAAATACTGCCTCGACTATTCGAAGGAACAATCAACAAAGGATAATCAAGGTATGGAGAAGAGGTGTGGAGGTGTCCATGTATATGATAGTGAAATCAATAGGGAATTTCATACCTTGAATAGTGACGATCACATCCTCCAACATGCCCTTAGGTTGCTTGATGGATCAATCCGTGAACTACATAATCATCTTGGTTGGCTTAAACGGTCCTAATCTTATTTCTGTGAGTAGTGACACTGGCATAAGGTTGAAAGAAGACCTATTGTCAAGTAGGGTGTTTTCGAACTCTTGATTGAAGATTGTCCATCTGATGAGTGGTGCTCCCTTGTCTTTTTTTGTGTGGGAGGATGGTGAATCCCCATTCGTCACTCTTAATTCTTTTATTTTAGCTAAGTATCTTGGCAAAGCATCATGTAAACAGGTGTAAATATAATAACTTAGCATTATGCATGCATGTGTTAATATCATATAACTAGCATGTATTTGTCCAAAGATAAAAGAATAAAGAATAAAAGAAAAAGAAGGAAGTATTTAGAATAAATACTAAGTGACCCAAACCCAAGAGAGGGCCAAGTATTGGCCTGATCGCCAAATAAAATAGGTAGAGAGAGATAGGGCCACTCCACCTTATATATACTTGTATCATTTGTGTACATAATTTATTTTTGCTACTTTCTTGTATATATTTTTAAAAATAAAATGAAAATCAGAAAAATAAAATAAAAATAGAATAAATTTCTCTCTCTCACTTGTACATAATACATGTATATTTGTTTCTTTCCCTATTTGTTTTATACTTGTGAATAAATAATAAAAAACAAAATTTATTTTAAACTTCGAAAAATTATGTTGTAAATAAATAAAATATAAAATTGGGGTATTTTTGTAAAAAAAATAATATAAAAATAATTGTACAAAAAACATAGGTATTTTAGACCTGTATATAATACATTACACTATATATAAGATAATTTTTTTCATAAAAATAAATAAAAATCACAAAAAAATATTTTGAAAAATAACAAACATTTTTCATTTTATACACTTTTAAATTTTAAATCATTTATTATTTTTAATTGAATTTGTAAATATTTTTGTAAATCCTTTTTTTATTGGTCCACGAAGGATCGTTGACTCGGGTCAACCCCCTCTTACAGGGCTTGACCCGACCCGACTGATCTGCCAGACCTCCTTTTCCCATTTCTCTAGGCCAGATCATGCACTTGTTTGACCAGAAATTTCTCCCTAGCCTTCCCCACGGATCCAAGATCTTCGTGGATCCCTAGGGAGGCACGGATCCTTCTCAGATTGCATGCCCTAGCCCGATTTCTCCAGCTACCTGGGAGTCTTATAAATTTCTTTATTCGCCTCCCCAGGTCCCCAGCTCGCCCGCATCCCTTCTCGATACCCTAGAACCCTTCCTCGTAGTGACAACCGTCGAAGGCGACCTTCAAGGGTTGATTTGGTGCCGTGTAGCCGCAGCTCACCCTTCGTGGCCGGAGAACCGCTGTGAGAAGCCTCCTTCGCCCGCCGCAGCATGGTCGTGGCTACAAACCCGCCGTTCATCTCTTCTGGAGCTCAGAATCGTGCTCAAACCCTCAGGTAGACCTCTAATCTTTCCTAGCTCCATTATTTATCAATACTTCATTTGTACGCTGCTTGTGTTGTGCCAGCTCCGACCAGCCGGTCGGAGGTCCGTCACCCTCATCTATCCACTCCGATCGACCCACATGCTCTCTCTCCATCTTCCTACGTAGCTTGATCATCCTGATCATCGTCTATAGAGTCGAGATTAGGCTCGAGGTCTCCAACTATAGCGACCGTCGAAGACCAACCCTATTCACCTCCGCTTCTCTGCTTTTCAGACGTAATAAACCAGACCGGAGTGTAGCTTCGAGTTAGAGCAACCCTTTGCAGGTCCTGTCGCGTGTGGAGAGTCCCCATATCACCCTCATCCATCCTCGCTGGAGCAGCTCCAGGTCACTTGCGTCGCCCCGCCGATCAGACCATTGGAGCTTCCATCCATGCCAGCCATCTGCGGAATAGGCCCACGACTTCACTGGTGCCGCCTAATCCATCATCGGAGCCACGGATTGCATCCTTGGGTCCAACGAAGTTTGCCCAAGAGCAGTTCTTCCAGACGCCTCCTCCGCCATCTTCATCACGTCCGTTCATCCATTGGAAGTGTCAGACCGTTAGATGTCAGATCTAACGGTCCCGTACTAGCCACATCCCCGACCAGCCGACACCGTCAGATCTGACATCTGGTGCATCTACAGCTGCACGATCGTGCTTCATCAGCGACCGGCACCTGTCCCCCACGACGCCTCTCACGTGCTTCCATGGCTATATTGATCTTTTTATACCGTATTTATTTTAGTTTATGTTTTACGTTGTAAAATAAAAATTACAGTTGGACCATTTTGCATTTTCGCCCTTTTAGTTTTTAGTATTTGCAGTTTAGTCCTTCCTATTTGGGTATACGTGCCTGGTCACATGCATTGTGGGATATTTGCAACTCTTGTCTTAAACTTTTTATATGTTATTGATTGAATGAATACTTTTCAAAATTGCATGTATGCCCCTGTGAATGCTGATTTATGACATGTGTGCTTTTTATTGGAAATTTTGCAGATAAGCCCCCAGATTTTTTATTCCTGTTACTGTTTAGTCCTAGAGCTTTAATAATTTGCATTTATGTCCATGTATCTGTGTGACTTTTTTTTAATCAAATAAATATCAAAAGTACTCCAAAAAATCTAAATTTTTTAGAAAGCTCCTGTTACTGTGTAGGACTTTTGTTAATTTTTGTGACCAATTTTGATTTTATTTTATATTTTCTAAAATTCAAAAACCATAAAAAGTGTCTCTGTTTGTTTTGAAAAATCATTTAAAAATATAAAAATTCCTTTAAAAATTCTAAAAAAACTAGTTTGTGTTTGTTTTGTTGTGCTTTAATTCTATGTGATTTTTGTTCTGTTAATCTTTTATAAAAACCCTAAAAATTGAAAAAGATTTAAAACCTTATAAAAATCATTAAAAATTCATAAAAAAAATCAAAAAAATGTGTTTTCAGTTTCTGTAGGTAGATTTTATTTTACAGTTTCACATAAAATTATTTTTAGGATTTTATAAGCATTTTAAATAATTTTAATTTGCCTTTATATCCAGGCTGTACATTACTTACTGTTTTTGGCCTTCTTTTATTTTTAGAAAATCAAATAAAAATTAAAAAAACACCATAAAATTCCCAAAAACACTTGAATATTTTAAAAACATAAAAATATTTTTGTTTTAAATTTTTGAGTCATTTTGGCCTTTTAAATAATTACTTGAGTTTAATTTTTGGCATTTTTTCCTTATTCTTTTTCTTATTCAAAAATCATAAAAAAATTAATTAAAAACCACCAGAATTCTTTTCTTTCTTAGATTGCCTGACTACTTCGTAGGTTTCATTCTGTGCTACTTGTGTTCAACCCTGGTAGCTATACCAGGTTAAATAATTATCAAGACCGCTTGCCTTGTTTTATTTATTGCTTGATTTCGTTGGTGGTCTGATTTTTTTTGTTGAGCCCAGTTCGAGTGGTTGAGGTTGCAACGACCTTTAATATCACTTAACCTTAGCTGCTCGGACCACTCATCAGAATGGCGCCGTTGCCGGGGAGCGCGACTTAGTAGTCGGTTTTCCATTTTATTGATTTTGTCTCTTTTTTCTTCTTCTTTTTATTTTTCTTTATATATTTTTGTTTTTGTTTTTATTTCTTTTTCTTTGTTTTTATTCTCATTATTTTATTTTATTTTATTTTTATAACTGTGATCTTACTAGTTTCTATTTTCCTTTCTTGCGAGGGCCCAATGAGCGAGGGCGGCTTTCTTAGGAGCATCGAGGCACCCGAGCGAAGCAGAGGCGACTCGTTTCTGCATCGAGCCGCAGAAGAGCGTAGGAGAGGAGGAGCAAGACCTTTTGAGGATTTTTAGTTTTATTTTTATGCCATTATTATTGTAATAGTACATGACTAAAACTTTTGGACTTGGTAGTTTATCAGGTCTGTTTCACCGAACACTGGTGTGCTCGGGGGACCTCACCGCGGCTTTTACGTCGGTTTTGAGTTTTTGACTTTTCTTTTATTTTGATACTCGAAGATTTTGGCCCCTAGACTTAGGATTTTATATTGACTGTGATGTAATTAATTAAGGGCCCAGCCCTAATTATTTGCCTACACCTATAGATCGCTAAGTTGACCTAATTAATTAAATCACAAAGAAAAAGATAATTTGGTCACCTGAGAGGTCATGTGCCACTAGAGGCCGTATACAACGCTGGCAGGATCTCTTGTGTCGGACACCGATCGGCATCAGAGACCGAACCCCGACCTCTCTTGTTGACTTATTAGCTACCTTTCTTCTCGAGCAGAAATTTTCTATCTAAGACCGATCTCTTCTTGCATCATATAGGTAGTTTTATTCTTGTCTTTATTTTATGTGCGGATCACCCTGCATGTAGAGTGTTGGCCTCAGGTACACATTTCTGACTTTGCATGCATCATAAGTTTTTGACCGCGCATCTTCTTTTTCGACTTCCCCCCTTTTTTTGGACTTAAAATAATCAGGAGAATTGGAAAATTCATTAGGAGTTGTTTGTATTGAAAAATATCTAAAAAATAAAAACCATAAAATTGGGACTGCTAAACACACTTTACCCGCACCTCACCAAAAAATTTGTCTTGGGAGAGCAATCCCCTCAT
Organism: Ottelia alismoides; assembly: GCA_037367405.1. NCBI lineage: Eukaryota > Viridiplantae > Streptophyta > Magnoliopsida > Alismatales > Hydrocharitaceae > Ottelia > Ottelia alismoides. Next base: position 1,722,742 of record JAZKJV010001327.1, on the reverse strand, counting down.
TGTCTGGTTTGGATGAGCGAGAGAGCGACCCGCACACTAGGCTAGAGCCATATCCAACCTCTTTTCAGACTACTGGTTTCGGGTTAGTCGTTCTCCAGTGAGGATCGCTCTGGTTTCCGGTAAAGCGGGCCGCGATATCCTTAACAAAGCGAGTTGATCAGGTAGCCGGTAAACGGTTCACAACTTGTACTAGCTGAGAAAGATCTAGCCTTGGGATCGAGATACTCTCCTGAGAGCGTTGGATTCCTAACAGCTCGCTTAATTGCTCTGATAGATTGATTTGTCACCTAATAAAAACGACAAGATAAAAGACCGAACCTTTACGGTCATCAGCTTCGAGTTGAGTAGGTGAATTGGGTGTTTGACTGCCTGATCTTGTGTGTTTCCAGATTCCATCCGCCTTCCTCTCCTCCATCTATTTTCCTTCTAGTTCTTGTCTCCCCTCTAGTGATCTATATTTCTCCCTCTCACCCTCCTTTCTTGTCGACTCTCGTGGCTTCTTCCCATCATTCCAGTCCACCCTCGTGGGAGGTCGGAACTCCGATCGACCTTCCATTTTCTCCGTCTCTATCCCATCATTCTTATGGGCATGCTGTGCTGGATGGCCGTAGAGATCAGACTGATCAGATGCAAGAATCGGGCGATTTCAATGCTGAGATGAGAGTGCACTCCATAAGCGATCACAGAGAGCAGATGCGAGTTTTAGACACCTCCTACGCCAGGATGATGGATGAGCATACCGATCAAGAAGCCCAGTCAGCTTCTACATTCAGTCCCTTCATTCTTGATTTGGAGTTCATTCAGAGACTACCGAAATTTTCACGGGAGATGCACGATGAGCCATATCTTCATCTGTCTGAGTTCGAGGAGTTTTTTGTGACCCATGTATATTTAGATATCACTTATGAGGAGCTGATATTGAAGACCTTCCCATTTTCACTCTAGGACGGAGCCATGAGATGACACAGACGATTGGGAAGGAAGTTCGCTACATGGGGAGTGTTACGCTTAGAGTTTCTACAGAGATTTTATCCCCAACGTAGAGCATATATGATACGGTCTTTCATCACAGATTTTTCAATAGACCCCCAGAAGCCATTGCATAATGTGTAGCTGAGGTTTCTTGACCTCTTGAGGAGATTTCCTTATCATGGACTTTCACCGATAGACCTTGTTGAGATCTCCATGAGGGGAATGACCGCTAAGCAGATTGCACTGGTAGTTACCTCGTGTGGTGTTTCACACCACAGTTCTGACATTGATTTATTTGTTGCCATCTCGAGAGCACTTTCAAAGATTCCATCTTTACGAGATGCATTAGTCGGGATAGCACGTGAGGGTGATTCAGGACCAGTTAGGCGTGCCACACTTTATGAGGACACATCTACTACATACCAGATCGAGGACATGGATTCTGTTGCAGTATAGACGATGGATGATATGACTGCCACAATGGATGTTCTGACCCATAGATTGATCGAGTTCCTGTTGGTCTTCCAGCTAGAGTTCGAGTCAGTACCATGCTTTTCAGTTCAGGAATCTTGGATATCAGATCTTCTACTATTCCAGGAGATGGAGGAGCCCACGATGCTATAGTCGTCAGTCCAACCGTTTTAGTTTCCATTCCTAGCTTACTCAGCTTCTACTCTGCAAAGGTACTTCTCTAATTCGGATGGACATCATGATTCAGCCCAACAACCAAAGCTTGAGGAGGGACACCACTTTGAGATGACAGATATAGATAGTCCCATATTTGATCTTTTTGTCCTCCAGTTCGATAAGATTGATAAATTCTTTGAGGACCAGATGTTGGACAACATTGCCACAGATCGTGGTTCAGTTTCAACCACATCGACAACTTCTGCGTTGTTGACCAGTACCATTTCCTGTTTCCAGATTGTTCAGATGCAGATTTCAATTGATGAGACATTTTGGTGCGAGGAGTGGGTGCTTGCCAGTAGCACAGATTCCCATTTAGATTTTGATCCTCCCTTTCTCACTGATGAACTAGCATTACTTCTCGAGGGTTATCTGCGGGAGGATGCCCCATATGCTGCATACTCGGTTTCACTTTCTGAGAGTGTATCCGATCCTTCGGATCACGAAACCGAGTCTTCTGATATTTCTGATCTTTCTGAGTCTGAGTTGTCTCACCTCGACGACCCTCACGAGGATGAGCAGGTCTTTGAGATATTCGATGATGTGTCTGATATTTCTTCATTATATGCATTGGATATTGGTTCTTTTAGTGAGTCTCTTGATCTAGATCTCCCATATCTTTCAGAGACGGTGATTAACGTGGAGGATTCCATGACTGATCCTTCTTTCTCCACGTTCGATTTCTTCGGCTCTACCATTCCATTCCAGTCAGATCTTGAGCCGATACATTCTTTTATGCTACCGGAGCTCGATTTCATCTTCCCATATTTTTACCTGGTAGAAGACACCCGCCTAATTGCCTACTTTGGTGTCTTCGTTTACATTATTGACTTCGTCGTTGTTCATCTACCATGACCACGACGACAGCACAACACTCGCCTTACGGATGCCATCCTGAACCTTGATACTTCATTATCCTAACCTTTGCACCCAGCTAGGGGCGTAAAACCTAACACTTGTTGAGAGGAACCTAAACATTGTCCACTTTGTATATACATGTTTCGTCATGATTTGTTCCTTGTTTCTTTCGTTTTTGTCTTACGCCCTAAGTCTCGTTTAGGATTATTTTTGCTATATTTAGGATGTACCTTATCCTAAGTTTAGGGGGGTGTAGACACGAAGCTGTTCCTTTTCATTCTGTTTCATTACTCTTGTCCTTGCCTATACTTAAGGATCCTTTACCTTAAGTATAGGGGGAGTAATGTCGTTCCTTTCATCTTGTATATATTTGTCTTCATTTCTGCTATTCCCTCACTTGTCCTCCACACTATTCATATTTCTTTCTATACTTAGGGATCTTTACCCTAAGTATAGGGGCGGACAAGATGAGTCATTGTTTGCCTTGTACATCCTGTCACTCTGATTTCCCTTTAGGTACAGTCTGCTATACTTAGGATAACTTGATCCTAAGTATAGGGGGGAACACCGAGATCTCTTCAGTCTATTCTTTGATTCGTCGTTGTAGTATAGCATTCCTTTTCACTTCCTTATACTAAGAACGAGTTATGTCTTCCTCATCGCTCTTGATCCACTCTGAGGACATCGTTCGAGCTAAGTATAGGGGGTGTCGTACATATTTCATATATACTTTAGCCATAACTCGTACTTTGTGTGAGTGTGTGAATTAATAAAATGGCTAAAATCCTCTATCTAAAAACCATAAAAAATTTAAAAAAATCTTGTACATAAAACTCTTTCTTGCACATACATAGCTATTTATAAAAATTATTTTCATACAAATCTTTGTAAAAATGTTTTGTATGTAAAGAATTTGTAAATATTTTGGTATCAAAAATTATGTATATAGTACAAAATTGTTTGTAAAATGTTTGAAAAACAAAAGTTTGCAAAACCCTTGTGTAAATGTGTGTAAATAGTTTGCAAAACTTCTGCATCCATGCATTCATTCAAACATTTTTCAAAAATTTTGCATATTTTCAAATTGCATAAAAAGAGTTTTGTATATACTTGTACAGTTTTTTTTCTGAATCAAAGTTGACATATAAACTAGCCTGGAATTAAATTGGAAAAAGGAGCTTGGCTAAGACCTTAATCCACCTAATTCTAAGAGGAGCCTTATAGGGCTTAGGGTTAAGACTTTTCAGGTTCATTAGTGACTTAATTCTTTAAGTCCACTAGGCTGTGATCACAAGTCATCTTGATGAGCCTAAGTAGAACACTTAACAACACGTACATAAATCTCACAGACAATGGCTTTACTTGCACCAGCACCTTACACATAGCTCTCTACGGAGGAGGTGGTAAGGAGGCAGTCTTCTTTGGCTTGGGGTAGCATACGAGGGTAGTACTTCTAGGCGGAACCTCTCGTCTTCTTTTAGTGAAGGAAGTGCGTCTAAACTTGGTCTGGCAACATTGAGGTCTAAAGACAAGAGTTGTGGGTTGCAATAATGCTTCAAAAGAGGGATAGTCTACTGCTCAAGAGGTAAAACTCCTTATGTATATATGTTGCACCTTGTAGATATGTTGTACATATGCACATCGAAAAAATATGTGTAAAAGAAAGAAAAACTCCAAAAAAGTGGTGGGTCTGATAGAAAATGAAATACCCATCGGAGTGTATATAGCCAAATAAAGCAAAGCTTATGTTACCCATTCTCATCTCATGAAGCTTACAACAGGGAGACTTAGCTACACTGGTTGGGCTCCCTAGGATATATGACTACACTGGTCATGGTTCATTCTTTTCTTCACCCTCTTCTTAAGTCGGTTGTACTTGAACTTCGAAGGGAATACCCCGCTCCTCGAGGAAAGAGCTACCAGACTAGAGCATTAGAGTTACCTTGTTGAGGGGGGCTGTCACTTTGCCATATCTGAGGTGGGGAGCCACAATACAAGAAAAGTTTCATGGTCATTAGAGTTTGTGTATGTAGACTTGTTCTGATCTGGATTATTGAGGAGTCTTGACCATAGATTGGTGGAACTTAGAGGTTGTTGAGCTTTAAACCTAAGTCCAAATAAGGTTCCAACAAACTAATAATCCAAAGGTTTGACTGAGCTCCATACTTCAATTTAATGAAGACAAGTTTAATAATCAATCTTGATTCTCCATCTTTTTCTTTTTCTTTCCCTTTTCACTTCTTTTTCAAATATGTGTTTGCTAAGGGACTAGCAAAGGTAAAGTATAGGCGGATGATGAATCCCCATTCATCACTCTTTATTCTTTTATTTTATCTAAGTATCTTGGCAAAGCATCATGTAAATAGGTGTAAATATAATAACATAGAATTATGCATGCATGCGTTAATATCCCATAATTAGCATGTATTTGTGCAAAGATAAAAGAATAAAAGAAAAAGAAGGAAGTGTTTATAATAGACTCAAACAAGCTTCTCATAGCTGGAACATCAGATTTGATGAAACCATAAAGAGTTATGATTTTGTACAAAATCCTGATGAACCGTGTGTACAAGAATCTTAGTGGGAGCACCATTGTGTTCATCGTGCTTTACATAGATGACATCCTTATAATTAGGAATGATATAGGGATGATGACGAGTGCTAAGATTTGGCTATCCCATAGCTTCGAGATGAAAGATCTTGGAGAAGCCTCTTACATCTCGGGTCTGAACCTATTCAGATACCGAGAAAAGAGGATATTGGGATTTTCACAACATGGGTACATTAAGAAGATCTTGGAGCATATCCATATGGAGAACTCCAAGAAATATTTTATTACCTTAAGACATGGTATCCACCTATATAAAGGGATGGCTCCTCAAAGTGTTCAGGGAAAAGAAAGCCATTGCTAGGTGCCTCTACACATTAGTTGTATGAAGCTTAATGTATGCCATGATGTGAACAAGGCCAGATATTTGTCATGCAGTGGGAGTGGTAAGTCATTACCAGTCCTTCTATGGAGAGCAATACTAGAATGCAGTGAAGAACATCTTCAAGTATCCAAGATGGATGCAATATTAAATCTTGGTCTATGGAGATTGTGATCTCCAAGTCTTGGGATACACAGATTATGACTTCCAGTCTGATATTGATGATCAAAAGTCAACATCAGGATTTGTGTTCCTGTTAAATGGTGGTGCTGTGAGCTGGAGAAGCAAGAAGCAAGACACTACGACCGATTCAACAACAAAAGCTGAATGCATCACCGCATCGGATTCTGCAAAGGAGGCGGTGTGGTTACGCAAGTTCATACTGGAACTTGGCATAGTTCTGATACTCCCATCCCACTACTCTACGGTAACACATGAGCCATATCTCAAGTGAAGGAACCCATATGGCATCAAAAGAGCAAGCATGTGGAAAGGAAATACCAAATCATTCAAAAGATTCAAAGCGTGGTGACATCATCATCACCAACATGGCCTCTACCGACAACGTTGCTGCTTACCAAACCTTTGACACAAAATGTTTTCGACCAACATGTAAAGAGTATGGGTTTCAGGATTGTACGTGAATGGTTCTGAGGGCTAGTGGGAGATTTCTAGCAATGTAAGACTGAGGCGACACATTCCTAGGAAAAAATTACTATAATGTTTGACATATCAATAAAAGTTATTGGTTTAATTTCACTCCTTGTCTGAGATTAAATGAATGAATGCACTATAAGGTCCCTCAGTACAATTAGGGTTATGTACCATGGCTGTCTTGATGATCATACAATTGTTGATTCAATTATTGAATCATAAAGGCTGGTGCTTGGATCCATATCTAAATAGTTAGATTTGAGGACTCATCAAGTACATTCAAATGATTGTTAAGATGTGATGTCCAACGTCAGTAGGAGATGGCAATCCTTTCTTGTTTGGTTGATATCTGACCAACCTCTAGATGCAGGTCCTCAACATAGGAATAGATATACATAGTTGTCAGATTTGTTAGGTTAAAGAGTTGACTTAATGAGATCGAGATAACTAGGTCCTAAGTCGTATACTATCATGATATAGGTTTGCATCCTTTGACCGGAGACAAATGTATTACTATATGTCTGAGTATGTACAATTGAAAAATCGATAGGTTGATGGCCTAATCGAGGTCAATACAACAGTGAGCTGATGTGCATATAGGTGCATATTAGTAATACGATCTCTCAAAGGGATCATATAGATTCACTTGTGAATCGGAAGACATGAGCACGCTCGTGAGATATTGGGACCAACCAAATTCCATGCATGATCGTCTTGCTTTGGAAGCATGACAAGAATTGTAGGTATGATATACGCTTTTGGAAAGCATATGATCTTTACCAACTCCCAATTACCAAATGATAAACTTAATGATAAAACCCTAAAGATTATAGTATAAATTGATATATGTCTTCGGGTTTATTATAGGTCTTCCAGTATGCAGGATGTACATGTGTTAGGAATATCTGAAGGGTGATGTGATCATAAACGATTGTATAACCATGAAGCTTCCATTCCAATGGAGTGATGAAACATGTCTGAATTGTAGTGACTCCTCTTGTCAGAGAAGTGATCTGATCTTGGTCCAAATGTTGGACATTGATCTGAATGAGATTCCGATGCAATGTGAAGAGTAGGTCTATGGTCTTGATTTAATCAAGCATCTATGAGAAGTCCCCAAGATCTAGATTTGAGATGTGATCTCAATATCCAAGTCACTCTACGTGGAATGTACAATCACCATGTCCTTATCTCCAAGTATCCACAGAGAAAGTGCATTATTCGTGAAAGAGTTCAAGAATAATTCCATTGTTAAATTATATCCAAGCATTCATATATTGATGTGATTTAATTATTACAAATAATGTGAATATGATTTATATTATTTAAATACACTAAAATGATGATCCTAGATAATTAAATGTGATTTAATTATCAAGATTATAAATAATGTGGATATTGCTATCCACATTATTTGTATATATATATTAAAAATGTGATTTATAATATATTAGAAAGAGCTCGTTATAAATAGCATCTTCAAATTAATTGTTGATGTGAGTTGGATTCACATTGAAAATTAATTGGAAATACAATTTATTATTATTTTGGGTTGTGAATATTACTCACATTTATTATTGGTAGGATTGGAATACTCACAAATTTAATTTGGAATTATTTTTGTCAATTAATTTACAACAAAGTATTGTTATAAATAATTAAAAGATTATATGAGATAAATTAATCTCACATAATTGGAAGGGGAACCAACTTCCATACATGGATGGTGGAGGCCACCTTGTCTTGGTCAAGTGGTCATCCCCACCATATGTGGAAGGTGGGTTGCCACCTTCCTTATCCCTTGATTAGGAATTGATTTAGTCAAATTAAATTATATTGATAATATCTCTATATTTTATTTGATTTAAATTAATTATTTGTTGTTGTGTTTTTGCAACAAAATCTTGACCATTGAATAGAAACACAAATCAACATCAAACATTGATTTTGTGTTTAACATGGATTATAATCCATGGACTCCCAAAATACTATAAAAGAAGAGGCAAGTCTAGCTCTTAGAGATACAACTTCTCTGGAAAGTCTCTCGATATTTCTCATTCTTATCACATGCCCCATCTCTCTCTCTCTCTTTCTCTCTATTGTAGCCATCCGCGCTCTGTTCTATAGAGAGTCATAGTCATCGCGATGTCGTTGTGCTGCCAATATGACTATTTACATATCTCCATTTTCTTCGATGCTTCTTGTTTGTGAAGAAGTTGTTAGATTTCGTGAGACAAAATCATGAGTTCAAGTGCTTGTATCTTCACCTTGGATTGTGAGAATTCCGCATCTAATCAACGCGCTCGCAAACGTCTCCTCCGTCGGGTCAAACTTGAGACAGAGATCTCTTCACTTAGAGACTACGATCACAACCACACTTCAAGAGGTAAACCTAAATCTTGCTTGTGGTTTTGATGAAACGATCCAAGAAATGTTCTTGGATCATTCATTTCATCAATTTAAATTTTTAAATGTCGTCGCACCGAGCAACATGTGCGACTAGTCGCTCCGATCGCGTATGATGCGATCTCACACTTTTGTGATGCGCTTAAGGATCTTTCCATATCCTTCATCTTCATCCTAAGTATAAAGGGATGAGTGTATTCAGGTTATTAATTATTCATTCTCTAACTTGTCTTTCGATACTCTGTCTATACCTAGGGATATTTTACCCTAAGTATAGAGGGGACAAGCCAAGCTCATTAATTTCATAAAATTCTGATCCTTAATCATCCCCATTTTTTATACAGTCTGCTATGCTTAGAATTAGTTAATCCTAAATATGGGGGGATGACCGATTTCTCATACTTTATTTGGTTGTTGTAGTATATACTTTCTATACTCAGCACGAGTTATATCTTCCTTTTTATCCTTGATCACTATAAGGACATGGCTCAAACTAAGTATAGGAGGGTCGTATGTACGGTGTATATATTTTAGCCATAATTCATAATTTCGTATTTTTAATAATATTCGTAATATACTATTTGGGTAAGGGTATACAATTAATCAATTATAAAGAATACACCACTAAAATGTATATTTTTTTTTCAAATTCTCATCAAATATGATTAATAATTTGGTTAGAAAAAGTTTTGCCAAAATTATTTGAAAAATAGTTGGAAAATAACTTGAAAAATCTTTGGAAAACATTTGGAAAATTTTTTGTGGAATGTTTTCAAACCTTTGTAAAAACCTTTTGTAAATGTTGTAGAAATTTATTTCATTAGTTTGAATAAAATTTTTAAAAATTTATTTTGCAAATGATTTGGAAAATGGTTGAAAAATATTTTAAAAAAATCCATATATACTATTTGAAAAATCTTTGCAACATGATTTTCAAATTTTTTAAATGTTTGTAAGTGTTTGCAAAATTATTTGCAAAATAAAGTTTTCAAAATGTTTGTAAAAATATGTTTAAATTATTATGAGAAGCTTGTACATAAGTATGATGAATATTAAGCCTAATAAAATTTGATATATACTATCATTGTACAAAATCGATGAATAACCACTAACTTTTGCATATACTTCTAGTGTAAATTAAACATTCAATTCTTTTAAATTAGAACGTAGTCTTGTGTAAATATTTGTGAGTAGTTCTTTCACTAACCTTATTAAAGATCCCCAAAAATTTCAAAAATTCTCAAAAGCCAAAAAAATTGCAATTTTTTTTTAAAAAATGCATAAAAATTGCAAAACTCTTTGAAATACCATAAAAGTTCGAAATCAGAAAATTGTTTCAAAAAAGATTTTCTTGCAATTGCATATCTTTTGCATTTTTTGGAATGGTTAAGATAATTGAACAAGTCCAAATTAATGTCTGGAGATTGGAGCTTGGTCTAGACCTTAATCAACTTTATTTCAGACAAACCTATTGAGGATTAGAATTGAGACGCTTCAGGTCACCTTGACATAATTCTTTAGATTCCACGAGACTAGGTTCAAGAGTCTATTCATTATGTCTAACTAGGACCCTTCATGTCATATGTATGACTCTTGAAATAGTGGCTTGACTAGAAAACCTTCACTAAACACTTATCTCAACCTAGATGGATTGTTCAAAGATCTTGGAGTCTAAGTCAGGGCGATACTAGGACACTTCATCAAGGGTTGCTCATGAACCATTCTTGGGGACGGCCGAAACCGGTGCATCATCCCATTTTTCTGGTAACATGGACATTTAACGAGTAGACATTGGATTGAAATGAAGCTTCGGATGAGGAATGGTCTGCTAGCACAACTTTTTACAAGACTCCAAAACATCGGTGGAAGAAAAGATTCTATATCTGTCGGGGCAAAACAAGAATGCAGTGCAATGAAGTTAAAGAAAATATCCAAAAGAAGCCTACACCAGAAATTCCAAAAACTTGAGCTTCCAGAAAAAGCATTCATCTTGGTGAAGACTCGGTTACACCAGCCGAGCTTCATAAGGAAATGAGACTGCACTGGTCCATTTCTACTTCTTTTCCCATTCTTCCAATTTCTCCCTTTTCGGTCATGAATTATCATGCACCTGACCTTAGAAGGAAATATCCGTCTCCCCGAGGATGAGTTTCCAGAGGAGAAGATACCTTGATAGTTCAGTGATTTGTCTTGGAAGATCTAACCTAATTCACACACATGGTTCATGCCATTTCAAGGTTGTGAGAGTATGCAACTAAAAGGATGGTTTTGACCAGACTTTGAATTGAAATGAATAGAGGATTATGGAACCTAAGGGTTGTTGTATCACATTTCCTAACCTTAATGTGGTTCCCAACATACTAACTATCCAAAGGTCTTTATTCAGATCCAAACTTTGATTTCACTAAGACAAGTTTAAGAATAAAAAATTTTCCAACTTTAATTTTCCTTTCTTTATTTTCTTTTTCCGCACACATTATCGTAAGTGTTTGCTAGAGACTAGCAAAGGCAAGTACACTAGAGTGATGAATCTCCATTTCATTACCTTTATTTTTTCATTTTGGCCTTAAATCCCTAGCCAAATGTATGTATATAACATTATTTTGTCCAAAATAAAACTCAATGAATGACTATTAAATACTGTATGAAAACATGTACTTAATTCCAAAAAAAAATAAAGGAAAGAAAAGAAAAAGAATGAAGTGTCGAAGAAACTGAGTGATCCTAGACCCCGAGACCTAGTCATCAGGATGACTTGGTCGACAAGGAATAAAGTACGGTGAGATAGGGAATGCTAATTGTACAAAGAATACCTCAAAACCCTCAATTTAATTCATCAATAATAGGTTTTTGGGACATATTTTATTCTTTTTATTTACATTTAAAATAAATAAACTTTTAACATGAAAGTTGTACACAAAAATACAAATAAAAATACAAAATTTATTTCACTCAAACATAATACACAATGCACCCATGACATACATGACAAAAAACTATAAAGAAAACTTCCTAGACCCGTATCTCCATACAAACTCAAAATTGACCAAGCTCACTTTATTTGTCATAAAGTTTAATTATCTATTTATTGAATGTGGTTTCATATTATTTGGAGTTGAGATGCAAAAGTTGGCTTTTTGGGTCCGTATTGTACTATATACATGTATATAATAATCAATATACTTATTCTTCATATTTTAACTTTCTTATATTTTTATATGCTTGTAAATATTATTCAAAATACATGTAAATAAGAAACATAGAATAAAACAATTAGAAATTCAAATAAATAAATAATGCATAAAATATATAGGTAAACTATGTCTATACTATACATACACATATTTATTTAGGTAAATAAATAAAATCAGGAAAATTAAATAAAACTATGTAAATATGTAACGAATAAGTTATTATAAATATATAAAATACATGTATATCATAATAAAATATTAAAGATAAAAAATAAAATATTCTAAATATAGGTTAATATACCTATGTATGTACATGTAAATATTAACACCTAATAAACCATCTAGTAAAAAATAAAAATAAGAATAAATACTACATAAAATAATAAACATTTTTTATGTTTAACTTAAAAGTAAGAAAGTCATTTACAATTTTAAATTTCATTAGCGAAGGATTTTTTTTTCCGTTCTTTTTCCTAATTGGTTCACATGGACCAATCAGGGACCCCTGACTGTTGACCCGTGGGTCAACAATCCTTTCCTATCTCTGACTCTTGTCAGAGTCACGAGGGAGCCGAATTCCCACATTTTTTGAAGCATCCTCCCTTCCTCCATGCTCCTCGATCCTTCCACCATTCTGCTCATCCCACTTCCCTCTCCATCACCCTATACCTAGATCCCACCAAACTTCTTCCTTTCGCACGCAACATCCCCTCGAACATAGCCCCTCACCATATGCATAAAGCTTCATCTCCACCCCATTTTGCCCTTTCGATCCCTCTCTTGCTACTGTAACCCCAAAGGGAGAAACCTGCCATTGATTCTCGATGATAGCTTGAATCCCCAGCCCTTTTGGCATGGAGAAAGTAGTGGAGGAAGAAGATCCATGCTTCATCGGACTGTCTCCAACGAGCTTCATATGCTCCCTACTCGACATGTATGAGATGTTAGGCTTCGGATGTTTAATTACATTTCATCCCAATAGTCTAATTTAGCCTTTAGTTTCAACAATTATCTTGTAGTATAGATTAATTTTAGGATTTAAGATCTACTAGAGCTTCGGCTCCAGCTCAAATTCATAATGATTCGACTATTTTTGAACCATATCTTCACCCAATCTTATTCCCCCCTTCGCTTCTCCACAAAACCCCTCTGTTCTTCCTCGATCCCGAGGGATCGAGGTTCACTCGAGCTCCTCTCTGATGCCTTCATCGGAGTTCGCCCATCCTACTCATTCGTTGTGCTTTAAGCTTCAATTTTTGTTCGAGGATTTTCCCCGTCGAGTCTACGGTGCTTTTCGTGCAGGAGGTAGCACCTGAGGACCCCCTAGACACAACCTGAGGCTAAACTCAGAGCTCCATGTGGCTTGGACCTCCAGGCCCATTTCGATGCGGCCCAAACTGATTTGAAGATTCCTTCTAATGCAGGGGTGGCTCCAGGAGTACTCTAGGCTTGTTTGTTGGGAGGAAGCATGTCAAAGCAAGATGATCTTGTCGATTGAAGGTTGGGGAAGAACACTTTCTTCCTCATTCTTCCACCGACCTCCTGAGGCATCGGATCGAAGAGAAGCGCCATGTTTTTATAGTAGTTGTTGTATCCTCGATGAAACGTCGTGCCTCCTAATCATTGATCGTCCCAAATGGCGCAAGGAGAAATGCCCGATTGTGCTACTTAGAGGGGTGAAGTTATAAGTAACCCCTCCTTTTTTGTATTTAATAGTTTGCCCTGTAAATATTAAGTTACGTTTTAAAGTTTGTGTAAAAATTGCAGAGGACCCCTGAACTTTGGTATATTTGCATTTAGTCCTCGTGCCTCACATGAAGCGCCATGTGAGGCATTATGAATATTTGCAAGAAAGATCCTCCAGCTTTTATTTATTGTTGTTTAGTTTTAAAAATTGTATATTAAGTGTAAACTTTTAGGGTATTTTACATATAACGCAGTGTACTTACTTTTAATTACAGAAATACTCCTACTAACATCGTATTTATTTATCTGTCTCGTTATTTTTATTAAATATCTCCAGTACTTTATAAATTTTGGGAAAATTGTTGTAGTTGCTTAACATGATGCTTATGCATGCTCTATTTTTATTTCAAAATTTACTACATTTTCCATGTATTAAAAATAGAATAGGAGCTAGTTATCCCTTATTTACAGAGAAAAACAAAAAATTATAAAACATCTTTTAAAATTCCAAAAAATAGGCTATATATTACTATATATTAAATATCTAGGCCAAAACTTACAAAACATTATAATAGAAAAATAATAAAAAGCGAACAATCCTAAAAATCTAGTGAAAACCTGTAAAAATTATATAAAAATTCATAAATTATTTTTCAATTTCTATTTTTATTTATATTATATACTACATATTAAAAATAGTTTTTGGAAATTTTGTCATGTATATCTATTTTTAAAATGTAAAAGAATTCAGCTTATTTATTATAACTTTTGGTTTGATATATTAAACACCTTAAAAACACAAAAACATTTTATATTGTAAATTGTAAGTATATATAGCTATATTTAAAAATATAAATTACTTATATACATACTATTATTACTATTATTAATTACAAATAAGTAATATATATATATATATTATAACCTTTAAAAAATAAAAAGAACTGTTCATGTATATATTTCTTCTATTTTTATATTTTTAATTATTAGATGTCATATATAGTACATATAATATCTATATTTTTAATTTTTCTATATATAATAATATCTTAAAAACAAAAAGAAAATAAAAATTGTAAAACTAAAAATAAAATAAAAATATAAAAATATAAAAATATAAAAAATATAAAAATCCATAAAAAATTAAATATAAGGGCAAAGAGATATAGAAAAAAATGATATAAATACCTAAAAACCCTAGGTGCTCAACACACTACATATGATAATTCTTATACAATTTTATTATTCATTTTATACACCTCAAATAAATAAATAATCAACATGAAACTTGTTACAAATATAAAGAAAAATATAAAATTATTACATATAAAAATAATATATAGTGCGACTGGGACACAAAGGTGAAAAAACCGCAAACAAAACTTCAATGATCAATATCTCCACCTTATGTTTCAAAATTAACCAAACTCACCTTTATTGTTAAAAATTAAATAATCTATCTAGTGAGGGTAGTTTAATTAAAAATGGAGTTAAGATACAAAAGTTGGCTTTCGTGTCCATTGTACTATATACCTATACATTTTATTCATTTAATTTATTCTTTATATTTTTACTCGTTTATATTTTAAAATACTTATAGATATTATTTGAAACAAACTAAAACTACAAAAATAAAATAAAACCATTAGAAATACAATAAAATAAATAATAGAAGCAGATAAATAGGTATACTATACTTGTAATATTCATACATCTAATTATTTAAGTGTATAAATAAAATACTAAAAAAGGTAAATAAAAAATGTAAATATGTATTAAATATATTATAAATATATAAAATATGTACATTTAATAATAATATTTAAAATACAAAATAAAAATAAAATACACAATACATGGGTATAAATACTTATATTTACACTTGTAAAAATTAACCTATAATAAATAAGCCGATATAAATAAATAAAAATCACCTAAAATAGTACATAAAATAGAAACAACTTTCATGTTTTAAGTTTTTTTAATAGATTTATTTTCTATTTTATTTTCATTTTCTTTCTAATTTTATTATGTTTTGTCTTTTAACATGTGACGTGGAACAATCAGGATGTGTCATTGGTTGACCTCGGCCAACTTCTTGACCCCTCTTGGATCGGTTCGTGTTGTGCTCTTTCCTCATTTTTGACAAATTTTCTAGCTCGATCCAGCATTCCTCTCTTCTCAATTCTTTCTTGTTGTTTCTTCATCTACCACTGATCTTTCCCGCACATCAAGAATTGGTGTTGGTCAACCCTCGATTCAATCAAAAATCATAGGCAAAGAAGGCTTCTCAATTATTTTATATAAAGTATCTCCTCCGCCCAAATATTGAATTCAATCCTTGCTACCCGATTTTTTCTCCGCAAATATCATCGCCAAAGCTTACCCTTAGTGATAGTGATCGGAGCCTCTTTATTTGTGATGCGGAGGAGGAGGGAGGAAGTGATTCACCATCGTTGGAGACCATCTCTAGGTGGTTTTGATCCCGACTTCCCTAGGTCCGCTGAGCTTTATTTCTTCATTATTTCAGTTCCTATGAGTAGTAGTAGCTGAGACTTGCATTTTGTTTCTTTTGATTCTGTCTATTTTAACATAAATTAGAGATCGTAGTTCATCGGAGCTCTAAGATTCGGCCTCTATTCCGCTTGTTATTGACCATTGATCGATCGTTTGACCACCTCGACATCTTCGTCTCATTGCATTCTATAACCCTACTCCATTATCCAACCCAGATCTTGCACAGATCTGGGAATTGGGTCTACATCCTCCGCTAGTCGTTAGAGACCCCCGCCCTTCCATTCTAGCCCCCTTTTCTTCTCATATGTGGGTCGAGGAGCTTCGTTCTCGAGCCATGAAGCTTCTGGTGCTGGCTTGCACATGAAAGGACCCCATCAAGGGGTTGAATGATTCAGATCTGCAGCTCTAGGTTCCCGGACCTTCTCCAACCCTCCAAACCTCCATCGATGAGGTCTGGAACTTTTTGACCCATCTCCCAGCTGTGGAATCGATCCAAGAAGGTGAAGAGTATCTCAACACCGCAGAAGAGCATCAAGATTGTGCAGGAGGCTCGATTGAAGCCCAATGCCCATCAGTTCATGAGTTGTTCTTCCTGATTAGCTCAAAACCATTGGATCAAGCCTCGATCCTAGGTATACAATAGCCCTCCGATCAGAGGGTGAGATCTAATCTCCACCCTCCATCGTCGAAGCATCATCTACGGTTGAGGAGGAGCCATGTGTTTAAGTGGAATCATCTTCATCGCTCGCCAACACGCGTTTTAGGGTATTTCGCAACACCCCCCCTCCTGAATCTATGTATTTAATGTTTAATTTTCAAACTTCCATTCTTCATTGTAATACTTTTGTAATATTTGCACATTGGACCTCAAGCTTCATGTTATTTGCACTTTAGACTAACTCCACGTCACCTCCATGCATGTACGCATGAGGGGCAGGTATTTTGCATGGACCCCCTTCTAGTTGTCCTTATTTCTGATTGGTCCATAAATTTTAAATATCACTTGAAATATTTTTGGAGAAATTGCATACTTGGCCATGTTGTTCTATTTATTTGCATTTATACCATGCTAGCATGTATTATATTTTATTACGAGGAAAACTACTCGAGTGCCCTTGGATTTTGTTTAGATGTTATCAAATGCTTTGGAACTTCTCGAAAATTGCAACTAGGTCCCAATATTAATGATTTAATTTTGTACTTTTTCAATTATTAAGAATATCATTTTGCATCTAAAACTTATAAGAAAATTATCTTAAGTTTTTGGAACCATATTCTATCAGACATATTTTTTGTAAGGCAATTAAAATTGTTTTTCTATTTACAAAAATTCAAAAACATTGTATTATCTTCTGTTTATCATTTAAAATTTTAAAAATTACAAAAAATTATGAAAAAAACTCTAAAATTATTCTGCTTCTATATTTAGCTATATCCTATCTCTTGTTCAAATATTTTACAAAATATTAAGTAAAACTTCTAGAAATTGCAAAACACAAAAACCTTTTAAAAATTATAAAAAATCACATAAACATCCATAAAATATGTTTTAAGTTTTTGAATTTTCTTGGCATTATCAAGTGTTTTGAAAAAAAATAAAATTTAGCTCAATCTAATTTGATAGATATTTATTAAGCCCGTTTCAAGTATCTAGATTTTCAGTTTTGTTTATTTTGTGTATTTCCTTGTTTAAAAATCCATAAGAATTCTAAAAAATTACCCCAAATTTTCCAAAAAAAAGAAAAAATTATAGAACCTATAACATTTTATTTCTGATATTTTAGTTTATTTAATATATTTTAAAAATCCAAAAACATCTCTTCTATATTACTTTTTCTATATAGTAAATTTAATTTACATATATATTGGCCTCTATTTTATTTCAAAATTCAAAATTTAAAAATTGCAAATTTTAAAATATAAAAAATCACATACATTAAAACCCACATAAACATTTAAAATTTTAAAAAATCCATAAGTAGTCCACTAACTTTTGCTCTACCTTGTGTGTTTCTTGTGGTTTGACCCCTACTACTTGTCTACTATACAAATCTTTGTAGGGTTTAATAAATTTTAGCTCGCTCTTTTATATTTCTTAATCATCATTGTGGGTTAATTTTTTATCAACTCGCTTGAGTTAAGTATCGAGAGCTGAGAGAGGGTCGGTACAACGATTGTTGAATCTTACTTGTCAGACACTGTAGGCTCTTCGATGATCGGATGTTAGGTACCTCGACGAAAGCTCTTCATGAAGTAAAAGTTTTCTTAGTAATTCATTTTTAAATTTTTTTGGTTTTCACTTGTTGTGAGTATTTGTATGAAAAGCCTAACGAATTCTTTCCTTTATTTTTCTAAGTAGTGTAAATATAGGGGAGGAGTTCAGAGATCAATGAAATTCAACATGATTTGGAATGCTCATCATCGTGTTTTTATGATGTATGCTCAGTTAGAAGATTTACAATGCTTCACGACTCTCTTGATGAGTGATGCTAGAGAGAAATTTAATTTTACACTATATGCATGTAATTGATGAAATCACCCTAGATATGATCTTCTATTAGCGTGAAGAACTTGTTTGATTTGATCTAATTCTAAAAGTATCATAGACTATAGGTACATGTCTCTATTAGGGATTTGGACCTAGATTTAATCGAAAATACACTCTTACTGTCTAAGGGCTCAATCAGCGAAGATGTAAATAGAAAATAAGATAGGAAACACAATCGCGGAAAACAAATAAAAAGAAGAGGAAAAATAGGGAGAAACAAAGATAGAAGATGAAGAAATCACGGAAAACCCATAAAGTCCCCTAAGTGAACAATCACCTGATGAAATGGACTTGTGAAGAGTCTATGTTTTCAAGTGTTCAAGTCATGAATTATTGAAAATTTAATGTAAATATCTCTCTTTTGCACAAAATTAAATTAAATATAAAACTAAAACAATTCTGCTTAGCTTCTTGTCTCCTTTGATTCTCTCTCCTATCGGTGGATAAAGAACCATCAATCTCCGCATCTCTCTGATGCTTAGAATCTCTAAGGAAATCATCCCCCAATAAGTAGGCCCTCACAGCAAATTAAAACATGAAGATAGTCAGAACAATTTAAGATAAAAATAGAATAAGGAGAGAAATAGACAATTAGTAAATAATGGTAAAAGGAGCTAAGCAGACTACTCTATGTTTTACAAACTGATGCTCCCCGACAATGACACCATTTGATGAAGCACTTTTGTTGGTGTAACTAGCGTTCAGTCTTCGAGGAGTCTATGGTGTCTAACAAGTCGGATCTGATAATCGCTGTATGGTCCGTCTCTCAGCTCTCTGTACTCAACTCAAGCGAATATACCAACAATTAACCCATAATGATGATTAAGAAATATATAAGAGTAACCTAAAATTTATTACACCCTACAAAGATATGTATAGTAGACAAGTAGTAGCGGTCGAACCAAAAGAACCACAAGAGGTAGATCAAAAAAGGAATAGACTGCTTAGGGATTTTTTTTATTTTAATTTTAAAACGATTATGTGTGTTTTAATTTATAAATTTTTATGTTTTTAATTTTGCAAATTTTTATTTATTATTTTTGAAAATAAAATATAATCTAATATATATAGTATATAGAAAAGGGATAAAACATAGAAATTCTCTATTTTTTGGTAATTTTTGGGTAAGTTTTAAGAATTGTTATGGATTTTTAAATAAAGAAATACATAAAATAAATAAAATAGAAAATATGAAATTTTGAAATGTACTTAATAAATATCTATCAAAGTAGATTGAGGCCAATTTAAGTTTTCCTAGATAGTATATAATACCAAGAAAATACAAAAACTTAAAACATATTTTTGTGATTTTTCTTTGGATTTACATAATTTTATAAGTTTTTTCGTGTTTTACAATTTTTAAGAGTTTTACTTAATATTTTGCAAAAATTTTGAATAAAAGATAAAACATAGCTAAATAGACATACATGATTTTTTAGGAATTTTTCA
Source organism: Ottelia alismoides (assembly GCA_037367405.1). Lineage (NCBI taxonomy): Eukaryota > Viridiplantae > Streptophyta > Magnoliopsida > Alismatales > Hydrocharitaceae > Ottelia > Ottelia alismoides. The sequence goes on along the minus strand of JAZKJV010001327.1, from coordinate 1,702,841 downwards.
AAATATTTTTGTAATTTTTATAAAATTTTAAATGCTAAATTGGAGAAAATGCAATGTTTTTTAAATTTTATAAAGAGAAAAATATTTTTAATTACCTTGTGAATAATATATATGATAGAATATGGTTCCATGTAATGAAGATTATTTTCCTATAATTTTAAGATGCACATTGATATTTTGAATAATTAAACACAAGTACAAAATTGAATCGTCGATATCAAGACCTACATGCAATTATTAAGAAATTTCGTAGCATCCTATAACTCCTAAGCAAAATCCAGGGTCATTGATGCAATTTTTCATGTTATAAAATATAATACACACTGGTGAGGGTATAAATGCAAATAACTAGAACAATAGAGCTAATTCTGTAATTTCTCTAAAAATATTTCAATTGATATTTAAAGTTTATGGACTAATCAGAAATAGCACAACCCGGAGGAGGTCCATGCAAAATACCTGCCCCCTCATGTGCACAAACATGTGAGGCGATGTAGAATTAGACTAAATTGCAAATGACAGGAATTTTGAGGTACAATGTGCAAATATTACAAAATTATTAGAACGATGAATGAAGTAAACATGAAATATAAAAATGCAGAGGGGGGAGGGGGTTAAGTTGCAAAATACCCCTAAACGTGCACAGGAGGACGGTGTACATGATTCCACTTAAAGACATGGAGCCTCCTCAATTACTATTGAAGCTTCCGCTATGGAGGGCAAAGATTAGATCATGTCCTCTGATTTGATGGTCCTTAGGTGCCTGATTACATGACTACTATACAACTGGAGCTCGAGGCTTGATCCAATCGTTATGAGCTGATGAGGAAGAACATATCAAGAATAGATGGGCCTTGGGCTTCGATCAAGCCTCTCACACAATCCTGATGCTCTCCCAGGGTGTTGAGTTACTCTTCGCCCTCCTAGATTGATTCCGCAGCTGGGAGATGGGTCAAAAAGTTCAAGACCACATCGATGGAGGTCTTGAGGGTCGGAAATATGGAGCTACAGGTTTGAATCACTCGACCCCCTAATGGGGTCCTTTTGTTCGCGAGCCTCCACCAGAAGCTTTAGGGCTCAAGGGTGAAGCTCATCGACCCACAAATGAGCAAAAATGGGGGATGGAAGGGAAGGGCAGAGGTCTCGAACGAGTGGAGGAGAATGGAGACACGACTCCCAAATCTGGGCAAGATTTGGGCTGGATAATGGATCGGGGTGATAAAATGGAATAATTGATGGAACAGGGGTTGGTTCTTAGACCTCTAGTGAACTATGATTTCTGATTTTAAGCTAAAATAGACATAATCAAAGAAATAAAATGCAAGTCTAAGCAACTGCTACCCCTAGGAACTGAAAGAATGAAGAAATAAAGCTCATCGGACCTAGGTAAGTCGTGAGCAGAACTACCTAGAGATGGTCTCCGACAGTGACGAATAACTTCCTTTGTTCCTCCTTCGCATTGCAAATAAGGCGGCTCTACTCATTGTCACTGAGGGCAAGCTCCGATGGTGATTTTTTAAGAGAAAAAATCAGATAGAAAGGATTGAATTCAAAATTTCAGGAAAAAGAGATAATTTACACAAGTTGATTGAGAGGCCTTCTTCACCTAGGGTTTTTTTATTGAATCAAGTGTTGATCGACGCTAATCCTTGATGTACATGAAAAATCAATGGTAGGTGAAATCACAAGAAGGAATCGAACGAGAGGAAGGTTGGATCGAGTCAGAAAAATTATCAAAAATGACGAAAGAGCACAATACGGACCGGTCCAAGATAGAATGGTAAGTAGATCGGGGACAACCAATGTCACCTCCTAATTGGTCCACATCAACTGCTAAAAGATAAAACATAAATAAAAATATGAAAAAAAATAGAAAACAATTTTATTAAATAAAACTTAAAATATGACAGTTATTTCTTATTTTATGTATGATTTTTTAATGATTTAAATTTATTTTTATCGGCTTATTTTTTATAGATTAATTTTTACAAGTGTAATTATAGGTATTTATACACATGTATCATGTATTTTATTTTTATTTTTTATTTTAAATATTACTATTAAGTGTACATATTTTATAAATCTATAATTTATTTAAATATATACTTACATATTTTTATATAGTTTTTTTGTTTTACTTATATAGTTAAATAAATAGATGTATGTATATTGTAAGTATAATATACCTATGTATCTCTTTCTATTATTTATTTTATTGTATTTTTAACGGTTTTATTTTAATGTTTGTAGTATTTATATGTTTCAAATAATATTTATAAGTATTTAAAAATATAAAAAGAGTAAAAATATAAAGAATAAATTAAATAAAGAAAATGTATATGTATATAGTACAATAGGACCAACAAAAGGCCAACCTTTATATCTTAAATCTATTCTTAATAAATCCACTTTCATTAGATAGATAATTTAATTTTAAGAAAGACAAAGGTGAGTTTGGTGTATTTTGAGTTCATATGGAAGAGATATTGATTATTGAAGTTTTGTTTACAACTTTTCATCTGTGAGTCCCAGTCACAATATACATTGATTTTATATGCAATTATTTTTGTATTTTTCTTTGTATTTTTATGTAAAAGTTCCATTTGATTATTTATTTATTTAAGTGTATAAAATGACTAAGAAAATAGTGTAAGAATGACCATATGTAGTGTGTTGATCACCTAGGGTTTCTAGGTGTTAGTGTCATTTTTGTCTGTATTTCTTTCCCCTTGTCTCCCTTCCTTGTCGACCAAGTCAATATTGACTTTGTCTCGAGGTTTAAGGTCAGTTAGTATTTATAATAATTCCTTTATTTTTCTTTCTTCTTTAATTCATTTATTTTATACTTAAATTCAGGTACTTATGTACTATTTACAGACAACAATCAGTACATTAATTTGCGCATGTTAGATATATTTACATGTATTTATCTCTAGGGATTTAAAGAAAAAGTAAAGGAATAAAGGTGAATGAATGGGTATTCATTATGTGTGTCTCTTGAGAATGAGTTTATACCTTCTAGACATCATATATATTTAAAAAATATATTCTAAATAGTGGAGAACAACAACAACAACAATATATTACTAAATCATTCAAAACATTAAAACGATCGCAAAAACAATTTACCAGATTATTAGCGTATATTACTAATTGTTCATCGAACTTGGATGCAATCCAAATCCTATAAACCTAGACTCTGATACCAATTGAAGGAATTTCAATAGTATGCATCACAAAAATACAGAAAATAACAAATGATTTGCAATTTTAAAGAGTGTTCATCCCATGAACTTATATTTCAGCACAATAAAAATTATACATTGCAAAACCATAATCTTAAGGAAAAGGATTCCAAATATAATTTCATATAATCCAATGAATATTAGGAAGAGATCATGGTTACCTCTAGAAGCACGAGTCTCTAAAAGAAGAGACCTCCTGAATGAAATCCGATCCGAAGACTTTCCTCTCGCGCATGAGTGCGATGACGAGTCACATAGCTTCCCACGAACAACGATACCAACTTCTTCCTGAAGTTTCCTTGCAAGGATGTGATATAGATTATATTAATATCTTCATTCATCTTACAAAATCGAGTCCTTCTTCACAAACATAAAGACGACGAAGAAGACGATCTTCTCTTCCACAAGACTGCACTTATAAAGAGACAAGAGAGGCTTGACGGTGGACGTGTAGAGTTATAGGGAGAGAGGGTAGAACGTGTATTTAGGAGTCTTCTACTCTCAAGATTGCTCTCTCAGTATTCAAGGAAACTTAGGTTCTCATAATGCAAAGGTGCTTCATGTGTTGAAAGACAGAGGTGTGCCCTCTCTTTTATACACATTGTGGATGTCCCCTTAAAGTCCAACTCTAAGGGGGCACATGATAGCTTAGATTTCACGAGGGTCTAATGTAGTCTACACAAGGCGAGGACTACACTATCGCTGAAGCGATCGCTAACGAAATCCCAATTAATCAACAATTAACCCACAATATAAATTAAGAAATGAAAAGCAAAATTTGTGGAGTTAAAATTTATTATAACTCTACAATATATGGATATAGTGTGAAAGTATGTAGAGGTCGAACACAGGGAGCAAACAGAAGAATGGTGCAAGTGAATGCGAAAATGTGTGCTTCTTGTTGTCTATGTATTTTTGTGGGTTTTTAATTTTGATTTTTTTAATGTTTAGTTTTATATTTTTATTTATTTTAGTTTTATATACTTTTTCTTTCCTTTTTATATTTCTGTTTTTTAATTTCTTTTTCTTTTTATACTATATGATATATAGAATATATAAGGCTACATATACAATGTAGAATAATATAAATATAAATACAACCAAAAATAAAAAAATTAAAAATTAAATATTTTTGAGTTTTAAATGATCTTTTAATATTTTATGATTTTTTAAGATTTTAGTTAATTTTTATAGATGTTTAAAGTAAAAAAATATCTCAAAATAGGGAATAAATAAATAGGTCGGATTGAAATGGAAATTAAAAATATAAAATTATGTCCAAAATTTTCCAAATCAATTTCAATAGATAAATAAGAATATAAATAAAATTATAAAATAGAAAATGATATTTTTTGGAATTTTTTAGAATTTTTTATATTTTTATAATGGATTTGGAGCTTTGTGATTTTTAGGTATTTTCCTTTTCCATTTTTTTATGATTTTTGGTTTGAAAGCTTAAATTACTTAAATAAACAAAAAATATTTTTTCGGAATTTTTCAAAATGTTTTATTTTTTTAGTATTTTCAAAGCTAAATAGGGATATATTTGTGCTCTTTTTTATTTTTAATAAATAATAAAAATTCCTAAAATTAAAATCCAAAATGTAACATAAATTTATGACATATCAGGCACTTAATCCTATTTTATAGAATTTTTGGAGCATGGACACTATATTTAATAAATAGAGAAATGCACCAAAAATCACTGAACTTGCAGCGACATTTATGGAATTAAAATATAATGTGAGGGTATTTCAAAGATTTTCACAAAAAAATATAATGGGAATAAATATTTCTTAGACTAAATACAAAATATAAAAGTCACAAGGGACCTCCTGCAAAATCGCCAAGCTCACATGTATGGACACGTGATCCTTGCTAGCAAGGACATAAGTGAAATAAAAATAGTTCAAGGGATCTTTTGCAAATATTACAAAAATGTATAAACGTTCAAGGAAACTTTATGTTTTAAGAAATAAATACAAAAATACTCTGGGTGTTGAAAGCAAAATACCCAATCAAAGGTACGATCTAATGGGCATGATGAGCCCACTAAACATGTGGCACTTCCTCGTAGCCCGATGTCGGTTTGCCTGAATGGCTGGGATTAAATCCCAGATCTTGATCCGAGGGTTGAGGTGAGGTGAATCGGACAACGACTGTGTAATCTGGCATGGGCAGATGATCGGACAACAATGAAGTAGCTTGGAGGAACAAGGAAGAACTCTCGTTCCTCCAAGCTTAGATCGAGTATGGAGCGAACATTCCACCTCCTCCATCACTGCAAAAGTGCTCCTCCAATTCCTAATTCCTTCCCGCAGTTGTAGGTCTCTGCAAAATGGTCAGGCACCACCAAAATCAATCTAGTGAAGCCTGACACCTGACACTCCTATTTGAACCTCGAAGAGCTTTGCAAAATGGTGTGATCGCACTGAATTCTGCAGGAAAGGGTTAGAAACCAAAAAGTGAAGCCTTGGAAGGCTTCAGATGGGTGGATGGAGACGTAGGTTGCTCATATGAGGGTGCTCTGACGAGGTGGCAGAGTGGAGCACCCAACTCCAGATCCGGGAAGGATCTGGTTGGATGGAGTGACGCACGACGTAAGTGAAGCGGAGAGGAAAGAGATGAGGGCGGAAGGCATGGGGGAAAATGAGTAGTTCATATGGGGTGGCCCAGTTAGGCTAAAACAAGCATTAAAATCCTAAAAGAAATACTGTAAATGAAATCTAAACCTAAGATTAATTTAAAAAATGAGAAGGAAATGCCTTACTCAGCCGTAACTGAGTAAGTGGATCTCACGACGACATAGGTCGATCGAGATGTGTAGAAGTTACCCAAGGCCATGCTCGACCCCGCTGTAAGCTGCTGGAGAAGCCTCTGCCACCGACTTCGATCTGAAGTACAAGGGAGAGGGGCTAAAACTGGGTCAAAGGGATTCCAAAATGGGAAGAACATCGGTGTGCGATTTTGTATAGGCAACAGAGATGCTCCAAAGAATGACGGAACGTGATTGATACAGTGACTCAAAGCTCAAAGAATCAAGTGGTTATGTAAGAGTGTAGATCGCGGCAAAACATCGATGAAGACATCAACCCAAAATGATGTAGGAATCTTTGGGGAATAAGCTGAGAAATCAAGGTCAAACATAGGCATGTCAGAGCTACAGGACGGGGGTCAGACAGTTGACCAAAGTCAACTGGAGACTCCTCCTGTTTGGTCGACGTGGACAACTAGGAAATCCTTACTGTGAAATTATTATAAATTCATAAATAATTAATAAATGATTTTATTAAATTTAATTTATAAAATAAAAATGTTTATTATTTTATGTAGTAATTTATTATGATTTTTATTTACTTTTTTGAACTTATTTATTACAAGTTTATTCTTAGGGTTATTTTATATGTATAGTCGTCTATGTTTTAAGTATTTATTTTTATTTTGTTTTTTTTAATTTTATTATTTATTATCTTATTTTATAAAATATAGCATATTTTTATATACATAAATATATTTTTATTTTATTTTTGGGTGTAATATTTACACTTAAATAAATAGGTTTAAATATTATATAGGTATATGTATTGTATATTCATCTATGTATTTTATGTTCTTGTTTTTTTTGGCATTTTATTTATAGTTTTATTTTAGTTTTAATATATATTATAAATAATATTTACAAAATTATAAAAATATAAAATTATAAAAATAATAAAAATAAATAAATAAAATGAATACTTTATATCGTTAAATTGTACAATAGGGGTCTAAAACGTAACTTTCACACCTTAACTCCAAAAAATATGAAACCACCTTCATTAAATATCTCATTCAATTTTATATACAATTAAAAGTTATTTTGATACATTTTTAGTTTTATTTGAGAGATATTGGTATGGAAAATTGAGATTTTGGAATTTTATTTAGAGTATAACTTATACAATGTATATTATTTTTATATAAAATTAATTTGTATTTTTCTATATATTATTATCTACAATTTTCATGTACAAAGTTTCTTTATTTGAGGTATAAAAACTAGAAAATAAAATAGTCCCTAAAAATGAATTAATAATGAATAAATAAATGGAATTTTAATTGTATTATGACCCTTTTCTCCCCCTACTTTATTCCTTGTAGACCCAGTCATCAAGATGCCTAGGTCTCGGGATTTAGAGTCATAAAATACCTTTGGCATTTTATTCTTTTTCTTTTCTTTTCTTTATTCTGTAATTTCGACATTAAAAATGGTATTTTATACACAATTAATACAATAAAGAAAGAGTGTTTACTTATACAAATTAATGTTATTTACATACATTAGCTAGGATTTTTAAGGCCAAATTGGCAATCAAGAATTGGTGACACGTGAAATCTGGAGAAATGACTATATCCTCGGCAACGGTGCCATTCTGATGACACGCCTGGCAACACGGTTTAATTATGCAAATAATCAAGGGTCGCTGTGACCTGAATCACCAAGCATAATCAACGAGAAAAAATATGTATAAATCACTTAAGAGAAAATCAATCAATAGAATGTAAGAGGTTTTCGCTATTTAATTTTCCTGGTATAGAGACCAGGGAAGAACACAAGGAGCACTATTGAAAAACTTAACAGTCAAATTTCGAAGATAAAATTTTTAGTGGTTTTTTATTTTGAAACTTTTTAAATTTTCAAATATGGCACAAGTCACAATATGCACACACACACACACACACACACTCTTTTTGTATTTTCAAAATAGTCAAAAATGCTCAGAAAATTACAGAAAATATATTTTTTGTGTTTTACAGGTTTTAAAATGTTTTTAGTAATTTTTCAAGTTTTTCTGATGTTTTTGGGATTTTATAAAAATCAAATCACAGCTAAGAGTATTTTGCAACTAAAAATTAGTTTATGTGACCAAAACTCCTTGTAATGATTTTTATATAAAAATATAAAATATACACAAATATCTACACCTAGGAACTGAAATCACTATTTTTCATTTTTCTAGAATTTTCTACAATTTTTCTAAGATTTTTAGTCTTTTGTAATTTTTTTAGGTTTTGTAAATAATCAATGCATGAAATTTGGAGAGAAAATAAAGGACAATAAAATACACCTAATCTAATTTTTTGGTATTTTTCGGGTAATATTCAAACTTTTATGACTTTCCAAAGTTCAAATAGAGAAAATGACACTATTTTTGAATTGTTAACATATCAAATAAAAACAAAATGCAGTGAAATTTTTATACAATGATCTGGGACACATCTAGAGTTTAACTAGATTTTTCCATAATTTTCAAAAAATATTTATTTCCATCAAATAAGCATGCAAAATCAAGTCTAGAATACAGGGACTTATTTGCAGTTATTTAGAGTTTTTGCACCATAAAATAATAAGAAATAAATGCGGGGCAACAAATGAAATTTACCTAAATAAGGTGTGTTGCGCACATGTTGCTCAGGAGGCCGGGGTCTTTTGCAATTATTGAAATTTCCAATGGCTAAATTGTAGTTTTTCCAATTTTTGTTTAAAATCCCTAGGGTTTCTTGTGCGTGGGCCTCTTCGTTCCCAAAAAGGGGGAGCTGTGTCACCCTTGTCTTCGTTCTTCTCCTTCCCCCTCAACGGCGACGACAGCTTCACTGGTCGGCGGATGAGGACGGTTGTGTTCTGCTGGGACTGTTGATGGTGGTTCTGAGCAGGCGACGCTCGCACCACAGCGGAGGTGTTGCATTCTGTTCGTGCAGGAGATGGAGGATGCAGCTGGATCGCGGCGGTTATGCGTAGCTGCTGAAGACGGTGGGCTCTACGCGGATACGTGGGCGTGGATGGGCGGCACAAGAGGTGGCAGCGGCTGAGGTCGATGGTGTGGATGATGTAAGGGGCCTCTTCTGCGTTGAACGGAGTAGCGGTCGTCGGAGATGGGCCGCAGGTGGTTGACCTGTGGATGGACGGTGATGAGCCCCTTGGAGGAGGCAATGGTGGCGTAGAGGCGGCGCTGTGGGCAGTGGTTGGAACGCGGGGTCCCTTGGAGCAGTGAGGGGACGGTGAGTGGATGGCAGGCACGACGGAGGGCCGTGATGATGCTGGAAGGAACGGGTCGGCGGTGCGGCCGGTAGAGGCTGTGGTGGTGATGGCGAACATAGGCTAGGGGTGGCGACCCTGCCACTGCCCCCTTTTAAAAAAAAATATTATTGATTGTAAAAACAGATCTGAAACAGTAATAAAAAAATGTTTTCATTTTTTGTAAAATAGAAACAGTAAATTTTTTTAATTTTTTTTATTTTATCCTGCAAAACAAATGTTAGGATAAAATTACTATGTATTTTTTATTTACTTTTTATTTATAGACAAAATATGGTCTGTGAACGGGTGGTGTGGATCTGGCGAAGTGAGAGAGAGATCTGGATCTCCGACCATCGTGCGTGGTCGAAGGTGTGTGGTTGTGTGAGGTAGACTGTTAAGCGATTAGATCGAGAAAATGAGATGGAGAATCAATGTCGGATCGGAAATAAAATATGAGGTCAGAAATGATGCCAACTACGATTAGAAATTATACAACTAAATGATTATCAAACTAAGGCTAAAATTAATCTAGAAAAATGCCAGAAAATAAAATGGATCTCACCTTTGGATTGGATGCGTCGTGTTGTCCTCGACAAGGGTTGATTCGATGTCACCGAACGGCTCAGAGGCTGGGCACCCTTCTGCGACAAGAAGCTCTTGGAGATTGGGCTCCTCTCTATCAAAGATTGATCAAAGAATAATGAAGGAAAGGAAATCCAATAAAAAGAGAAGAAAAAATCAAAAAGGAAAGATGCACAATTAAGGAATGTGTTTAGTGGTGAATTTAATTAATTAATTAAAATGAAATTTGGAATTAAATAAAATAACTAATTTATAAGAAATAATTAGCCACCTTAATGGTGGTTATTTAAGTCATGGAATCAAATCTTCATATACAAGGTAAGTTTTCAAATCAAATAAATTAATTAACTAAACAATTAAATTCAGATTTCGTAATTATATTAATTTAATTAATTAATGTTAGATATTAAATTTTTTGGTGATTTTTATGTAAGAAAATTAGTTGTATACAAGTATTATATACACATGTACATATAATGAAATTATTTTTAAATGAATTTTTTAAAATTTTATTTTTTTAACTTTTTTTTATTTTTAATAAAGAAGATAATATTTACAATTGTGTACATTATGTATAAAAAATAAGTATGAATAAATATATATAAAGAGTAAGTTGTAAAACTGCACAAAACTCCCCGGAAAATCGATTTTTTAACCGTAACTCCAAAAATTATGAAACCTTGGCCATTTGAAAGATAATTTAATTTAGAGTACAATGGAAGCGAGTTTGATTTAATCTGAGTTCGTATGGAGCTGGAATTGGTTTTCAATTATACTTTGCGACTTTTTCTGAGTGTGATTATTTGTAATCTGTACATTATTTTGCTTTGCAATTATTTTTATTATTTACAAAACATTTTTATTTACAACTTTTGTTTAGGAAAAAAATTAATTTTAGGTCAATTTATGTACAAATAAAATAGTGTAAGTTTTGTACAAATATACATGGAAACATATTTACAAATTATTTTTGGATTTTTGGATTGAAGACCCTATCTCCCCCTACTTTATTCCTGGTCGATCAGGTCAAGTATTGACCTTCTCTCGAGGTTCGGATCAGTCTACATTTATTTCATTAATACATCCTTTATTTTTCTTTTATTTTTCTACTCTTCTTTATTCTTTTAGTTGAGTATAAAGACTGGTAAAATGCATATTTAACAAATGCATGCAAAATAGTAATTTCATGGAGTTAGTGGGTATTTACAGGTGTTTGACTAAGGAAATGAAGCTAAAATAAAAGAGTAACGATGATGAATTATGGATTCATCATTCCTCTATACTTTACCTTTGCTAGTCCCTTATCAAACACTTATTTGGAAAATAAGTGGAAACAAATGTAAAGAAAAGAAAAAGGAAAGAAGTTAGAACAATGTTGACTTTTAAACTATCTTCATAAAATTGTAGTATGGAGCTCTGTCGGACCTTTGGGTTATTAGTGTGGCAGAACCTTAACAGGAAATGAATTTAAAACCTAATAGCCTCTAAGTTCCATAAGACTCATATTTAGGTCTCCTCAACAGTCAGGTCAGAACAAGTCTACATACACAAATTCTTATGACTATGAATCTTTACTTGTACGGTGTAAGTGAAATATAGCTCTGATGAATCTCCGTTTCATCATCTTTATTCTATCAATTTGGCCTTAAAAACTTAGTAAATGCGTGTAAATAGGCTTAATTTAGGCATTTTATCATTCATGCATATTTGTGTAAATATGTATAAAATATTGCTTTTAAAGCCAATATTATAGAATAAAGAAAAGAAAAGAAAAAGAATAAAATATTGCAAATATTTTATGACCCGATACTCCGAGACCTAAGCATCTCGATGACTAGGTCGACAAGGAATAAAGTAGGGGGAGATAAGGGCCAAAATGCAATAAAAATTCCTTTTATTCTATTCATTTTCCTTCATTTTTGGGACATGTTTTTAGTTCCACTTTTTATACTCAAATAAAGAAACTTTGTACATGAAAGTTGTAGATAATAAGATTTCATACAAAAATAATACACATAGAAAAAGTTATGATCTGAATAAGTTTCCAAAATCCCAACTTCCCAGACATGTATCTCTCAAATAAAAACTCGAAATGCATCAAAATCACTTTAATTGTATATAAATTTTAATAAGCTATTTTATGAAGGTGGATTCATATTTTTTGGAGTTACGATTTGAAAGTTAGGTTTTGGACCCCTATTGTATACATGTACTGATTAAAATATTTATTTTATTTATTATTCATTATTTTTAAAATTTTATATTTTTATAATTTTGTAAATATTATTTATATTATATATAAATATTAAAATAGGAATAAAATGTTCAAGAAAACATACAAATAAAATACATGTATAAAATACATAGGTAAACTACCTATACTAGTACCTATACAAATAATAGTTCTACCTATAATACATCAGAAAAATAAAATAGAAATATTTAAGCTTATAAAAATAAGTTATAAATATATAAAATAATAAATGAAATTAATAAAATTAAAAATACAATATAAAATAAAATATTAAAATACATAGATGAATATACCTATATAGCTCATAAAAGGTAACTTGTAATTTTAAACCTCGAAAAAATAAATAAAAATCATAATAAAATAATTTAGAAAATAATAAATATTTTTCATTTAATAACCTAAAATTAATAAATTCGTTTATTATTTCTAAATGATTTTACAATTCTTTTTTAGGTGGTTTCTCCTGGTTGATCCACGTGTACCAACTAGGTGGCTCGGACAGTTGACCTCTGGTCAACTGTCTGACCCCCTCTGTTGTGCGTCAAAACCTCGTTTTTTGCCATTTTCGCATTTTTATCGAGGCTTGGTCTTTCACCTTCTTGTGTTGATCTCTTCTTGACTTTTGCTCCCCACTTATCGAGGATTCACGCTCTGGTGATTCCTTGAGATTTGGTTCGTTGATTCAGCTGATCTTCCTCGTCCTTTGGAGCTGCGCATCAACATGCATAAGAATGACCCCCCGACTTCCCATTAACTTTTGATCCCTCTTCCGCCATTTTTCCACAGCCTCAAGACTTCCTCGTCTTCCTGGTGACAGCAGGAGCACCTTGTGAATCTTAGCTTGGAGATTGGTGTTGAATCGAGGTCGATCCAGTTCACCGGAGTCGCTTCGCCGGAGTTTATAACGACTGACCTAAGTGAGCTTCTACCTCTGTTTTCTTGCTTTTTCTTAGCATAAATTAGCTGTAGGTATAATTCCTGCTCTCGACGTGTTGTTTAATCTCATCTTTAGCGTATACCACCCCCTTCAAAGTTCGTTGGAGCCCAGCTCTGGCGAACTCCATTCTCACTGTATCCGATAGTTCCCTGACGTGACACCATCTCCATTTTCTTCCTTATCGTCTTCTCTACGCCCCACCTCATCTCGCTCATCAAGATCCACCGTGGATCTGGATGCTCGCACCTCCATTCTTCCGATCGTCGAAGGCACGATCCCCCGATGCCCCATGCATTCATCCACTCTACCGTAGGGTCGAGGAACTTTGCCCTCAACCCCTTCACTCTGTTTTGCAGGTACCCTGAGCCAAATAGATGCCTGGAGCGAGTTTAGGATCTCGCCTGAGGGTCCTAGAGCTTCCCAGCTCCGCCGCCCCCGTGCGAGAACTCCGGTGAACTCCGGCGATTTTCGTCGCTTCTAGACGATAGTCCGTACCTGCAGGAGTCACCCGACCATTTCGAAGCTTCCCAGACCCACGGAGGAGGAGAATCGGAGGCAGGGAAGCTCGGCTTGCAGGGGTTCTTCCCTGTTCTTCCTAATAGTCTTTCAGTCATTTGATCAAGGCTGAACTCCCACGTGCTACAGTCGCCATTCGATCGTGCCCTCTGCCAGCCATCGGATCCCTGAGGATCATCTAATCCGGGTCGTCGAATTCGAACCGGCATCGCATGACAGCGGAACGACACGTGGCAAGTGACTGAATATCAGTCGTCGGATCCATATTAAATGTGGGTATTTTGTGCTCCCAACCCTCGCCATTTTTGTAATTAAATATTAGTTCTTAAACATTCATCTGTTGTTTGTTTATTTTTGTAATATTTATGCTTAGGACCTCAAACTTCTGATAATTGATGTTCGGTCCTCGGCCACGTCACCTCACGTGACCTTTCACGTGAGTGGACATTTTATGCTGGGACCCGTGGGCATCTTTGTATCTCGATTCAGTCCAAAAATTAGTTGTTTAAGTTATAACCTTTTTGGTGAAATTGAAATCTAGCCCCCCCACTTTTATGAAATTACAAGTTAATCCCTACTAGTAGAGCACGTGTGCGTACACGTGATTTAGGTGATTTTTGTAGGATAGCCCTTGCGGCTTTGTGTATTGGCATTTGGTCCATTAACTTTCTAAATCATTTATAATTTTCTGTGAAATTTACACTCAGGTCCCTCTACTTATCGATATTTACAAAAATACCCTACTACGAGTGTATTTTCTCTTTATTGTTTGTATTTATTTAATGCATCTATAAATCTCTAAAAATCCCAAAAAAATATCATAGCTTCCTATATTACACATTAACGCTATACTTTTATTTTGCATTTTCTAGTCTTTTTGATATTTATAAAAAAAATCAAAAAATCTGCATTTTTGTTCCTGTTTGCACAAAAAATATATAAAAATAATAAAAACCTCTTGAAAAATTCTCAAAAAAAAATGTATTCTGTGTATTTTTATTTTTTGGACCTTCAGACCGAAAAACACTAAAAAATATAAAAGAAAACTTAAAAAATAGAAAAACTCTACAAATATCTATAAAAATATATAAAATCCAGAAAAAATTCTAAAAATCTTTTTTCTATCCCGGAATTTTCTTTATTTTATTATCTTTTTTTTTTAAATTAATTTGGAGAATTTTGGGCATGTTTGTTTTTTATCTCCAATTTAATTTCCAATTTATACTTTATTCCCTATTTTGAGTATTTATGACTCTAAAAATACCAAAAACAATTAGCAAAAATACAAGAAAGTCACAAAAAATAGAAAAATATATAAAAAGCACAAAAAGATTTTATTTCTTACATTTTGATCATTTTTACCTATATCTTCTATATATACTATCTCTCTCTTTCATATATTGTATATATATATTCTATATAGTTTTATATCCTTCTTAAAAGAAAAAAATTAAAAAAATATATAAAATATAAAAAGAAAATACAAAATCAGAAAATTAGAAATCAAAAATAAAACTAAAAAATATAAAATTAAAACACATAAAACATGCAACTTGGCTAAGTGTTTGATATGATATTTGGTGCTTGACTTGTATCTTACTTGCACTACTCCTTTGCTTCCTGTGATCGACCCCTACTTGCTTGCCACTTTACAATCTTAGTAGGGTATAATAAATTTTAACACTTGCTTTTGATTGCTTAAATACTTGTGTGGGTTAAGTGTTGATCAACGAGAGGATTTGAGTAGTCGCCTCAGCGACAGTGAGCCTGAATTGTTAAGCAATTACTTAGCGACTCGTATCTTTGCATTTTTCAAATGGCGCTGTTGCCAGGAATCATCGGCTTCTAGAGTAGACTTTTAGCTCTTCACTTGGTTAGCGATTTTTGATTGTCTCTCTTTATTTGATTATAAATTTTGAATTGTCTAACATCTCTTTCTTGTCTTCTTGCGAGGGACCACGGACCGAGGAGGATCGCTTAGGTGATTCTACACAACCTTGGGAAGCGGAGTCGGCTATTCTACCCTAGCTGGCAGGAGAGTGCAGGAGGCTCTTGAGGGAGAGAGAGAAGCTAGTTTAGGATTTTTAATTTTTGGTGAGAGAGACTCATTTGACTATTAATTTATAATAATACAGGTACTTTGGACTTTTGTACTAGGGCCCAATTTCCAAGTGTTTGTTCACTTGGGGACTCACCGCGGATTTCCGAGTTTTTCTTGCTTTCTTTCATTTTGTTTTCCGCGATTTGTGCTTTCCGCCTCTTTTCTATTTGTTTTGTGGAATGAGCCCTTAATTTTTGGCTTGCTTAATCGTGTAATCTAAGGACAAACATCTAATAACCATTACATGTACCGATAGTCTTTACGTTTGGACTTAGAAATTAATTAATTGCTAAAGTACTCAGTCTTGAAACCGCGTGCCACTAGATATCGTATGAAGCACGTGCAGGACCCGTTGTGGCGGGCACCGATCAACATCAGAGACCGGACTTAGGATTCATTCTGAGTACTTAGCATTTGGTTCTTCACGTGTAGCAATTGCCTGCTTAGGACGATTTCCGTTTGCATATCAGCATTTAGTATAGTTTTACAAATTCCTATTTTGCATCCCGCGTGCAGAGAGTTGGGAGGTACTGTAAGTCTTCTAACTGAGCATTCATCATTGAGGCACTAAGGTGAGATTTCCAACTTAGTGTCGCCTTGCATTGCTTTTTCGACGTTCTCCCTCTATTTTTGGATCAATTAGGAATCAAAGGATACACCAAAATGTTAGACGCTTGTATTGAATCCACTCAAAATAAGTGATAACACAAAAAAATTTAAAAGAGTGACTGCTAAAAATACTTGACCTAAATAAAATTGATTAATTGGACTCATTGCCTTGGGTGAATAAAGCCCTCATTTGTTTTCAAGTTTCATTGGAAGGTCTCCTTCCCAGTTAGAGAGCGGCTTCATAAGGATTAGAGCCCAAAACCCAGTCTATGGATGCCTTGTGTATCGCCTGGATTTCCGAAGTATTGGTGCTTCTATCGTACGTAGACGAGTAGGGCTTGGTCGGCAATGATGTTCTATATTGTGTAGAGCATCAAGCTTTTCCGAAGTATCGAGCATAGGCCACGCCTTTACGGGGGTGTCTGTCTCATCATCTTGCGTCTGAGTAGGTTCTTGCACGCTCACGGGTGATTCCATTGCGAGCAAGATCCGAAGTATTGGATCGCCTATCGGCTTCCTTCCTCTATTTCTTTGGCTGAGTAGGGATCCAGCAAGGGTTACAAGGACCTTAAAAAGTGCAAACTACATGTTACAAAGGAGGAGGACAAGTACGAGATACTTTTTTGGCAGTACTCTTGCTCCTATAGGCGTAGCGCTCTAAGGACTCATGCATAGATTAACTGCCTGAGATCAAATCTAAAAAACTGATAAAGATAATTACCGAACCTTCACGGCTTCACAGGTCGAGTTGGTGAATCCATTGTTTTGAGGTTTGATTGATTAGTTTCATTAAGGTTAAGATCAAAAACACCACGCACTTGCGCAGTTTTGCTCTCCTTTCTTGTTGACCCTTGCTCACTGTGAGCCGTTTACGGTTTTACACTCCTCTTATTTCTTATTGATCTCTGTATCTTTCATCTACATCGATCATCCTCTTGACCTTCGAGATGGCGATGAATGGGCAGTTTAATCGAGACTCTGTCGACACCCACATTGGTTCCATCCGCTCGCCTTCTCCAATATATCAGGGTGATTCCCGAGAACCCAGTTCGAACTCCGTGAACCGATCTCCAGATTCACTATCTTCTTCAATAAATCGGGATCACTCTTGTACCGAACTATGTTCGTTTTGGATGGCCATTGATTTCACTCCTTATGCATCGCCAACCTTAACAAAATTTTGTGTTGACCTTAACACAGAGTACTTTTCTCCATTTGGTGCTGTAATTTAGACTGACCGGGGCATTCTTCCATGTGCAGACTGAGAACCTGATTTCGAGCTAGAAAGTCAAGCAGAATCTGAGGTGGTCGGTGGAAGAGTAAAGGGACTGCAACCCCAACCTGAAAAAGAAGTCAATCCTAGGGAAGGGAAATATACCATGCAGAATGAGGTCAATAGACAGTTGCTTGCATCCATACAAGAAATTCAGCAGTAGCTGACTAACTAAGCCCTAGCCCAGACCGCCTTCCAAGACATGCTGAATGATCTGAGGAGGAGGGATGATGCAAGAGATGGCCGAAGAGAGGATGAGCTGAATCCTGACCAAGAGTTCAACTTTGGAGGTATTGGAGATGATCTTTTAATGGGAGGACATGATTTTGACAGAGTGGATGTAGGATCTCCACAGCCGAAGCCCATTTGAAGCAGACATACGATCCTGGAGCGGGCCGTATCATTGAGTGGATCCAAATTCCACATATTCACGTCCACTTCGAGCTGAAGCTGTAGTTTCTGTCTCTGCTTCCCACATTTCATGGGAACACCAGTGAGGAACCATATATCCATCTCAAGAAGTTCGGCCACAACTGTGCTAATGCTCACTACCCTGGTATTCCATTGGAGGTAGTCAAGATGACTGCCTTTCCCTTCAGCCTCCAAGATAAGGCCTTATATTGGGTCGACTACTTGGGAAAGGTAGTCACAACCTGGGAGGAGCTAAAGTCTACGTTTCTCCACAAATTCTACCCTCTCGGTCGCTTGAACCATATGTGTGCCCGCATCTCCAGCTTCTGCCAGCAGCCCCACAAAACTATCCATGAAGCATGGGAAAGATTCAAAGATCTCAAGGAAAAGTGTCCCTACCACGAGATTCCAAAGACTAGTCTTGTACAACACTTTTTTGGCGGACTGACACTTGAAAGCCAAAAGCTTGTTGATGCCACTTGCGATGGCTCTCAATTTAGCAAGGACGAGGATGTGGTGTGGAATGTCTTTGAGGAAATGTCTGAAGGAGAAGCCGCTCAATCCTCGTCACGTGTGTACATGAAGATGCCAGCCACCATCAGCAAGCCAGTAAACATGGCCACCCATGTCGAAGACTGGGACGAGAGATCCAACCTGAGTATCATAGGGAGCCATCTGTCTAAGGTAGATATCATAGAGAAGAGGTCGCATGACCTCGAAAAATTATCAGTGATTGAAAAAAAAGGACCCAGGACTTGGAAAAGCTCGACCTGATCTCCCAGCAGCTGAAGTAGCTCGTTCGAGACTTGAACGCCAACATGTGCAACTTTGTGTCTGCCACTGCTAAGATGTCTGCTGAGATGAAGGAGCCTTCACTGAATCAATCACCTCAGCCGACTCCACCGCAGCCCCAGCCTATTCAGCACGTGTATTACGTGCAGGTTCCGGAGCAGTCCCCGCAGCCCCAAACACATATGGTTGTATATCAACCAGAGCCCCAGCCAGCTTATTCCGAGCAGTTCTCTCCACCTCTGCCATTGATCTAGGAAATAAATGGTGTATGGAATAATGAAGCGCAGCTGACCCATCCTCAGGAACATTCTCTGGGTCAGAACATGGGCAACTGGCCCTATCACCAGCAGCAACAGAATGGGAGACCCTTCTAGCCCTCATATAAGCACCAACCTCCATCTCAGGGTAACACCTGGAGGCAGAACTATCAGAACGGTCCTCAGCGGTAAGGATATCGCAATCAAGGATATCATCAACAATCGACTGCTCAGTTTCATCAGCAGAACTCACAGTATTCTTCCAACCCTCCTCCTTACCAATTGTCACAAGGATACCAGCCTTAGTCTCACCCGTCATATCCGCAACCGAGACCCCAACACAGGGAATCCTCTGAGAATGTGGTTAACCTAGCCCTTGCTTGTCTTGAAAAGTTGATGAAAAACATGGCTGAGATGAACCAGAAGATCAACGACTTGACAGCTGCAAAAACAGCCATCCCTGCTCAAGTCGAAGCTAACCCGGACAATTTCCAACGCAAGTAGCAGGTAGCCGGTAGTGTCCAACCCCAAACAGGTGAATTAATCTGCTTTGTATCTAATGTTGTTACTCTCAGGAGCGGTAGGACACTCCAGTCATCGGCGATTGGTGAAGGAAAGCATCTTGCCTTTAACGGGGAATCGTTAGTCCAGCTAACGCAAGGGCCAAGAATCATTTTTTGGAGCAGCGCCACCAGCAAAAAAATCACAAAAAAATGATGAAAAACCAAAATACAAAAAGATAGTAGCAGCCTCGGTGGAGATAGGTTAGCATTTGAGACGCATGCACAAAGCACTGAACCGGCTCTAGCCTTGACAAATAATGAACCTGTAGTGAAGCCAACGCCCGCACCAGAAGTTGAGCCTGTAGTTTTTGGTCCACATTGTAGATGATTATATACCTTTTTGCCATCTACTTGTAAACAACGATATGGACACAGTTTTGAATGACATTATTGGAGATTCTGTAAATATTCCTTTTCCAGAAGCCATGAAAAAACACAAAAATGGAAAATTTAAAAAATGCTTTGTCTGACCCTTCCATCATTGAGATTATTCAGAATTTGGTCTTGAACATGCCATTGATGAAAGCTCTTGATTACATTCCTGTTGTAAAGAAAGTGTTGAAAGATGCATGCACAACCAGGCACAAACCTTATCCTCATAACTCCAGAAGTAAGGGTGGCAAGTCTGAAAAGCGCATTCTCACAATGACCACAGTTAATGCTATCAGTAACCTTCCGGATAAGAAGCCATATATGGGAGCACCTCTTAACATTGTCAAATGTTTAATCAAGAGTTCGAACGTACTTTGCTAGACAGCGGGTCTTCTGTCAACTTCATGCCAGCCTCACTACTCACTGAATTCAGGATAGGACCGCTCAAACTCACAAAGATGATTCTGCAGTTTGCAGATAAATCAGTCAAGCGGCCTAGGGGCATGTTGGAGGATGTGATAGTCACGGTTTAGGGGAAGCAGTTCCCGACTGGTGCTGTAGTATTAGATATGGGCGTCCCTGCTCCATTGTTCCTAACCCCAATCATACTTGGATGACCATTCCTGCGGACATCGAACACACTGGTGCATTATGGGACTGGAGAAATTACTTTCGATGTTGGTATTGAAACGATCAAAATAGAGACCATGTCCGACGTAAGATCGCCAGAAGGAACATCTGCATCATGTGCAAGGGTAATTGATTATTCTGAAGACTGCGACTTTTTGGAAGAAATTCAAGACACCAACCTATTTTTGGATGACAATTAGATCCATGAACTCCTCTGCCCTGCAAAGGGATCGGAGAACACCGTCGAATTTTCCCTTATCGATCATGATGAGATGTTTGCTGATTTATTTAAGGAGACCCAGATGGCGATGATGTACCTTCAAAAACAAGAGCAGATTATTGAAGAGTTATGCGATGAGGAAGAAATCATTGAAATATTCTGTAAAATATTGAATGAGGAGGCAAAGCGGAGCATAGTGGACGCCAAATAGATGAAAGAGTCACCACCAGAAATAATAGCTGAGGTTACTTTTGAAGCAGTTCCTAGCCCGCCTAAGTTGAAGAAATCGCCCTCCAATATGAAGTATGCCTTCCTTATGGGAGAACCTAACATGTACCCGATCATTATCAATGCTCATCTGATCGCAGACCAGGAATCTCGTTTGATGGAGGTTCTTGAACGCAACCGCAAGGCGATAGGCTGGAAAACTTCAGATTTCCATGGGATCAATCCATCCTCGTGCTCGCATCGTATTTTCCTTGATGAAGATAGGAAGCCCTCCCCAGAGTTTTAGAGAAGACTCAATCCAAATTTACGGGAGGTTGTTATGATAGAAATTCAGAAATGGTGCGATGCAGGATTTATTTATCCCATCTAGGACAGCAAATGGGTGAGCCCTCTGCATGTGGTGCCAAAGAAATCAAGGATCACCATTTTGAAGAACGACAAAGGAGAGGAGACCGTGACCAGAGTACCCACTTCTTGGTGTGTGCGTGTAGACTACAGAAGACTTAATCTCGCCACCAAAAACGACCACTCTCCTTTACCCTTCATCGACCAGATTCTTGAGAGATTGGCCGTGAAGGAAACCTTCTTCTTCTTGGATGGATACTCCCGGTATAATCAAGTTGCTATCGCTCCTGAAGACCAAGAGAAGACCATGTTCACCTATCCTTTTGGTATGTATGCCTTCAAACGGATGCCGTTTAGGCTTTGCAATGCCCCAGTCACATTTCAAAGGTGTATGCTCGCAGTCTTTGCTGATATAATGGGCAATTTTCTTGAGGTCTTCATGGATGATTTTTTGATCTATGCGGACTCCTTCGATCAATGTCTGGATTATTTAGACCAAGTCTTACGGAGGTGCTACGAAGTAAATCCGGTGCTCTCGTGGGAAAAGAGCAACTTCATGGTGACCAAAGGAATTGTGTTGGGTCACATTGTTTCTAAACGTGGCATGGAGGTTAACCCAGCCAAGGTAGAGGTGATTTCTAAACTTGAGCCACCTACAACAATCAAGTAAGTCAGGTCATTCTTGGGCCATGTCGGTTTTTATCGATGATTCATTAAAGATTTCAGTAAATTGGCCAACCATTGACTGAGTTGGTCGGTAAGGAGAATGATTTCATTGTGGATGACTGTGTCCTCCTTACCTTTAATCAATTGAAGGAACTTATCACTCAGGCCCCTGTCTTGCAGCCACCGATCTGGACTCAGCCTTTTGAGATAATGACCGATGCGTCAGATTATACCATTGGTGATGTGCTTGGACAGAGGAAAGATAATGTACCATTTACAATTTACTGCACTAGTCGGACGCTCGATGAAGCCAAGCGAAACTACACGGTCACTGAAAAGGAGCAGCTATCGGTAGTCTTTGCCTTGGAAAAGTTCAGATCCTATCTCCTCAGATCCAAAGTGATCATTTACACATACCACTCGGCCATCCAGTATTTACAGCAGAAGAAAGACGCCAAACCACGTATTATCCGGTGGATTCTTCTCCTCTAGGAATTCGACCTTGAAAATAGAGATAAACCTGGGGTAAAGAATGTGGTGTCCGACCATTTATCTAGACTTCATGAACCAGAATCTCCTGGGCTGAGCTTGCAACCAATCACAGAGACCTTTCCAGATGAGGCAATTATGGCAGTCACCTCGCTCCCTTGGTACGCATATATTGTGCAATTTCTAGTGACCAAGAGAATCCCACAGGATTGGCCGAAGTTGAAAATAAACAAGTTCTTGTCTAAAATCTATTACTACTAGTGTGAGGATCCATATATATTTCGTGACGGGGCAGACTATATCTGGAGGAGGTGCATCCCTCTAGAGGAAGTTCCAAGTGTCCTCGCATTGTGCCATGAACAAGACTCCGGAGGAGATTATTTAGGCAGACGAACAGCAACAAAAGTTCTTCAGAGTGGCCTTTGGTGGTCTACATTATTCAAGGATGCAGAAAATTATGTCAGGTGCTATACTAATTGTCAGAAGATGGGTGGAGCCATAGGAATGAGAGACACGATGCCTTTGAAATTCATTCAAATATTAGACATCTTCGACGTGTGGGGCATCAACTTTATGGTCCCATTTCCCGACAGCCACGGCTATGAATACATTTTGCTTTCTGTCGACTATGTGAGTCACTGAGTGGAGGCTATTCCCACCTGAATCTCTGTCAGTTGGACTGTCTATCGATTTTTGAAAGATCACACCATCGCACGGTTCAGGATTCCTAAGATTCTAATATCTGACGGGGGTAGTCATTTCATAAACAAAGAGGTGAAGAAGCTAACTCAGGAATTCTGCATGGAACATCGTGCTACTTCGTCATACCACCCACAGTTCGATGGCTTAGCTAAGTCTTCAAACAGGGAGATCAAGACAATTTTACAAAATCTTGTGCATCCGGATCGCAAGAACTGGTCTCAGCTGCTTGACTCAGTTCTTTGGGCTTACAGAACTGCGTACAAGTCACCCCTAGGAATGTCTCCCTACCGCCTTGTGTATGGCAAGCCATGTCATCTACCTATTGAGCTAATTCACAAATCTTTGTGGGCCATCAACATTTGTAATTTAGATTCTGAGAAAGCAGGGAAGAATCAAAAAGTGGATCTGAACAGATTATTGGAATTTAGAGACTATGCATATGACAACAGCCTGATGTACAAGGAGAAGGTCAAAACATGGCATGACAAGCATATCCGCCGCAAATCCTTCGAGCCGGGTCAGAAGGTGTGGCTGTTTGTTGTGAAATTAAAGATCTCTCCAGGTCAATTGAAAAGCAAATGGACTGGGTCGTTTATAGTAAGGCATGCGCGTGAAAATGGAAGTGTACTGATATCTAGTTTGTCAGTTGACGCGCAACCATTTATAGTCAATGGTTAGCTCCTGAAGCCTTACCTTGAACATGATACGTTTATGTCTGTCGTTGACTCTATTCAAGTGATCCATGAGGATGAACTTAATACTTCCGAAGTGACAGTAGAAGGCAAAGCAGAGCAAAACATTTTTGAATGACTCTTCTTCGTTTCCTTCTTTCCACTCTTATTCTATCGAAAAGGTGTCATTCCCTTCATCAGTGCTACGCTTAGGATGTACTCTATCCTAAGTGTAGGGGGGATGTGCACCCCACGTGTTCATATTCCCTCTTTTCTTCTTTTCCTTTTCTATTATCTTTTTCTACCGAAAAGGTGTCACCCATTTTTGTCTGTCTTCTATACTTAGGATGTACTTTGTCCTAAGTATAGGGGGTGTGCACCCCGAGTTCTTCTATTCTTTGATCCTCTCCACTGTCTCCTCTTCTTGTCTATACTTAGGGATATCTTACCCTAAGTATAGGGGGAGATAAACTGAGTACAATTTGTTCATTCCCACCCTTGACCCTCCCTACTTTATGTACAGTCTACTATACTTAGGATTATTTGATCTTAAGTATGGGGGGGTTGGTCAACTTCCTATTCATTCATTTCTTCGTTCTTTATTCTTTACACTTCTTTATACTCAGTACGAGTTATGTCTTCTCTTTTTCTCTCTGATCTATGAGGACATAGCTCAAGCTAAGTATAGGGGGTCATATATACTTCGCATATACTTTAGCCATAACTTGTACTTTCGTATTTTTATTAATAATTATGGCTAATTATACTATTAAAATTCATTAAAAACCTTAATAAAAAAGATGTGATTATTCCTCAAATTTGTTTTGTATTTATTGATTAATAAATCAGATGAAAATATTTTTTGCAAAATGTTTGAAAAATAGATTGAAAATCATGTTGAAAAATCTTTTGAAAACTATTTGAAAAACATTTTGTTACATATTTTCAACCTTTGTAAAAAAATATTTTGTTTGAAAAATTTATTTTCTTTGTGTGAAATAAATGTTTGAAAAACGATTTGCAAATGTTTGGAAAATGATTGCAAAAACATTTGGAAAATCTATATATATATATATATTGTTTGAAAAACCTTTGCAAAATGATTTTCAAATAGTACATGTTTGTAAATTATTTGTAAAATTTATTTTGGACTATAGTTTTCAAAAATTGTTTGTAAAACCTTTTTCAAATAAGCTTGAGAAATATAAACAACACCCTAAAATTCTTTATTATATATCAAATTGACCACTTACCCTTTGTAAATTCTTAAAATCCACTTCTTGTAAATATAAGATGTATCCCTGTGTAAATATTTGTACCAAGCTTTTAGCCAAAATATTTTATTTTCAAAAATTCCCAAAAACATTTGCAAAACTAAAATACCAAAAACATTTGAAAATCTTTTGAAAAATACAAAAAAATACGTATGCATCATCTTTTCAAAAATCCATAAAAAAGTTCAAAATCTTTGAAAATTGCATCACCAAAATATTTTTTGCATTCTGCATAGAATTTGCATAGCATCTGTATTTTTCGGATTCGGTTTGATAGTTGAAAAGTCTAAATAAAATCTGGAGATTTGAGCTTGGTTGGACCTTAAAATCTACCTAATAACAGGAGCCTTATAGGAGCTGGAATTGAGGTACTTCAGGTCTACTTGACTTAATTCTTTGAAGATCACGAGACTTGGTTCAATGGATTCTTGATTGCCTAAGCAGAGTATTTCGTAGCACACGTATGACACTTGTTGATAATGACCTAACTTGGACACCTGCACCTTTCACATGGCTCAACTAAGTTGGAGTGGTGAGGGGGTTGGATTTTCCAGTATGAGATGCACACAAGTGGAAACACTTGTCCTCCTCTAGGGAGGGAACTGCACCCCAAACCTCCTAGTGATGATGAATTTTAAAGACAGGAGAGTGTGGGTTGCGATAAAAGCTTCAAAAGAGGGATAGTCTACTAGCTCAAGAGGAAAAACTCCTTATGTAAATGCTGCTGTGAATAGTATTTCAAAAAAAACTCCAAAAAAGTGGACATGCCTGTATAAAAATAAAATGCATGCCGGAGTATGTGAATATGTTGTATAGAAAATAAGCAAGCTTGAGCTTCAAAGTCAAATCATGTGAGACTGCAGCTGGATGACTTGACTACACTGGTCTTGCATCCTAGGATGGGTAGCTCCACTGGCTATCGTCCATTCTTTTCTTCACCCCCTCCTCTTGAGCTGGTTGTCGCTTGAACTTAGAAGGGAATACCCCGCTCCTCGAGAAAGGAGTTATTGGATTGGAGAATCATTGGATTGTCATACTAGAGAAGTCGGTCTCTTTGTCATTTCAGTTGGGGAGAGCCACTATCAGTTACATTGTACGAGTCAGATTCATACTCGTAAGGGTTTGCATATGAGTTGAAGTATTCTGACCTGGCTAAAGTTTTGGGATTCTCGAAGGCTGTTGGATTTAAAATCCGATTCCCATTAAGGTTCCGCCCGCACTAAAATTCCAAAGGTCCGACTTAAGCTCCAAACTTTAATTTTGTGAAGACAAGTTTGATAATTAAATTTAATCCATCTTTCTTCTTTTTCTTTTCTTTATTTTTCTTTTCTGCACTTATTGCATAAGTGTTTGCTAGGGACTAGCAAAGGCACGTATAGGGGGATGATGAATCTCCGTTTCATCATCTTTATTCTATCATTTTGGCCTTAAAACCTAGTAAATGCGTGTAAATAGGCTTAATTTAGGTATTTTATCATTCGTGCATATTTGTGTAAATATGTATAAAATACTGTTTTTAAAGCCAAAATTATAGAATAAAAAAGAGAAAAGAAAAAGAATAAAATATTGAAAATATTTTATGACCCGAAACCCCAAGACCTAGGCATCTCGATGACTAGGTCAACAAGGAATAAAGTAGGGGGAGATAAGGGCCAAAAATCCAATAAAAATTCCTTTTATTCTATTCATTTTCCTTCATTTTTAGGACCTTTTTTTTGTTCCACTTTTTATACCTCAAATAAAGAATCTTTGTACATGAAAGTTGTAGATAATTAAATATAAAAGAATACAAAATTAATTTCATACAAAAATAATACACAGAGAAAAAGTTATGATCTAAATAAGTTTCCAAAATCCCAACTTCCCAAACAGGTATCACTCAAATAAAAATTCTAAATGTATCAAAATCACTTTAATTATGCATAACTTTTAATAAGCTATTTTATAAAGGTTGTTTCATATTTTTTGGAGTTACAGTTTGAAAGTTATGTTTTGGACCCATATTGTATACTTGTATTGATTAAAATATTCTTGAAAGTTATGTTTTGGACCCTTATTGTATACTTGTATTGATTAACATATTCATTTTATTTATTATTCATTATTTTTATAATTTTATATTTTTAAAATTTTGTAAGTATTATTCATATTATATATGAATATTAAAACAGGAATAAAATGTTCAAGAAAACATAAAAAATAAATACTTGTATAAAATACATAGGTAAACTACCTATACTTATACCAATACAAATTATAGTTCTATTTATTTAATTGTATATATTACATCATAAAAATTAAAAAAATTAAGCTTATAAAAAAGTTATAAATATTTAAAATAATAAATGAAATTAATAAAATTAAAAATATAAAATAAAAATAAAATATTAAAATACATAGATGAATATACCTATATAGCCCATAAAAGATAACTTATAATTTAAACCTCGAAAAAAATTAAAAAAATCATAATAAAATAATTTAGAAAATAATAAATATTTTTCATTTAATAACCTAAAATTAATAAATTCATTTATTATTTTTAAATTATTTTACAATTCTTTTTCAGGAGGTTTTTCCTGGTTGGTCCACTGGACCAACCAGGTGGCTCCGACAGTTGACCTCCGGTCAACTATCTGACCCCCCTCTGTTATGCGTCAGAACCTCGTTTTTCGCCATTTTCGTGGAATTATCGAGGCTTGGTCTTTCACCTTTCGATCTTCTTGACTTTTTCTCCCCACTTATCAAGGATTCACGCCCTTTCCTCTGGCATTACGACCTTTACCACAATGATGATGTCCATAAATCAATTTCTTTCGTGGATTGGATTTCCTGTCTATGGCTCTGTTGTGTGTGCGAGGGCAAGAAGAGATTCCTTGGGCTTTGGATCGTCGACTCTGCTGATCTTCCTCGTCCTTTGGAGCTGCTCGTCAACATGCATAAGAACGACCCCCTGAATTCCCATTAACTTTCGATCCCTCTTCCGCTATTTTTCCACAGCCTCAAGACTTCCCCTGTCTTCCTTGTGACAGCAGGAGCACCTTGAGAATCTTAGCTTGGAGATTGGTGTTGAATCGAGGTTGGTCCAGTTCGCCGGAGTCTCTTCGCCGGAGTTTGTCCCCGACGTGACATGAGTGAGCTTCTACCTCTATTTTCTTGCTTTTTCTTAGCATAAATTAGCTGTAGGTATAATTCCTGCTCTCGACGTGTTGTTTAATCTCATCTTTCGTGTAAATCACCCCCCTTCGAGGTTCGTCGGAGCCCAGCTCCGGTGAACTCCATTCTCGCCGTATCCGATAGTTCCCCGATGCTCCACCACCTCCATTTTCTTCCTTATCGTCTTCTCTATGCCCCACCTCATCTCTATCATCAAGACCCACCGTAGATATGGATACTCGCGCCTCCATTCTTCTGCTCACCGGAGGCACGATCCCCTGACGCCCCACACATTCATCCACTCCGCCGCAGGGTCTAGGTACTTTACCCTCGACCCCTTCACTATGTTTCGCACGTACCCTGAGCCAAAGAGACACCTAGAGCGAGTTTTGGATCTCACCTGAGGGTCCTGGAGCTTCCCAGCTACGCCACCCTCGTGTGAGAACTCTGGGGAACTCCGACGATTTTTGTCGCCTCCAGATGATAGTCCGTACCTGCAGGAGTCGCCCAGCCATTTTGAAGCTTCTCGGACTGACGGAGGAGGAGGATCGGAGGCGGGGAAGCTCGGCTCGTTGGGCTTCCCCATTCTTCCTGATAGTCTTTCAGTCGTTCGATCAAGGCTGAACTCCCAGGCGCTAAAGTCGTCGTACGATCGTGCCCTCCACCAGCCATCGGATACCCGAGGATCATATAATCCGGCTCGTCGAATTCGAACCGGCATCGCGTGACAGCTGAACGATACGTGGCAAGTGACTGAAGATCAGCCGTCGGATCCGCATTAGACATGGGTATTTTGCTCTCCCAACCCTCACCATTTTTTAATTAAATATTAGTTCTTAAACATTCATCTGTCATTTGTTTATTTTTGTAATATTTATGCTTAGGCTCTCAAACTTTTGATAATTGCAGTTCGGTCCTCTGCCACGTCACCTCACGTGACCGTTCACATGAGTGGACATTTTGTGTTAGGACCCCTGGGAATCTTTATATTTCGATTCAGTTCAGAAATTAGTTGTTTAAGTTAGAACCTTTTTGGTGAAATTGTAATCTAGCCCCCAACTATTATGAAAATACAAGTTAGTCCCTGTTAGTGGAGCGCGTGTGCATGCACGTGATTTAGGTGATTTTTGCAGGATAGACCTTGCGGCTTTGTGTATTGACATTCTCCATTAACTTTTTAAATCAGTTATAATTTTCAGTGAAAATTACACTCAGGCCCCTAAACTTATCGATATTTACAAAAATACCCCTGCCAGGAGTGTATTTTCTCTTTGTTGTTTGTATTTATTGCATCTATAAACCTCTAAAAAATCCCAAAAAAATATCATAGCTTCTTGTTGCATTGCACATTAATGCTATATTTTTGTTTTACATTTTTTAATCTTTCTAATATTTATAAAAAAATCAAAGAATCTGCATTTTTGTTCCTCTTTGCACTAAAATATATATAAAAATTATAACAACCTTTTGAAATATTCACAAAAAAATATTTTCTGTGTATTTTGATATTTTGGACCTTCAGTCCAAAAATCATTAAAAAAACTTAAAAAATAGAAAAACTATGAAAATTTCTATAAAAATATAAAAAATATAGAAAAAATCCTAAAAATCTATTTTCTATCCCTGAATTTTATTTGTTTTATTATCTTTATTTTAAAATTAATTTGGAGAATTTTGGGCACTGTTTGATATTTTTTATCTCCAATTTAATTTCGGATTTAAACTTTATTCCCTATTTTGAGTATTTGTGACTCTAAAAATACCAAATAAATTAGCAAAAATACAGGAAAATTGCATAAACATTAAAAAAAATATAAAAGCACAAAAAGATTTTATTTTCTACATTTTGATCATTTTTACCTATTTCTTCTATATATAATATCTCTCCTTTTCCTATATTGTGTATATATATATTCTATGTAGTTTTATATCCTTATTAAAAGAAAAAGAAATTAAAAAATATGTAAAATACAAAAAGAAAATACAAAATAAGAAAACTAAAAATCAAATATAAAAATATAAAATCAAAAATAAAATTTAAAATATAAAATTAAAAACCCACAAAACTTACAACTTGGCTAAGTGTCTGAGATGATATTTGGTGCTTGGCTTGTACCTTGCTTGCTCTACTCCTTTTCTTCCTATGATGGACCCCTACTTTCTTGCCACTATACAATCTTAGTAGGGTATAATAAATTTTAACTCTTGCCTTTAATTGCTTAATTACTTGTGTGGGTTAATTGTTGATCAACAAGAGGATTTGAGTAGTCGCCTCAGTGATAGTGAGCCTAAATTGTCAGGCCATTACTCAGTGACTCCTATCTTTTCATTTTTCAAGCTCCTCATCTCAAAAGTAGCAAAGAAATAGCCTATCTCAACAAAGTAACTCTAGTCCCCCGGTCTAGCAACTCTTTCCTTGAGGAGCAGGGATATTCCCTTCTATGGTCAAGTACAACCATCTCAAAAAGAGGGGATGGAGAAAAGAATGGACGGTAACTAGTGTAGCTACCTATCCTTGGATGCATGACCGGTGTAGCCAAGTCATCCGCTGCAAGCTTACAAACATTTGACTTTGAAGCTCTTATTCCTTTTTTTCACTTGTATATACACTCCTGCAGGCATTTTACTTTTCAATCAGGCTTGTCTACTTTTGGAGATTTTGCATTTTTTTCTTTTTTCTTTTTGGAAATATATACAAGGTGCATCATGTACATAAGGAGTTTTTGCTCTTAAGCCAGTAGACAATCCCTTTTTTGAAACATTATTGGAACCCCACAGCATCCTGTCTTTAGACCTCAACATTGCCAGACTAGGTTGAGACACACTTCCCTCCCTAGAGGAGGACAAGAGGTTCCACCTAGATGTACTACCCTCGTATGCTACCCCAAGACAAAAGATTATGTCCCCTCACTACCTTCTCCACGAAGAGCTACGTGTAGAGTGCTTGTACAAGGTAACCACGATCTGAAAGAATCATGCGTGTGTTGTTAAATATTCTACTTAGACTAATCAAGATGACATGTGAACATAGTCTTATGGACTCAAAGAATCAAAAGTCTTAACTCCAGTTCTTATAAGGTTCCTCTGAAATTAAATGGATTAAGGTCCAAATAAGATCCATTCTTCAATTTTATTCCAGACTTATTTTAAATGTCAATATTATCCTAAAAAATGCACATGATAATGCAAGAAATATGTACAATGCAAAGAAAAGGAAGCAAAATATTTTTGTGAAACAATTTTCTATTTTTGAACTTTTTTATGGATTTTTGAAAAATGATGCACATGCAAAAAGAGTTTTTTATGCAAATTTTTATAGACTTTTGGTTTTTTCAGTTTTTTTTAAACAAATGGTTAGTAATAAATACAAGTATACACAATTTTTTTTGTGATGCATATATTCCTCAAACTTATTTGAAAATAATTTTACAAATAATTTGAAGACTATAGTCCAAAATAATTTTTCAAACAATTTTACAAAAATTAAAAATATTTGAAAACAATTTTTATAAACATTTTTCAAATAGTATACAAAGATTTTTTCAAAATAATTTTTCGACCATTTTCAAAACATTTTAAATTGTTTTACAAAAAATTATTTCATATAATGAAAAGAAAATTTTTTTCAAGCCAAAAAATTTTTACAAAGGTTGAAAATATTTTTTAGACATTTTTCTAATAGTTTCAAAAAAAATTCAAATAGGTTTTCAAACTACTTTCAGAATATTTTTCAAAATATCTTAACCTGACTTGTTAATCAGTATATACAAAAAGAATTTTGAGGAAATATCTGCATCTTTTTTTAGTTGATTTTATGTATTTATACAGTGTTTTAGCCATATTAAAAATATGAAAGTACGAGTTATGCTAAAGTATATATACAATATATACGACACCTCCCTATACTTAGCTCGAACTATATCCTCATAGTGATCAGAGAGCGACAAAGAAAGACATAACTCATGCTAAGTATAGAAAAGTGACAAGAATGTTATACTACAGTGAAGAATATAATCAATAGAAGTCGATGATCCCCCTATACATAGGATCATGTAATCCTAAGTATACAAGACTATACACAAGGGGAAAACCGAGGGTTAGAATGTACAGATATTACCTCCCCTATACTTAGGGTGAAAAATCCCTAAGTATAGGCAGCAAAACAGAGGTAAAAAGAATAAAAAAAATAACAAAAAATCTGACAGCCCCCCTATAATTACGGTAAAGTACACCCTAAGTATAGCATAATCACAAGATGAATATGGGGTGTTTAGATAAAAGAGTGAATGATATGGACAGAATGATCTATACAACTACGAGTAGGAAGTGATAATGTTGAGGTGCCTCTCAACAAGCGCTAGAGTTTACGCCCCTAGCTGGGCGCAAATGCTAGGATAACGCAGTATTGAGGTTCAGGACGACATCTGTGAGGCGAATACAGATAACACCCAAGCAAACAACCAGTCGGGTGTCTGCTACCGGGTAAAGATATGGGAAAATGAAATCAAACTCCAGTAGCACAAAATAAATCATCGGCTCAGGGTCTGAATGGATTGGAAGGGTGGATCCGAAGAAATCGAGCGTGGAGAAGGAAGAATTTGTTAGGGAATCCTCCACGTCAATCATCGTCTCAAATAGGTAAGGAAGGTCAAGATCGTGAGACTCTCTATAAAAATCGATATCCAATGTATATAGAGTAGATAAATCAGAATCAACATCGAATAACTCGAAGATCGGGTCATCCTCATGAGGGTCATCGAGGAGAAAAAACTCAGAGAAATCAGAACTAACCGACGGCTCGGTCTCATGATCGGACAGATCGGAATCACATCCAGGCAGTGAAATCGAGTAAAAGGGACATAATGCATCCTCACGCAGATAACCCTTGGGGAGTGATGCAGGCTCGTCAGTAAAAAGATGGGGAATCAAGTCATGATTGGGGATCTACGTTGTTGTCAAATACCAAGTTCCTGCACCAAAGTAACTCATAAACTATAAACGGCATCTGAACAACCTCGAGGCTTGGCATGTCGCTAGTCAACAACGCGGAAGCAGTAAACATCTCAAGTTCTAATCCTCGAACTGTGGCAATGCTGTCAATCATCAGGTCCTCCAAAAAAGTATCGACCGTATCAAATGGGAGGACACACGGCTCAAAGACAGGAGTATCTAGGTTTGTCAAATCAAAATGGTGTCCCTCATCAAGCTCTCTATACTGAGATGGATCCAAATGTGTATCTAAATCTGAGAGGATCTTCTAAAGAACAGATACTGAATTAACTAGACATGGATACTGAAAGGATTGAAAGGACGGTTGAGATGTGTACTCCTCATCTATTTCTTGGTATTCTAGCATATCTAGAATCCAAGAATCTTCGATGTGAAAATGCAGGACCGGTTCAAACTCTGGGCGTAAAACCAACGGGAACTTGACTAATGTCCGGCTCTGGAAACTCACAATGGAGGTCAACACGTCTATCATCTGAAATGTAGTAGAATCCACGTCCTCTGAAAGGTGTGTGATGTCTGAATCAGCATGAAATACCACACACTCAACTGATCTCGTATCTCCCTTGTGTGTTGTCCCGAATAAATCATCTGATGAATATGGAATGTCTGAAAGTGCTCACAAGATGGTCTCAAATATATCCATGTTGGGACTGTGGCATGAACCACAACACGATGTAACTACCAGTGCAATCTGCTCTGCGATCATCCCCCTCATGGCGATCTACACAAGGACAGTCACCGAGATTCCATGATCTGGAAAACTCCTCAATAGCTCAACAAATCTAAGCCATGAATCTCTCAATGGCTTCTGGGGTTCAATTGAAAAATCTCGAATACAAGATCGCATCAACTCTACTCTACAATGGGGGTAAAATCTCTGCAAAAACAACGATCGTAAATCTCCCCATGTAGCAATCTTCCTCCCCAACTCTTTGTGCCATCTCAAAGCTCTAGTCTGAAGTGAGAAAGGGAAGGTCATCAGCATCAGCTCCTCAGAAGTGATATCTTGGTATGCTCGTGATACACAAAAATCCTTAAACTCAGATATATGAATATATGGCTCCTTGTGCACTCCCCCTGAAAACTTCGGCAGTAGATTAATGAACTCTACATGCAGAACGAAGGAACTCAATATAGAAGCAGACTGCACTTCCTGATCTGGGTACTCGGCCATCATCCCAAGATAGAAGTCGTCTAAAACTCGTAACTGCTCCATGTGATCTCCTATGGAATGCACTCTCATCTCAGCAAGGTGATCACTCGTGTCTTGTATCTGGTCAATCTGAACTCTTCGGGTGTCTTCTATTAGGATAGCATGCCCAGAAGAAAGAAGGAATGGGGAGGTGGTAGAAAGAGAAGGGGATGAGAGATTGGTCGGAGTTCCGACCTCCCAAGAGAGTGGGCGGGAATGATGGGAATGAAATGAAGCAGCCGTAAAATCCGACGGAAATGAAGTATGGCCCACCATGAAGAGAGGGAAATGAAGGGTGGGAGGGAGGGATAAAAGAGACAGAGTGAAGACAAGATGGGAGATGGACGGTGGCTGCTAATGATCTAGAAAATATGAACATAACCAACTCACACCAATCACATACAAACACAAAGCAAACCCCCAATTCACCTACTCAACGCAATGTGAAGACCGTTAAGTTCCGGTCAATTATCATGTCAATTTTTAGAGTTAGGTGATCAAACAAAAGTTGTACAAACACTTATGAGGCTTAATGGGATTTTGGCACTATTCCTTAGCGTGTGCGCGAGCAATTAAAAGCGGAGACAATGAGGGGATTGCTCTCCCAAAATGATGATGAATCAGTTACGTCTAATTTTATGGTCAAGTTCAATTAGCGGTCCCAATTTTTTTACTTTTTGATTTTTTGATTTTTTCGGATATTTTCAATGAAATGTCTAACGGGAATTCTGATTTCCTTTATTCATATATCCAAAAAAAAGAGGGGGAAACGTAAAAGCCAATGCACGGAAAAATATGGATGCAAATGCTAGAGATAGAGGTGTGTACCTGACTCCAACACTCTACATGCAATATGATTTACACGGAAAAATTAAACTACTCTATATGAATGCAATGCGAGAACCGTCCTAAACACAAACTTCTATTATCGTGAAGCACAGATTTATTTGACTAAGTCCAAGCGAGTTCCATATGAACAGATATTCTATTAGGGGTTTTAGACCTAATGCTACATGGGGGCTCAAGCACAAAAAATCTGTGTGAAATAAATAAAAAAATCGAGAAAATAAAACACGAAAAAAGTGGTGAGATCCCCCAGGTGCACCGGCTTTTGGCGAAACAGACCCCGAATAATGTCCAAGTGTCCAAATGTCCATAAATATCTAAGTTATTAAAATACAGTACAAATGTTCTCTAAAAAATAATGATCTTCTTCTTGCTCTGCTCTTCCTCTTAAGTGGGTCCTTTAAAAAGATTCTGAGTCATCTTCCAAGTGGTTCCTCGCACAAAGATCAAAGCAAACGATGATCAGAAAACAGTTATAATATCTAGAGATTAATAAAATAAAACTGAAAAATGAATACAAAGTCGTGCTCCCCGGCAACGGTGCCATTCTGGTGACACGTGCGGCAACGGTGCCATTTTGATGACACGCCACACTTGGGTTAAGTATGCAAATAATCAAGGGTCGTTGTGACCTGATTGACCAAGCATAATCAACGACAAAATATATATATAAACCAGTTAAGAGAAAATCAATCAATGGAATGTAAGCGGTCTTCGCTATTTAATTTACCTGATATAGCGACCATGGTCGAACACAAGGAGCATGATTGAAAAACTTAGCAGTCAAATTTCAAAGATAAAATTTTTAATTGTTTTTTATTTTTCGTTTTTTTTAATTTTCAAAAAAGGCACAAGTCACAATATGCTCACACACTCTTTTTGTATTTTTCAAAATAGTAAAAAATGCTCAGACAATGGAAGAAAAAATATTTTTGGGTTTTACACGTTTTAAAATATTTTTGGTAATTTTTTCAAGTTTTTTTGATGTTTTTGTGATTTTATAAAAATCAAACAGTGGCAACAAAGGTTAACAGTGCTTAGCCAAGAGTATTTTGTAACTTAAAATTAATTTCAGTGCCCAAAACTCTTGGTAATGATTTTTATAAAAAAAACTATAAACAAATATCTACACCCAGGAACTGAAATCACTATTTTTCAATTTTTCTAGAATTTTCTACATTTTTTAAAAAAAAATAGTCTTTTGTAATTTTTTTAGGTTTTATAAATAATCAATGCAAGAAATTTGGAGAGAAAATAAAGGACAGTAAAATACACCTAATCTAATTTTTGGAATTTTTCAGGTAATATTCAAATTTTTATGGTTTTCCAAAGTTCAAACAAAGAAAATGACATTGTTCTTGAATTTTGTAAAATATCAAATAAAAACAAAACACGATGAAATTTTGATGCAATGATCTAGGTCACATCAGGAGTTTAACTTGATTTTTCCAAAATTTTTAAAACCATAAAAATATTTATTTTCATCAAATAAACATGCAAAATCAAGTCTGGAATACAGAACTTATTTGCAGTTATTTAAAGTTTTTCCACCATAAAATAACAAGAAATAAATGCAGGGCAACAAATGCAATTTACCCAAATGCGAACGTGTTGCTCAAGAGGCAGGGTTTTTTTTGCAATTATTGAAATTTCGAGGGGCTGAATTGTAATTATTCCAATTTTTGTTTTTAAAATCCCTAGGGTTTCTTGTGCGTGGTCCTTTTCATTCCCAAAAAGGGGGAGCTGCACCGCCCTTGTCTTCGTTCTTCTCCTTCCTCCTCAACGGAAGCAGCAGCTTCAATGGTCGGCAGATGAGGACAGTTGTGGTCTGCTTGGACTACCGATGGTGGTTCTGAGCAGGTGGCGTTCACCCCGCGGTGGAGGCGCTGCGTTCTGGTCGTGTGGGAGATGGAGGATGCAGCTGGCTCGCGGCGGTTCTGCACAGCCGTTGGAGACGACGGGCTCCACGCGGGCGTACAAGTGTGAACAGGCGGCGCAGGAGGCGGCGGCGGCGGCCGAGTTCGGCGGCGTGGATTATGGAAGGGGCCTCTTCTGCATTGAGTGAAGTGGCGGTCGTCGGGGACGGGCCACAGGTGGCTGACCTATGGCTAGACGGTGCTGAGACCCATGGAGGAGGCGATGGGGTGTAGAGGCGACACTGTGGAGCAGTCGTTGGAGCGATGGGTCCCTTGGAGGGGTGCAGGGACGGTTAGCGGACGGCAGGCGCGACGGAGGGTCGCGGTGATGCTGGAAAGAATGGGTCGGCGGCACAGCCGGCACATGCTGATGTGGCGATGGCAGACGGTGGTTGGGTGTGGCGACCCTGCTACTGCCCCTTTTTCTAAATTTTTTTATTGATTGTAAAAACAGACGTGAAAGAGTAATAAAAACCTTTTTTATTTTTTTTGTAAAAGAGAAATAGTAAATATTTTTTTGTTATTTTTTATTTTATCCTACAAAACAAATATTAGGAAAACATTACTACGTATCTTTTTTATTTATAGATAAAATACGGTACGTAAACATGTGGTGCGGATCTGGCGACGTGAGAGAGAGATCCAGATCTCCGACCACCGTGCATGGTCAGAGGTGTGTGGTTGCATGAGGTAGAATGTGAAGCGATTAGATCGATAAAATGAGATGGAGAATCAGTGTCGGATCGGAAATCAAATATGAGGTCAGAAAAAATGCCAACTATGATTAGAAATTATACAACTAAATGACTATGAAATTAAATCTAAAATTAATCAAGAAAAATGCCAAAAAATATAATGGATCTCACCTTGGAATTGGATACGTCGTGATGGCCTCGACGAGGGCTGATTCACTGTCACCGAATAGCTTGAAGGTTGGGCACCCTTCTATGAAAAGAAGCTCTTGGAGATCGGGCTCCTCTCTACTCAAGATCGGTCAAAAAATAAAGAAGGAAAGGAGACTCAATAAAAAGAAAAGAAAAAATTCAAAAAGGAAAGATGTACAATTAAGGAATGTGTTTAGTGGTGAATTAAATTAATTAATTAATTAATTAAAAACAAAATTCGGAATTAAATAAAATAAAAAAATAATTAATTTATAAAAATTAATTAGTCACCTTAATGATGGTTATTTAAGGCAAGGAATCAAATCTTTATATACAAGGTAAGTTTTCAAATTAAATAAATGCTTAAATTAAATAATTTAATTCAGATTTTGTAATTATATTAATTTAATTAATTATTATTAGATATTAAATTTTTTTGGTGATTTTTATGTAAGGAAATTAGTTGTATACAAGTATTATATACACATGCACAAAAAAGGAAATTATTTTTAAATGCTTTTTTGAATTTTATTTTTTCTAAGTTTTTTTATTTTTAATAAAGAAGATAATATTTACAATTATTTACATTATGTATAATAAATAAATATGAATAA
This sequence comes from Ottelia alismoides, assembly GCA_037367405.1. Classification (NCBI taxonomy): domain Eukaryota; kingdom Viridiplantae; phylum Streptophyta; class Magnoliopsida; order Alismatales; family Hydrocharitaceae; genus Ottelia; species Ottelia alismoides. The sequence continues at coordinate 1,664,028 of JAZKJV010001327.1, read as the reverse complement.
ATATATACAATAAGTAAGTGGTAAAACTGCACAAACCACCTTAGAAAATCAACTTTTCAATCGTAATTCCAAAAATTATGAAACCATAGCCATTTGAAAGATAATTTAATTTAGAGTACAATGGAAGTGAGTTTGATTTAATCTGAGTTCATATGGAGCCGAAATTGGTCTTTCAATTATCACTTTGGGGCTTTTTCGTAGTATGATTATTTGTAATCTGTACATTATTTTGCTTTGCACTTATTTTTATTATTTACAAAACATTTTTATTTACAAATTTTGTTTAGAAAAAAATTAATTTGAGGTTAATTTATGTACAAATAAAATAGTGTAAGTTCTGTACAAATATACATGGAAAAAATTTACAAATTATTTTTGGATTTTTGGATTAAAGACCCCATCTCCCCCTACTTTATTCCTAATGATTAGGTCAAGTATTGACCTTCTCTCGGGGTTCGGGCCAGTCTGCATTTATTTCGTAATAACATCCTTTATTTTTCTTTTATTTTTCTTTTCTTCTTTATTCTTTTATTTGAGTATAAAGAGTGGTAAAAATGTATATCTAACAAATGCATACAAAATAGTAATTTCATAGAATTAGTGGGTATTTACAAGTGTTTGACTAAGGAAATGAAGCTAAAATAAAGGAATAAAGACGATAAATCGTGGATTCATCAAGAATATATTGAACCAAGTCTCACAATTCTCTTGAATTAAGTCAACTGGACCTGAAGTACCTCAATTCCAGTTCCTATAAGGTTCTTGTGATTAGGTAGATTTAAGGTTCAACCAAGCTCCAATCTTCGGATTTCACTTAGGCTAGTTCAATTATCAAACTCAATCCGAAAAATGTAAATTCTATGCAAATGCCATGTACAATGCATAAGATACTTTTGTGTTGCAATTTTCAAACTTTTGAACTTTTTATGGATTTTTGAAAAAAGTTTTACAAATGTTTATGCATTTTTTTCAAAAAGGTTTTGCAAATGTTTGGGGGGCTTTTAGTTTTGCAAATGTTTTTTTGATTTTTAAAAACAAAAGATTTTGGCTAAGAAAATAGGTACAAATATTTACGTGGGGATGCATCTTATTATTTACAAGAGTTTTTGCGGTTTTTATTAATTTACAAGGTATTTGTGATTATAAAAATATAAACAATTAATAAAGAATTTTGGTGTGATGTATATATTCCTCAAACTTATTTCAAATGATTTTTCAAACGATTTTGAAAACTATAGTCCAAAATAATTTTTACAAATAAATGTTACAAGTATTTGAAAATCATTTTACAAAGGTTTTTCAAACAATATATATAGATTTTTCAAAATATTTTTGCAATATTTTCCAAACCATTAGGAAATCGGTTTTCAAAACATTTTTATTTCGCACAAAGAAAAGAATTTTTGCAAACAAAATATTTTTACAAAGTTTGAAATCATTTAACAAAACATTTTTCATATAGTTTTCAAAAGATTTTTCAAGAAGAATTTCAAACTATTTTTCAAATATTTTCCAAAAAAATATTTTTACCTTATTCATAATCAGTAAATACAAAAAGAATTTGAGGAATAATAAACATTTTATAATATATAGAGTATTTTATACATTATTTAGCCATAATTATTATTTAAAATACGAATGTATGAGTTATTGCTAAAGTATATACACAGTATATACGACCCGCTATACTTATCTTGAGATATGTCCTCATAGATTAGAGAGAAAAGAGAAGACATAACTTGTACTAAGTATAGAAAAGCTAAAAGAATAAACAAATGAAGAAATGAACTAATGAGAAGTCGATCGTTCCCCCTATGCTTAGGATCAAATAATCCTAAGTATAACAGACTGTACACAAGGCAGGGAGGGTTAAGGGTGGGAATGAACAAATTACACTCGGTCTATCTTCCCCTATACTTAGGGTAAGATATCCCTGCATATAGACAGAAAGAGGAGACAGTGGAGGGGATCAAAGAATAAAAGAACTCAGGGTGCACAACCCCTATACTTAGGACAAGTACGTCCTTTGTATAGAAGACTGTCAAAAAAGGGGCGGCGACACTTTTTTGGTAGAATAAAAAAATGAAAATGAAAAGAAGAAAAAAATATAAGACAAATGAAGATAGAAGAAGGGATCGAGGAGAATGTACACATCACTCCCCCTATACTTAGGGTAAAAGAAACCTAAGTGTAGGCAACAACGAGAATGATGAAATGGAATGAAGAATGAACACTCAGCTCGTCCACCTCCCCCCCCCCCATCCTTAGGACAAAGTAGGTCCTAAGCAAGGCAACATACGGATATGGGGTGGATGAGCGAAACAATGGATGGAAATAAGAAAATGAAAGCGAATGTACAACGAAATAAATATACAAAGGATCAAGAAGGTAGAAAGTGGACCTTCTTGAGGGATCATTGAGGAATAGACCTGACAAGGTGAAGGTCGATATTGGGGTCCTCAGTAGACACAAACTGATCAGGATTGACCTGTAAGGTATCCTCAATGGTCCTAAGGTGAGAAGGCACGGACGGGTCAGTATAAGTAGTATCGTTAGGTCCGGCCTTTGGTGTCTCGCAGATATCAAAGTGAAAAGGCTCGAACTCATCAATGGAAGTAGTAAAGTGTTGTTCGTCCTCTGAGGTCTCAACTGGATCATCATCCTCATAAATAAGGCCTGAAGTTATTTATAATAGCAATCAGATGAAATTCGACCTCATCATTCTCTACAATGTCTGCCATCTGCTCGAAGGTATCAATCAAGTAAATCCCACGGATGTCATCAACACAACGCCAGTCACAGGAAGAGGGAACTCCAAGTCTATGCTTTTCGAGTATTCCTCCCTGTGAAGAAATTCTCGAGTCTCATCATCGGTCGTAAAGGAAATCTCTCTGATATCAGCAGATGGGTCACACGCTTTCGGGTCATCTAAGACAGGTGTAGTCACATCAGGTGTAGGTCTCTGGTCAGCAGTAAGTGCAGTGATGATCACAACGCTCCTGTTATTAGGACTGAAGCTAATCTCTCAAGATCTGTAATCAATAAAGACTCTCGCAGAGGCGAGAAACTGTCATCCCAAGATGATTGCAGAATGCTCCCCAGTGGCAGGGGTCTCCACGGGCAATACAACAAAGTCAATAGTGTATCTCATGTCCTGAATCCAAATTACAGCATTCTCTGGAATATCCTTCGACCTCTTTATCGATCCATCAGCAAACTGAACGATCATCTTGGTTTTCTTGAGAGGCCCTAAGTGAAGAGATTGTACCAATGACAAGGGTATTATGCTAATTGAAGCACCGCCATCAAGGAGAGTTTGATCACATGAATGGTCAGAGATGGTGCATCTAATGAATGGTGTAGCAGTGTTCCCTTTCCTAGAATAAGGGCAGTGGGTGATGGCGTGGGCAGCAGGCATGATCAAGATATGACACTCGGATCTTCTCCTTTACTTTCTCTTCTTGGGTTTAGGAGCAGATAAATGGGTCATGGTCTGGAGAAGTGGGGCATCAATGATCTCCTTAATAGTGGCCACCACTTCAGGTTTGGTAAATATTTTTTTAAATTTTTAGATCTCCTCCATACAAGGGAGGCGATCGAAATCATTATCTACACAAGGACGACTAAGAGCAATATGTATAGTGTCGTCTATGGGGTCAAAGGTGGGACATGGGGTGAGTGAATGTGTGGGAAACTGATCTGGCATGGGTGCCCTCTCCTCATAGTCTGAATCAACAATGTGTCTCCAGAATTCTTTTTAGATTTTTGAATTTATCTCATTTTATGTATTTTGGGCGATTGAAATCTCTCATGGGTGCCCTCAAATGAATCCATATCGTCAAATGGTGAAGTGTCAATGTGATTTTTATTTAGACTGGTGAGGTTATCTATCCTCTGTCTTATATTCTCCATCATCTGGGTCAAGATCTCAAGTGTGGTCTTCATGAGAGGTGATTCCAATGGACAAAAATCTAACTCTAGAGCAAGGTCCTCCTGAAAAAGTGGATTGTCAAAATGTGAGGATGATGCTGGTGGTAAGTCAAATTCAACATCTAATGCCTGAAATAGTGGGTTAGGCGGATATGTAAAAAAGTCAGGAGCAAATTCCTCCTGGAAAAATGGAGGTGGACCGTCTACAGGGTACGAGGAATCTTCAAAGTCCAGATAAAAATCTCTCCAGTCGGACATCTTGAAACAAAAGGAAAACAATCGGAAGAGCATGGAGGTCAAGTCGAGAGATGTGAGAAAAAAAGCGTAACTGCACAGAAGAGATCGAGTATGCACACAATCAATCACAAACAAACATACACAAGGCAAACCCCTCAATTCAGCTACTTAACTCTGTGAAGACTGTGAAGACTGTGAGAAGAATAAAAATTTTAGGGTCGAGTAAGCTTAATAGTCCCAATTTTATTGGTTTTCACTTTTTTGTATTTTTAGTAAGAATACACGGGCCTAAAGAGGGATCAAATCCTTTAGCAACCTAGATCATAAAAATAAGAGGAAGAGAGTCAAAAAATCAATGCAAGCGACAAATCGATGATGAATGCTAAAGCATAAATGCTCATCTTGCCTCCAGATCTCTACATGCAAGGATGCCAGACAGAATTGAAACCTATCTAAATGCAAATGCAAAGCCTATGAAATCATCCCATATGAGAATATACTATTAACGTGAAGAACAATATGCTAATTATCTATAAATGAAACCAAGGTTCGGTCTTCGATGCCACACGGTGCCCGCTACAACAGATCCTGCATGCGTTATATGCGACCTCTCTCGACAAGCGGTCTCAAATCAATATAAATCGCAATTCAAAATTTGTCAAAGTCCAAACGAGGCTATTGGTACATGCAATGATTGTTAAGTGTTTGGTCGTAATCTACCATCAAGCAATCCTAATGCTAGGGCTCAATCACATAAAACAATATAAAAATCGTGAAACAAATAAAAAGAAAAATCGAGAAAAATGTGACGAAAATGACGAGGCTCCCAAGGGAGCAATCTATTGGGTAATGGACAACGTGAAATGTGGTATTGTCATGAGAGTCATGAATATTACAATAAACTCTCTCTCACTTAAATTACAAATAGATACAATAAAATAAAGTGGCTCTGTCTTCAAAAATTCCTCAAGGTCTCCTTCGGTGCTAGGTCAGAAAAATGAGCTGTCTTCACACGGGTGCACATGCACTCCAAAGAGGGTGTCCCTCGATCCATGTTCCTCGCACTAAAATCAACAAAAAGGTTGGTTAGATAGTTGAAAAACGGAAAAGGCGGGAGCCGCTAAGTAATGGTCTGACATGTCAGACTCACTATCGCTGAGGCGACTACTCAGGCCTTCACGTTTATCAACAATTAACCCACATAATCAATGAAGCAATCAAGAGCAAGGATCAAAATTTATTATACCCTACTATAAATGTATAATGGCAAGCAAGTAGGGGTCGAACATAAGAAGCAAAGGCGTAAAGCAGACTAAGTGAAAGTCAAATGCCCTATGTCTTATGAATTACTCAGCCAAAGTGGATTTTTTGTGGGTTTTTAATTTTAATTTTTTATTTTATTTTTAATTTTATATTTTTGTATTTTGATTTTTAATTTTTTAATTTTCTATTTCCTTTTTCTGTTTTTTATTTTTTTATTTTTTTATTTCTAAGTAGAATATATAGACAAAGTAAGAAAAAAGAGGGATAGAGTATTTATAAAAATAGGTAAAAAATGGAAAAATCAGGAAATAAATGTTTTTGGTCTTTTTATAATTTTATAATATTTTTGTCATTTTTTTCTATATTTTTCCTAATTTTTTTGGTATTTTTAAAGTCACAAAAACTAAAAACAGTGAAGGAAATAAAAGGCTGAAACTAAATTGAGGATGAAAAAATATCAAACATACTCCAAAATTACTCAAAAAAAAATGTGTTTTGTAAATATTTGTATACTTGCACTATTTTATTAGTACATTAATTGACCTCAAATTAAATAATTTCAAAACAAAATTTGTTAACAAAAAATTTTCCTAAATAATAAAAATGTTTGCAAAATAAAATCATTTACAGATCAGAAGTAACTACATTCGATAAAAATCCATAAAGAGATAATTGAAAGACCAATTCTGGCTCCATATGAATTCAAATTGAACCGAACTCACTTCCATTGTATTCTAAATTAAATTATCTTTAAAATGTATTTGATTTTCATAATTTTTGGAGTTACGGTTTGAAAAATGGTTTTCTGGTGTGGTTTGATCAATTTAACCATTCATTTGTACATATTGTATTTGTAAATATTTACTAATTATTTAAAATAAAAATTAAAAAAAAATCATAAATAAAAACATTAAAAAAATTAAAAACATATAAAATAAATAATTTCCTTATTTAACTATGTATATAATGTACCATATATATAATATATGTATATAATCAATTCCTTTAAATAACCCTCACAAAAAATTAGCATTTATTATTTAATTTCATAAAATGATGAAAATTAAAAAAATAAATTTATGTAAATAATTTTAACACTAATTTCCTTTCTTATCTCTATCATTTCAAATTTTTCCTTATCTTTATCTCATTTCGAATTTTGAATTTGAAATTCTTTTCTTTTATATTATATGGCTCCTCGTCCCTCATTTCTCTTGGATCAATCTTTGCTGAGAGGAGCCAATTCTCTTAGAGCTATCTTCTCGTAGAAGGGTGCCTAGCCTCCGAGCTGTCCAGTGATAGCGAGTCGACCTTCGTCGAGGCGATCATGGTCTTCATCCGCTCCTAAGGTGAGATCCATCTTTCTTTTTCTTATTTTTAATCTTGGTTAATCGTAGTTTTATTTCTCACATTTTTATTTCGTTGTCAATTTTTCTCTAGATCATAGAATCCATCCTCACTATTTGATCGACCTTAGATTCTGATTTTTCATCTCATTTTCTTGATCTCTCCACGTTCACGTTCTATCCTCCATGATCTCTCAACTCCGGCCATGCTCGGTGGCCGAAGACTCGGATTCGATTCTTTCATTTTGTCAGATCCCCATTCATATTTTTTCAATTTTTGTATCATGTTTGAGTCATCTTCTATTTCAAAAAAAAATAAAAATTAAAAAATTAAAAAATCATATATAATTTTTCCCCAACATTTGTTTTGCAGGGATAAAGAAAAAAGATTAAAAAATATAAAATATAAAAAAATAAATATAGAGGTTCCTGCAGTTTCTATTTTTTAAATAGTTTTTTTCTTTTTATTTCTGTTTTACAAAAAAATAAAATAAAAGTAAAATAAATAGTCGTGGCAGGAACCTCCCCTCTAGTCTGCAGGCGGCGCCCGCCACCCATCGTTGGAAGACCCGCCAGCAGTCACTCCTTCAACTGCACCACCGGCACCCTCTGCTCCTCAACGCTGGCTGTGCGCTCGCATGAGGTCTTCGTCGCCATCGCGCGTGCACCGTCGATCCACCGACCTTCTGTGCGGAGGATCCGTTGTCGTCGCCCTTGTAGGAGAGAAGAAAGGGAGAGAGAGGCAGCGACACACCTCCTGTGCCCTGCACCCCTTCCCCTAGGCATGAGATCAAGAATAGAAAAAAACCCTAAAATGGGTTTTAAAATAAGAAAACTTTGGAACAATTTCATTTCATCCCCTCAACGTTTCCAAAATTGCAAAATAGCCCCTACCAGATCCCTATCACGTGTGTCACATGCATTTCCTAGTTATTTCTCCTACAAATTTATTTCTGTTATGTTTTGATGAACAAACATTGAACAATTTGAAATAGTTACCTATTTTCCATACTCTAAATTGCATGCATTTCTTGTTGAAATAAATATTTTTGTTGCTCAATAAATTCCCCAAAAATCATGCTATGCTCCTAATGTGTGTGTCTTTCTAGTATAAATTTTTCATTGCAATTTATTTCCATTGTTATTATTAAAAAACCAAAATAATGTCATTTTCTCTGTCTGAAATTTAAAAATTCTTAAAATTTCGAATATTGCTTCAAAAATTCCAAAAAAATTGATTAATTCTCTTCTAATGTGTTTTCATTTCTATAATTCATGCATAAATTATTTATAAAATCCAAAAATTGCAAAATACTAAAAATCTTAAAAAAATCATAAAAAATCTAGAAATACCCCAAAATTGTGATTTCAATTCCTATATACAGATAATGCATTTTATCTTTTAGAAAAATAGTTGAAGGAATTTCTGATTTAATTTGGTATTTTTGAATTGAAAAATAATCATGCTTGCTCAATGTTTGCATTTTTTCCTATTTTTATTCATTTTCAAAATCCTAAAAAATCTAAAAATCTTTAAAAATTACGAAAATAGTAGAAAACTATAAAAATACAAAAAAAAATTATTTGGACATTTTTGAGCATTTCTGATATATTTGAAAAATTCAAAAAATCCATTCTTGATTTTGTACCTAGCTTGTTTGAAATTAATTATTTTTGAAAATAAAAAATCACAAAAATCAAAATCATTAAAAATTTGAAAAATCAGAAAATAAAAAATAGAAAAAAATAAATAATATATTAAAAAGACAAAAAATCAAAACAAAAACCAAGCACAGTGTACATTGAGAAATCCTTTTTCTTTTAATTGATTTTTTTCGATTAATTGAATAACCCTCAGGAATTGTAGCCTCCCTGAGTTCTATCCTTTTGTTATACAGCATAATTAAATAGCAAAAATTTCTCTCGCTTCTTTATTCTTCTAAGACCCCATCAACTAACATAATCCACGGCGAGCAGGATGCACTGAAATCCCTGACTGGCAGGAAATGGGCCCATGAAGTTTATGCCTTAAGTATCAAAAATATCAGAAATATGTATATATATTAGAGGCATGGTATCTTTGGAACCAACGGTTCCTCCCATTTTCTGATAGTCAGTACAACCTCGAGCATACTCTATAGTATCCTTAAATAATGTGGGCCACCATAGGCCACTCTGTAAAACCTTTGTTGTCATGTGTTTCCCTGAATGTTGCCCACCAGATTCTAGTTTGTGATAGTGCTCAAGTACACTGGTGTGTTCCTCCTGAGGAATGCACCTTCTCCAGATACAATCTGAACCCTCACAAAATAGGTACGGATCCTCCCATTGGTAATAATGAATCTTTGACAGAAATCTGTCTACCTTGTACTTTGGCCAATCTTGTGGAACTTTCTTGGAGACAAGATAGCTCACAATATCAGCATACCATGAGAGTGAGTCCATAGACAAAATGGCCTCATCTTGAAAGGTTTCGGAAATAGGAATCATGTTCTTTTCAGCGGTCTTTGCATCTGTGATACGGGAAAGGTGGTCTGCCACAATATTTTTCACTCCAGGTTTATCTCGAATCTCTAAATCATATTCCTGGAGAAGAAAGATCCATTTGATGAGGCGCGGTTTGGCATCCTTCTTTTCCTGCAAGTATCGTATGGCAGTGTGATCCGTATATACAATAACATGTGAACCGATGAGGTAAAATCTGAATTTCTCTAGCCCAAACACAACTTCTAACATCTCCTTATCTGTAACTGTATAATTTCGTTGTGCTTCATCTAGAGTCTAGCTAGCATAGTGTATAGAAAATGGTATCCCATCCCTTCTCTGTCCTAAAACTGCTCCAACTGCAAAATCTGAGGCGTCCGTCATAATCTCAAAAGGAAGAGACCAATCTAGTGGTTGTAAGACAGGAGCACTGGTAACCATTTCTTTCAATCACAACATTTGGTGGGACCCATAAGGAAGGAATATTTCAACGTTGATGGTAAAACCTTGAGCTCAGGTGGGGTCTGAATCGGTTCTACAATAACCTCTGCTACTGTACTGGTAGACGGTATATGATCTATACTCTGTGGACTGTCCACCTTGGCTACTAACATCTCAACAAGTAAAACATCTAATAGATCTACAATGAATAATCTCAGCTCAGAAAGGAGGGGCTCATTAGGGTGTTCAACATTCTTATCAATTAATGGCTCAGATATCTTAGTAATAATCTCATAAAGATGTCTCTCATATGCGCATAAATCAAGAAATTCAACGAATATTTCAGATATCTGGACCTCAGAACTATCAAAAGGAGGCATATCATCAGTAATCTCAGAAAAGTGTGTCAAAGGTATATCAGAAGGTGCCTCTAAAAACTTAGATTGATCCTTAAAAATCAGCTCAAACTGCCAATCATCAACTACCTCAATTGAACCACCAAGGGAACTCATGTTAAATGTGCTTTCATATAGTCCTTTTGGGAAAGGACATCTTGGATATCTATAAAATCAGTGAAAATATCTGACTCTTTGAATTCAGTAAGAAAATCACAGTCATCTGGCTCCGATATAACTTTCTCTGTATCATCTGTTGCTGGTGGCGGTGATGGTCTAGGATCAGAGATCGTCTCAATTCTCACCTTGCCACTGTGAGAGTGAAAGATGATCTCTACAGTACCATAATCAACTACTGCTTCAACCGTTCGGAGGAATAATCGACCTAATATGATTGGGGTAAGGAGTAACGGTGCAGGTGTGTCCATATCCATGACAAAAAAATCTACAGGGAATTTCATTCCCTACACTGTTACAATAACATCCTCTAAAATACCTCTTGGCCTCTTAATCGATCTATCAGAAACTGAAGGATCATTATGGTTGTTTTAAGAGGTCCTAACCAAAATTCAGTTAGTAAAGAGGAAGGCATGAGATTAATGGAGGAACCGCAATCGAGAAGTGTATGATCAAATTCTTGATCAAAGATATGGCAATGGATGTGAGGTGCTCCCTTGTCGTTCTTTTTAGGTGGGAGGTTACTGATGGCGTGAACTGTGGCCATGGTCAAGATGTGTTTTTCTGTTTCCTTTCGTTCATTCTGCCTTGGTTGACGCTTTTGTGTACATGCCTCTTTCATTTCCTTTTTTACTGTAGGCACATATTCCATGACTGTAAGGAGTGGCATCTTTAAACAGATGTTCTATAAGATCTCAACCACTCCAGGATCAGATAGGGTTGTTTATAATCTTTGAATTTCTTAGATTTGAGAGCAGAAGGAAATGGCACGGAATCAGAATAAACATGCAAAAGCTCATTCCATTATTCAAAGTAGAACAGGATGTTGTTGCTGATGAAGAGGAAGAATCTGTGACTAGTATATTTCCCCTTGCTGATAGTGATCTACGTCTGCCTAGTGAAGGTGGTGGTGAATGGGGTGAAACTCCAGACTTGGGTGCTGCCATACTGGGCCTCTGGACTGCTGGTGAAGGAGATGATGGTGAAGATGATGCTCTCTCAGTGGTTCGATCTCCCAACCCCAACTGCTGCATAGGTGGTTGCAATCTCCTATTGCTCCTGAGATGAATGGCATCAGATAAACATGTAAAATTAAGGGACATACCTGTCTCGGGGGTGGGTGGGATATTGGCTACCTGCTCCTTGCGTCAGAAGTTGTTGGGTTTGGCTTCGACCTATGCTGGAATCAGTGTCTTGGCGGTGGTTAGGTCGTCGATCCGTTGAGTCGGTTCATTCATGTTCTTCATGAGCAATGTAATTTGGTCCAGTGCTGGGTTGACTGAAGGGGGCTGAGGTTGCTCATTGAATGGATATCGCTGAGACTGATAGTATGGAGATTGTTAGTAACCATACAAACTCTGATAATAAGGAGGAGGAGGATACTGTCCATGATATGCAGTCTGTTGCTGGTTAGGATCAGGAAAATACATAGACTGTTGTTGTGGCTGACCCTGTCTCCAGTTTTGGAACTGTGGTAGAGATTGATAGTGAGGCTACAACTGCTGGTGCTGGTACTGTTGTTGTCTGCCTCCCTAAGACTGGTGGGGTCTCTGACCATGCTGTGAACACAACTGGCCTTGTCCCGACGGACGAGGCTGGTTTCGCTCACAGTCGAACCAGATGTCGTTCACCTCTTGTCTGACAGGTGGAGGTGGAGACTGTTGCTCAGGAATGTAGGCTACTTCCTGTTGATAAGGAACTATCTGATGTGAATGCTGTTGAACCTGATTAGGTGCCTGCATGTAGTAGACATATTGAACTGTGGATGGTCCTCCACTACACTACTGGGTGGAAGAAGTCTGCTCCCTAGTAGAGGTATCGATTGCTGCACTCACACTGTGAACTGCACTCATCTTACTCACAAGAAGCTCCAGGTGCTTTATTGTCTCGTCCAACTTATCCAGGTTCTTCATCCTCTGCTCGATCACTTGAAGCTTCTCAAGCTCCCTGGATCGTTTCTCAATAATGTCAACTTTGGATAGGTGGTTTTCAATGATGGTCAGTTCAGCGTTGTCCACCTTATCCACTTCATGTGATGCCATCATATTGACAGCCTTGTAGGATACTGTAGGGGAGGTGACGGGATGCTTCTGAAAAACACATGAAGAATAAAGAGATGTTTAACTCTCCGCCATCTCCTCAAAAATTTGATAAAGGACATCCTCATCCTTGTTGATGTGGCTCCCTCCACAAGCAGCATCTACCAGCTTTTGATTTTCTATGCTTAAACCCCCAAAGAAATTTTGCACAAGGCTGGTCTTTGGAATATCATGATGGGGGCACTTCTGCGTCCCCCAAAGAAATTTTGCACAAGGCTGGTCTTTGGAATATCATGATGGGGGCACTTCTGCGTCAGATCTTTGAATCTTTCCCACACCTCGCGAATAGGCTCCTGGGCCCTCTGGGAGAAATTAGCAATCAAGGATCTCATTTGATTGAGTCGTCCGAGCAGGTAATAATTGTTCAGAAATGCGGACTTCAACTCTTCCTAAGTAGTGACAACCTTCCCCAAGTGAGTCAACCAATATAAAGTTTTGTCCGTCGAAGTAAATGGGAAGGCAGTCATCTACACTACCTTTAATGCGACATTTGGGTAGTGTATTGTTCCACAAATGCAATCGAACTGCTGGGGGTGTATATAAGGTTCTTCATTAATATTTTCATGAAATATTGGGAGAAGAGGCAAAATAGTAGGCTTAAGCTTGAAATGCCCATGAATCGTAGGGATTTGTATCCAAGAATTTGTATGTCCTACCCTTGGATTATAAGCATCCTTTGATGTAGGCTTAGCCCCAGGTTCTATGTTAAGATCTTCTCCCCTATTCCCACCTCTAGGGTTGTTTCTCTCCTCCTCTCTCCTATCTTCTCTTTCATGTCTCATCTCGAGAATCATGTCTCTCATTGCGGTCTGAAAATTATCCTGCTCTGTTATATTGGCTTGAATTGACTGGATGGAGGCTAACAGGGTGTTGTTGATCTCGCTCTGCTCCGACATGGTTCCCTTTCCCTTTGATGGCATCAACTGTCCGATGTCTGACTCTGAAAATGTGCATAATACTCGATTAGTGCTCAGAATTGATGGAGTCTCAGGTATTACTTTGAGATTAAAGCCAATCTCAAATAGTGGATTGATGGATGTTGTGAAGGGTGAAGTGGAGAAAGAGGAATATTCGGGAAGTGAGTCTCCCCAAATAGAAGGTGAACGGCTCGGAGTGTAGAATCAGTTTGTAAAGTCCGAACGAGAAATACTCTGGTCTGACATCTTTGAAATCAATACGTGGGATGCGAGAGCACGAAGGTCAATGCAAGAGTGAAAGTGAATGAAGGCACAAATTGCGCAGAAGGATCTCTAGCAATCAAACACAATACAAACCTCCAGTTCACCAACTCAACGCAATGTGAAGACCGTGAAGGTTCGGTCAATTATCTTATCAATTTTTAGAGTTTGGTGAGAGTGCAATCTATAAGAGAGATTAAAGCGAGTTGTTAGGAACCCAATGCTCCAGGAGAATGTCCCAATCTCACAACTTGTTTTTCCCAGCCAGTATGGGTGTGGACCCTTTACTGGCTACCCGATCTGCCCACTCTGCTAAAGAAATACCGAACTGATTACCGTCTACCCGGTGAAGTCCTCACTGGAGAACAGCTAATCACAAGACAGTAGTCTAAAGAGAGTTCGGGCATGGTTCTATCCTAGTGTGCAGTCGCTCTCTCGCTGCAGATAAATCGAACAAGGCGGGGGTTACTCTCCCCAAAATAATTATTTTCCTTACGTCTTTTTAGGGTCGAGTTTTTTTTAACAGTCCCGAATTTAGACAGTTATCACTTGGTTTGAATATTTCCAATGAATCGCCTACCAAGTGTCCAATTTCCTTTTTAACTTATGTGGGTGAAAATAAGGAAGGAGATCGGAAATGCCAATGCGTGATTAAACACAATGATGCATGCAAGGGTTAGAGATGCGTACCTTGTCGCCAACACTCTACATAGAGGGTTATCCATGCAAAATTTAAATACAGAAAAATAAACTAACCTATATGCAAATGCAAGTGAACCGTCCTAACAATAGCTTCTATTAACGGGCAAGAACATGTTAATTTGACTAAGTCCAATTATGCTCTATTCTATAGGTACAAAAAATCTTGTTTAGGGTGTCTGGTCCTAATTAATTACCTGGCTCAAGCAAAATAATTAAAATAATCAATAAGTAGCTCACGAAATTCACGTGAAACAAAGAAAAATAAGGCGATGGATACAAAATCGGTGAGGTCCCCCAAGTGCACCGGCACTTGGCGAAACAGACCCCGCAACAAATGAATGTTTGTTTAAAAGAGTTCAAATGCTAAAAATAAATAAAACAAAGTCTGATTTTTTGTTGGTCTCCTTCAATTCATCTTCTCCTCCTCTAATGCTATTCTGCAGCTCGGTGAAGAATCAAGCTGCCTCTGCTTCGCTTGGGTGCTTTAGCTCTCCTAGGATCGCCTCCTTCGCTCCGCGGGCCCTCGCAAGAAAAAGGAAAGAAAGATTGTGTAAGAAACACAATTATAAAATGTGAACAAGAAAAAAGAAATAAATACAATGAATATGAACAATGGAATGAATAAACAGATATGTACAACCAAGAATACAAGGTCAAAAGAGAAACCTATCTACCCCCGTCATGCCTCCCCAACAACGGTGCCATTTTGTTGAGCAGTATTCTTGGGGTTTTGAATTATTGATGAAAATAAATACGTAGTGGTCATTACAACCCAAATATCCCGCAACAAACAAACGATTTTTTTCTTTATCAAGCTAAAAATTACAAGAATAATGAAGTGAGAGAATTTTTTGCTATTTAAATAACATGTATAGCAACAGGATCGAACTTAGGGAGGCTACAATTCTCGAGGGTTATTTAATTAATTGAAAAAAAAAATCAATTAAAAGAAAGAGGATTTCTCAATGTACACTATGCTTGGTTTTTGTTTTGATTTTTTATTTTTAATATTTTTTCTATTTTTTATTTTCTGATTTTTTAAAATTTTTATAGATTTTGATTTTTGTAAATTTTTTTTCAAAAAAAATTAATTTCAAATAAGCTATGAATATTTTTTGTATTTTTTAAATATATCAGAAATGCCCAAAAATATCCAAATAAAGTATTTTCAGTGTTTTTATATTTTATATTTTTTTTTTCTAATTTTTCAAAAAAATTAGATTTTTTTTGGATTTTTAAATGAATAAAAACGGGGAAAATGCAAATAGTGAGTAAGCAGGATTATTTTTCAATATAAAACTACCATATGAAATCAGAAGTTACTACAACTATTTTTCCTAAAAATTAAAATGCATTATCTACAAACAGGAACCGAAATCACAATTTTTAGTTTTTTTCTAGATTTTTTTATGATTTTTTAAATATTTTTAGTATTTTGAAATTTTATGGGATTTTATAAATAATTAATGCATGAAATTTGGATAGAAATTAAAACACACAAAAAGAGAATTAATCTATTTTTTTGGAATTTTCAAAACAATATTCAACTTTTTTAGGAATTTTTAAATTTCAGAAAAAGAAAATGGCACTGTTTTTGATTTTTTAAAAAAATGTAAATAAATTGCAATGAAAATTTTATGCTAGAAAGACACACACATCAGGAGCATATTATGATTTTTGGGGAATTTATTGAGCTATAAAAATATTTATTTCAATAAGAAAAGCATGCAATTTAGAGTCTGGAAAATAGGGACCTATTTGAAATTTTTCAATGTTTGTTCATCAAAACATAATAGAAATAAAGTTGCAGGAGAAAGTAGCAATTTACCTAGGAAATGCGTGTGACACACGTGATAGGGCTCTCACAGGGCCTATTTTGCAATTTTGGAAACCTTGGGGGCTGAAATGAAATTATTCCAAAATTTTTTTATTTTAAAACCCCCATTAGGGTTTTTTCTATTCTTGATCTCGCACCCTAGGGATGGGGTGCAGGGCCCAGGAGGTGCGCCACCGCTTCTCTCTCCCTTAATTCTCTCCCACAAGGGCGGCGACGGTGGTTCCTCTGCGCGGTGGGTTGGTGGATCGGCGCGCACGCGTAGTGGCGACGGAGACCTCGTGTTGTATGGCTAGCGGTGGAGAGCGGGCGTACAGTGAGATGGAGGGTTGGTGCTAGCGCGGCTGACCTTGCGTTGGCTTGCACTGGCTCGTGCAAGCGGAGTAGCTCTGCCCCAGGCGACCGGCGGGCTTGCAGTGTGTCAAGTGGTTGGCGCGTGCGGTGAAGGAAGCCAGTGGGCGATAGAGAGCGAGCGTCCGGTGGCATGATGATGGGAGGTGGGCTGGGGGCCTCGTGCGATTGTGCGAACGACGTTGAGGAGCAGCGGGTCTTCCAACAATGGGCAGCGGGCACCACATGTGAGCTAGAGGGGCGGCACTGCCGCGACTATTTTTTTGTAAAATAGAAATAAAAGGAAAGAAATTTTATTTTTTAATTTTGTTAAAAATAAAAATTACAAGAACCTCTGTATTTATTTTTTCATTTTTTAATATTTTTTAAATTTTTTCTTTATCCTTGCAAAACAAATGTTAAGGAAAAAATATATATGATTTTTAAATTTTTTATTTTTATATTTTTTTGAAATAAAAGAGGACTCAAACACGATGCCTCATCTCTGCTTATTTAAAAAAATAATAAAAAATTGAAAAAGATGTGAATGGGGATCCGGCGAAATGAAAGAATTGAATTCGAGTCTCCGGCCACCATGCATGGCCGAAGTTGAGAGATCGTGGATGATAGAACGTGAATGTGGAGAGATCGAGAAAATAAAATAAAAAAACAGAATCGAAGGTGGATCGAATCGTGATGATGAATTCTAAGATCTAGAGAAAAAAATGACAACGAAATAAAAATGCGAGAAATAAAACTATGATTAACCTAGGTTAAAATATGAAAAAGAAAGATGGATCTCACCTTAGGAGCGGATGAAGACCGTGATCGCCTCAATGAAGGCCGACTCGTTGTCACTGGATCGCTCGAAGGCTAGGCACCCTTCTGCGACAAGATAGCTCTCAGAGAATAGGCTCCTCTCACCAAAGGTTAATCAAGTTGAAATTAGGGAGAGGGAGCCATATTAATAGATAAAGAATGGAGATTGAATTTTTAAAATTTTGAATGAAGATAAGAGATCAGAGAAAAAATTTGAAATGAAATAAAGTTAAAATTATTTACAAAAATTAATTTTTATTATATTTTCATCACTTTATTAAATTGAAGAATAAATGTTAAATTTTTTATTTTTTCTGATGGTTATTTAATAATTTCAACTATATATAAGGTACATTATATACATAATTATATAAGGAAATTAGTTTGTAGCTTTTTATTTTAATCTTTTTATATTTATTTAAAATAATTAGTAAAAATATTTACAAATATTTACAAATACAATATGTACAAATAAATGGTAAAATTGCACAAACCACCCTAGAAAACCAACTTCCAAACCGTATTATGAAACCACATGCATTTTAAAGATAATTTAATTTAAAATACAATGGAAGTGAGTTTGATTCAATTTGAATTTATATGGAGAAAGAATTGGTCTTTCAATTATCGCTTTATGGCTTTTTTTGGATGTGGATACTTTTATTCTGTACATGATTTTATTTTACAAACATTTTTATTATTTAGAAAATTTTTTTATTTACAACTTTTATTTTTAAAATTATTTAATTTGAGGTCAATTTATGCACAAATAAAATAGTGTAAGTATGCAAATATTTACAAAAAACAATTTTTCTTTTGAATTTTGTGATTAAGGACTGTATCTCCCCCTACTTTATTCATGGTTGATCAGGTCAAGTCTTGACCTTCTCTCGGGGTTCGGGTCAGTCGATATCTATTACATATATACAATCTTCTTTTTTTTCTTTTCTTTATTTTTACTTTCTTTCTTTGTTTTATTTATTTTAGGTTAAAATAGTAATAAGTGTATAATATTTACACATAGATGCAAGTTAGTAAGAATATGGAGTTAGTATTATATACAGGTATTTTATAAGGGATTTTAAGCTAAAATAAATGAATAAAGATGACGAAATGCAGATTATCGGCTCAACAAAATGGCGCCATTTCCAGGGAGGCACGACGAAGGTAGTTAGGTTTCTCTTTTGACCTGTTATTCTTGGTTGTACATATTTGTTTATATTTTTACACATTAACTCCATTGTTCATATTCATTGTTTTTTATTTCATTTTTTTCTGCTTATATTTTATAATTGTGTTTTTTACACATTATTTCTTTCTTTTTTCTTGCAAGGTCCCGCGGAGTGAAGGAAGCGATCCTAGGAGAGCCGAAGCACCCAAGCGAAGCGGAGGCGGATTGATTCTTCACCGAGCCGCATGATAGCGTGAGAGGAGGAGGAGAAGAATTGAAGGAGACCAAGCAAAAAATAGACTTTCTTTTATTGATTTATAGCATTTGAACTCTTGTAAAAAGGACATTCAATTGTTGCGGTGTCTGTTTCGCCAAGTGCCGGTGCACTTGGAGGACCTCACCGGTTTTGTTTTCATCGCCTTATTTTTCTTTGTTTCACGCGGATTTCGTAAGATACCTATTGATTGCTTTAATTAATTTGCTTGAGCCAGATAATTAATTAGGTCCAAACACCCTGAATAAGAATTTCTATACCTATATAATAGAGCATAATTGGATTTAGTCAAATTTAATTGATTCTTGCCCGTTAACAGATGCTATAGTAAGGATGGTTCCCTTGCATTTGCATATAGGAGATGAATCCCTGATTCTCACTCTTTATTCGTTTATTTTATCTATTTATCATAGCGAAGCATCATGTAAATAGGTGTAAATACAATAAGTTAGTATTCATCATGCATATGTTAACTTTGTATATTTAGTATGTATTTGTGCAAAAATAAAAGAATAAAGGAAAAGAAAAAGGAAGGAGGTATTTAGAATAAATACAGAGTGACCCAAACCCCAAGAGAAGGTCAAGCCTTGACCTGATCGCCAAACAAAATGAGTAGAGAGAGATAGGGATTACTCTATATTGTACATATTATCTATAAATAATTATTTTTGACAAAATCAATATAAAATAGTCTTTTTACCTCCTTGTATATATTTCTAAAATTAAATAAAATAAAATAAAAATCAAATAAAATCCTCTCTCACTTGTGCAAAACACTTGTATATATGTCTCACTCCATATTTATTATATACCTGTAAATAAAGAATAAAAATGAAATAAAAATTATTTTATACTCCAAAAATTATGTTGTAAATAAATAAAAAAATAAAATTGGTGTATTTGTGTGAGAATAACAAAATAATAGTCAATATACATAATACATAGGTATAATATACTTGTATAAAACACCTTATATTGTATAGAGAGTAATTTATTTTTCATAAAAATAATTAAAAATCATAGAAAAATAGTTTGAAAAATAATAAATAATTTTTATTTTATACACTTTTTATTTTAAAGTCGTTTACTATTTTTTATTGATTTTGTAAGTATAATGTAAATCCTTATTTTCTGATTGGTCCAGGAGGGTTTGTTGACCCCAGTCAAGGCCCCCTCCTAGATCGGGTCGGGTCGAAAACCCATCGTCGGAGTCTTTTCTTTGATTTTTCCTGCCCGAATCCGAGCTCCTCTCTCCTCGATTCTTGGACCCTTGATTCCTCGGACCTCCGTGATCCACACGGATTCCTTGTATGATCCGAATCGCTCTCGTGTCTCGCGCTTTCCGCCGATCTTTCTAGACCTCCAAGCCTCCTATATAGCATCTCATCCGCCTCCACAGAGCCCTAGCTCGTGCCTCGCTCCTCATTCCAGCCTTAGACACCTTAGGTTGAGTGAAAGCTTCCCAAGGGACCTCGCGGATTGGATTTTGGTGGATCATCCACGTTGCTCAGCCTCGTGGCTAGCGTGCACCACCGCAACAAGCCTCCCGGCCTTCCACTGCTTGGTCGAGGCCATAACCTCGCTTGCCACCTTCTCTTGAAGCTTCAGAGTTCATCTAGAACCTCAGGTATCGACCACTCCACTACATTTCATCCTTTCGATTCATCCTTCCTGTTTAGCTCTGTTACTAGTTCATTCGCTCCGATCAGCCGGTCGGAGCCCCGACATCGCAACCCATCCGTTCAGGTCAACGTGCCACATCACCCTCTACCTCGCACCGCATCCTGATCACCATTAGGCTCGTCCCTTAGGTCGAGATTAAGGCTCAGATCTCCTCCTACCATCTTCGTCAAAGATCAAATTCCTTTCCCCCACGCTTATCCTTTCTTTAGCATGTAGTAAACCTTGTTGGAGCAACATCTCCGAGCATCTCGCCCTCTGCATGTCACTTCGTGCGTAGAAGACCATCTCTGGCTCCATCACTGCTCGGGCGAAGAAGCTCCAGTCGGCCATACACCTCCACGACCATCCGACCGTTCTCTGGCGCATCGGAGCTTGCCACCAGACGCGGAACACCGTCACGTCACTCCAGCCCCCCTTGTTGAGGTCATCGGCCCAATGGATCTCCTCCTATTGCCTACCGAAGTTTGTCCGGAGGTTGTTCTTACTCCATCTTAATCTACCGTTGGATCGGCCTTCACTTATCAGATTGAATCCCAACCGCTTACTGTGCAACCTTTTCAACCATCCGATCTGACGCATCTGACCGCACGTAGGGGAACATTCTCTGCACCGTCAACCAGGAATGACCAGAACTGTATGCCCATGACTCTTCCCACGCATGCCACATGGCCCTTGCGAAGGGTATTTTGCATCTTTTACCCCGTACTTTTATGCTTTTTTAGTTAGTATTGAAAATAAAGTTGTAGTGTAAACAAATTGCAGTTTGGATCCCTTTTTTTATATTTGCACTTTAGTCCTCCTGAACCAGCACGTGCTCGTACACGTGAGTTGTGGTGTATTTGCATGTTATGCCTCTGTGCTTTTAACTGTTATGCTTTGAATGGAAACTTTTGGGTATTTACAGTTATACCCTTGTGTGTCGTTTATTTTACATGTGCGTAATTTAGGTAGTTAATTTGCATATCTACCCCTGAGTAATTTTTGTTGTTATTTGGTTCTGAAACTTTTGAATAATTGCAAGTAGGTCCATGTGAGCTGTGTCTCTTATTTTTAATCAAATAATTATCAAATCAACTCCAAAATGCCAAAAAATTACCATCAGCTCCTGCTAATGTGTAATATTTCCGGAAATTTTTATGACCCGATTTAATTTTATTTGATATTTTCTAAAAATCAAAAACCCATAAAAACGTATCTGTCTATTTTATAAAATACCAAAAAATATATAAATAGTCTCAAAAATTCTATAAAAAATTATGTTTGTTTGCATTTGTGTGTTTTACTTCATGTATCATTTTTGGATGAATTTCCTTTTATAAAAACTCTAAAAATTACAAAAGACCTAAAAACTTATAAAATTTATTAAAAATTCTAGAAAAATCAAAAAATAGGATTTTTGTTCCTTCTTGTAGCCCTTTTTATTTACTTTATCATAAAATCATAACCATGGCATTTGGGTATTTTTAGTATTTTAAATTTTCCCTTTGGTCCAAGTTATACATTGTTTCTTGTTTTGTTGTCCATTCATTTTTATAAAATCATATAAAAATCAGAAAAATACCATAAAATTACCAAAAACATTTGCATATTTGAACAATATAAAAATATTTTTTTCTAATTTTGGAGTTATTTTAGAAGTAATAAAACTTGTTGGAACTTGTTTTTGCCTTATTCTCCTTATTTATTCTCTAATTGGAAAATATAAAATTCTGAAAAATAAAAACAACAAAAATATGCCTTTTATTTTCTGATTACCAACTACTTCGTACATTTCTGTGCTCCTTGTGTTTGACCCTGGTCGCTATACCAGGTTAAATAAGTAACGGAGACCGCTACATTGATTTTCGTGCTTGATTATTTTAATTGTGGTCTTGATTTTTCTTGATTGATTGAGCCTCACGATTCGGGTCGCAGCGACCCTTAGATATAACTTAACCCGAGTTGCCTTGGACCGTCATCAATAGGTTAGTTTATTTTTCTGTATTTAAATTCTACGCGGATCACCCTACATGTAGAGTGTTGGCGATAAGGTACACATCTCTAAACCATGCATGCATCATTGTGTTTAATCGTGCATTAGTATTTCCAATATCCTCCTTATTTTCACTCACATAAGTTAAAAAGGAAATTGGACACTCGGTAGGCGATTCATTGAAAATATTCAAACCAAGTGACAACTACCTAAAATTTGGGACTGCGAAAGAAAACTTGACCCTAAAATAAACATAAGGAAAAATCATTATTATTCGGAGAGTAACCCCTGCTTTATTTGATTTATCTACAGTAAGAAGGAAACCCTCACACTAGGATAGACCACATCCTAACTCTCTTCAGACTACTGTCTTGTGATTAGTTGTTCTCCAATGAGGACTGATGAGAGCTCCACCAACTAGGGTTAAGTCTCAAAAAATCAGATCAAGGTCGTTGCGACCCAACCGATGGAGCGTGGCTCAATCAAGAAAAAGTAGACCACCAACGAAATCAAACAAACATAAAAACCAAGGCAAGCGGACTTGGTACTTATTTAACCTGGTATAGCCACCATGGTCGAACACAAGGAGCACAGGATGAAACCTACGAAGTAGTAAAGTATTTCAAGAAATAAAGGATTTTTTGGTGGTTTTGAATTTTTAATTTTTTTTATTATTTTCTATTAGGAAAAAGAAATAAAGAAAAGGTAAAAATTAACACTCAAACAATTATTTAAAGCCCTAAAATTATTTAAAAATTAAAAATAAAATAGTTTTTTGTTTTTAAAATATTTAGATGTTTTTGGAAATTTTATGGTGGTTTTCTGATTTTTATATCATTTTCTAAAAATAAAAGAAAGAAGAAAAATACAAACAGTGTGCAGCCGAGATTGAAAGGCACTTAAAAATATCTAATGCCTATAAAATCTTGGCAACAATTTTATGTGAAAAAATAAAAGCTGCCTACAGAAACTGAAAACTCATTTTTTTAAATGAATTTTTCATAATTTTTATAAAGTTTTTAGTCTTTTTCAATTTTTAGGTGTTTTATAAAAGGGAATGAAATAAAATTCACATAGAAATTAAAGCACGACAAAACAAACACACACTAATTTTTTTTGTAATTTTTAACAATATTTATATATTTTTAATTGATTTTCCAAAACAAACAAAGACACTTTTTTGGATTTTTGATTTTTATAAAATACTAAATAAAATCAAAATGCGTCATAAAAATTATCAAAAATACTACACAGTAGCAGGAGCTAGAAGTAAATTTTTTAAAATTTTAGGAGTGGTTTTGATATTTTTTTGATTAAAAACAAGACACATAGGTTATAGGGACCTAAACACAATTTATTTAAGTTTTAGGACTAAATAATAACATGTAATAAAAGTCCAGGCTAGAAATGCAATTCGTCCACTAATATATGCACATGTGCCAAATCAGCAATCACAGGGGCATATATGCAAAATTTAAAAACATTCAATCAATAACACGGGAAAAGTTCAGGACAGATAATGCAAATACCCCACTATTCACGTGACCTAGCACGTGTCTCCAAACTGTAAGGACTAAACTGTGAATATCTAAAACTACGAGGACTAATATGCAAAAAGTCCAACTATAACTTTTATTTTACAGACGTAAACACAAACTAAAATAAACGCATGGTAAAAGGAGCAATATACCCTCGATGGCAAGTGAGTCGCACGTTGGGGGGCCACATGTCAGCCGGTTGTGGGGGTGAGATTGTGCGGCTCACAGGCGTCAGGTGTCAGATCTGACGGTGCCGGCTGGTCAGGGTCGTGGCATATACGGGACCGTTAGATCTAACATCTAAAGGTCTGACACCTCGGATGGATGGACGCTCGAGATGGGATTTGGAGGGTGTCGTCAATCCAATGGCGGAGAAGACGTCTGGAAGAACAGTGCCAGGACGAACTTCGCTGGAGCCAAGGATGCGATCCTCTGACCCAATGAAAGATCAGCAGGTATGATGAATACCCATTCATCACTCTTTATTCTTATATTTTAGCTACAAAAACCTTTGCAAATGCATGTAGATATTTGTAAATACAAATAATTACCAAAAAGCATGCATTATGTAAAAACTAATAATTAGCATGTTTTTTGTGCAAAAATAAAAGAATAAACAAAAGAAAAAGAGGGAAATATTTAGAATAAATATTGAGCAACCTAATACCAAGGGAGGGCTCAGCATGGGTCTGACCGCATAAAAACCCAAGTAGAGAGAGATAAGTAAGCTCATGTGTGTAAATATACCTGTAAATATAATAAAAATATTTTCCTCTAAAAATAAAATAAAAGTGGGTTTGTATATGTTTGTATATACCTGTAAATACAAAATCAAAATAAAAATAGAAAAATTAAAAAGAAATAAAAATATCTTCTTCCCTTGTATATTCATCATGTACATAGACCCCCTTTCTCTATTTATTTCACCCTGTAAATAAATAAATTAAATTCCATAAAAATTTGTATATATTCCATATCCTATTATGTAAATAAATTAAATAAAACCAATAAAAACAAAAATTAAAATAAAAGAACAAAAATAAAAACCAAAAGAGACATTGTATATATCCATGTATATAAATGTGTATATCTCATTATTTAACCCTTGTACATAAATAATAAAAATAAAATAAAAACATCAAAATAGTCCTAATTTTATTCTATAAATAAATAAAATATAAAATTAGGATAAAAATGTATAAAAATAATTTATTAAAAATCAAAAATTAAAAAAATCCATATTGTATATACCTATGTATATTATACTATATTGTGCATACTCTATTTTTATTTCAAATAATTAATTAAAAATCACAAAAAAATGGTTTAAAATAAAAGAAACACTTTTTGTGTTTTAAGTTTTTCTTAATTCGGCCATTTTCTATTTTAAATCCAATTTTTTAATCTTTATGACATGGTCAATTCTCATTGGTCCACGGGGGACGTTGACCCCCCCGTCAACTCCCCCCCTTGGACCACAGACCCGTGGATCCTTGCTTCTGGCCCGACTTTGCTGATTTTTCCCAGCATGATTCGACTTCCATTAATCGAAACATCGGGCCCCCGATTATCATTGATTCATCACTAACCCACGCCCGATCATCCACCTAGGGATCCGAGCCTCGTCGTGCCCTGCCCGACCTCTTCTTGCCGGATCCTCACCCGTATATAGTCTGAGCTCCACCTCCATTTTCACGCATCTTTGGCTCAGCTCATTCCACCCTAGGACCTCCATAGCCACCGCCTGAGTGACAGCTTGCGATTGGCTGTGTTGCAGCGAGGAAAGAGTGGTCGGACCATCGATCCGGCAGCTTCACGCCGCCGTGCGCCGCCCAGATGTTGTGCTCGAGCCTCGGGCATCGACGGCCCTCGAGGCTAGGACCTAGAGCTTCACCGGCTCAGCCCCAGTCGACCTCGTCCATCAGGTAGACCCAGTTCTTTCTCTATTCCGCTAATTTTGATTCATGCCCAATTCACCCCGTCACCGACTATCTTCGATTCCGACCACCCTAGTCCACGTCTCGATCATCGGAGTCGACCCACACCTTCGCACTCCTACCACGCACCTTCTCTGCCCAATCATTCAACCCAGTTCGTAAAGGAACTGGGATTGGGGCTCCACCGCTGTCGCTTCGCCGGAGCCCCCTCACCTCGACGCACTGTTCGCCTCCACCACCTCTAACCGGGTCGAGGCACTTTGCCCTCGACCCAGGAGTCTATTGCATTGCTCGCAGGTCAGTCCAAGCCCATATGAGGGCTCGAACAGTCAGGAGCAGCAGCTCCAGCTCCTCCGTGGTCGCTGGACCACCTCCGACGCCTTCAGCTTCATCGGAGGCTCTCGTCAGACGCGGGAGGCCCCAGCGCATCTTCTCTAATCTCCATTAGCCTCCGAGGAGCTCTCCTGCACGCACACGAGCCCGGCGAAACTCGCCGGCCACGAGTTCTTGGAGCATCCTCCCCGACCGTCCATCCAGCCCTCCAGCTCCAGATTCTCATCGAGCCGTCCATTTGAGGAGCAGCAGCAGCCGTTTGATCATCAGAGGGTGGATCTCGACCGTCAGATCAACAAGGTTTAGCCATAGTGCACAGGGAACGTCCGATCATCCACGTGGCTAAACCTCCACCGTCCGATCCGAGCTAGGTCCCTTCGTATACCCACGTCGCATCACAGCCGCCCGATCTTCCACGTGGAAGGTTCCCAGCCGTTCGATCCGTGCCGAGGGTCCCTTTGTTGTGCGTCGCGCCCCTCCACCGTCCGATCCTCTACGTGGCGCGCATCCAGCTCTCGGCATATAATAAGGGGTAATTGCTCAAAGGCCCCTTTAGTTTTTACATTTAATATTTAGTTCTGTAAATACGTTTAGTAGTTGTTTTTTTTGACATATTGCATCGAGGACCCTGTGGTTTATCTTGTTCGCATTTATACCCATGTACATGACGGATGCGTGCATCAACACGTGAGCTTTGGTGTATTTGTAGCTTTCATCCTATGTTTCTATTATGTTACTTTTTATATTTTTATTAATTGGAATGACACGTATGCCCCTCTGAGTGTAACACACGTGCAGCGCGCGTGGTTCTCGGGGCTTTTTACACTTTGGGCCCTATATTTTCCAGCCGTTTTATACAAGGGGCCCTGGAACTTATTTTAATTGTAGATAGGTCCCTATGCACTATGCCTTGTTGTTTGTTTTTAATAAAATAGCAAAATTCCTCCAAACTGAATGAAAATTGGATACATGGCTCCTATCATAGTGTAAAATTTTCTCTAAATTTTGGAGACATTTTTGACTTTTTTTAGTATTTTTAAAAATTCAAAAACATGCATTTTCTTACTGTCCAATTTTAAAAATCTCAAAAAATAATAAAACAACTTTAAAAATTACCAAAAACTAATATGTTGTTTATTTTGCTGTGTTTGATTCTCTAACCAATTTTGGTCATTTTTGGACTGATAAAAATTATAAAATTGAAAAACATTGAAAATCCCATAAAAATTCTAGTAAATAATAAAAAAATCAAAAAATAATAAAACCAGTGCCTAATTTTTCTTGTATTTTACACTTTACAGGAAAATTACCTTCAAACTTTGATAGGACCATTATCTATTTTATTTTGGCCCTCCAAGTCTGACTGGACAGTGTCTTTGATTTTCAGCCTTGTTTTATTTTTATAAAATTCCATAAAAATCAGAAAACCCCAAAAATTAACCAAAAACATAGAAAAATATAAAAACATAAAAACATTTTTTTTGAATTTTCGGATGAATTTTTTGTAGTTAAATAATTATGTAAAGTTGATTGTTTTATTCTTTTCTTATTTTCTTAATTAGTTTAAAAACCCAAAAAAATATATAAAAAAATTAAAAATCCACCAAAAATCATTTTCTTCTATTTATTTGTTTTTTATTTCTGACTACTTCGTAGGCCGCGAGGCCATCACGTGCTCCTTGAGTTCGACCCTGGTCGCTATACCAGTTTAATCCAATAGCAAGACCGCTACTTTGAGTTTTATCGTGTGTTGATCTATTTGTTGGTCTAATATTTTCTCGTTGAGCCACCTGAGCGACTGAGGTCGCAATGACGGCTTCTTGATATATCCTACCTCGGTTGCTTTGTCGGGTTTTGAGCTCATCAGAATGAAGTTTTGCAAAATATTTACACAAATTTACACAGGATTTTTGCAAACTTTTGATTTTCAAAACATTTTTCAAAATTTTGCATGTTTGTAAAAATCGTGTAAATAGCATCTTTGTATATATGTATATAGTTTTTCCTGGATTATAGTTGACATTTAAACTAGTCTGGAATTAAATTGGGAAATGGAGCTTGATTAAGATCTTAATCCACCTAATTTCTAAGAGGAACCTTATACGGCTTAGGGTTAAGGCTTTTCAGGTCCATGGTGACTTAATTCTTTGAGTCCACTAGGCTATGATCACATGTCATCTCAATGAACCTAAGTAGAGCACTTAGCAACATACACATGACTCATATAGACAATGGCTTTGCTTGGACACCGCACTTGCACCGAGCTCTCTACGGATGAGGTGGTGAGGAGGCAGTCTTCCTTGACTTGGGGTAGCATATGAGGGTAGTACTTCTTGGCAAAACCTCTCTTCTTCTTTTAGTGAAGGAAGTGTGTCTCAACTTGGTCTGGTTGCCATGAGGTCTAACGACAGGAGTTGTGGGTTGCAATAATGCTTCAAAAGAGGGATAGTCTACTGGCTCAAGAGGAAAAACTCCTTGTACATATGCTGCACATGTATATGTTGTATAGATGCACTTGAAAAAAAAATATGCAAAAAGAAAATAACTACAAAAAAGTGGTGGGTGTGATAGAAAATGATAATCCCACCGGAGTATGTATATAGTGCAAATAAGCAAAGCTTGAAACTCATGGATTCACTTTATGTAGCTTGCAGCAGGAGACTTAGCTACACTGGTTGAGCTCCCAAGGATACATGGCTACAATAGCCATGGTCCATTCTCTTCTTCCCCTCTTCTTGAGCCGATTGAAGTTGAACTTAGAAGGGAATACCCCGCTCCTCGAGGAAAGAGTGGCCAGATTGAGGTCATAGAGTTACCTTGTTGGGGAGGGTTGTCAAGTTGTCACTTCTGAGGTGGAGAGCTTACACTTCACATTCACAGTACAAGGAAAGATTCATGGTCTTCAGGGTTTGTGTATGGTGACTTATTCTAATCTGGATTGTTGAGGAGTCTTGATTATAGAGTAGTGGAACTTAGAGGCTGTTGAGTTTTAAACGTAAGTCCAAATAAGTTTCCGACACATTAATAATCCAAAGATCTGATCGAGATCCATATCTCAATTTAATGAAGGCAAGTTTAATAATCAACCTTGATCCATGTACATTCTCCTCTTTTTCTTTTTCTTTCTCTTTTTCACTTCTTTTCCAAATAAGTGTTTGCTAAGGGACCAGCAAAGTTAAGTATATGGGGGTGATGGATACCCATTCATCACTCTTTATTCTTATATTTTAGCTACAAAAACCTTTGCAAATGCATGTAGATATTTGTAAATACAAATAATTACCGAAAAGCACGCATTATGTAAAAACTAATAATTAGCATGTTTTTGTGCAAAAATAATAGAATAA
Organism: Ottelia alismoides; assembly: GCA_037367405.1. Lineage (NCBI taxonomy): Eukaryota > Viridiplantae > Streptophyta > Magnoliopsida > Alismatales > Hydrocharitaceae > Ottelia > Ottelia alismoides. The sequence goes on along the minus strand of JAZKJV010001327.1, from coordinate 1,634,538 downwards.
AGAAACAAACGAAAAAGAGGGAAATATTTGGAATAAATATTGAGCAACCTAATCCCAATGGAGGGCTCAGCATGGGCCTGACCGCATAAAAACCCCAAGTAGAGAGAGATAAGGAAGCTCATGTGTGTAAATATACCAGTAAATATAATAAAAATATTTTCCTCTAAAAATAAAATAAAAATGGGTTTGTATATGTTTGTATATACTTGTAAATACAAAATCAAAATCAAAATAGAAAAATTAAAAAGAAATAAAAATATCTTCTTCCCTTGTATATTCATCATGTACATAGACCCCATTTCTCTATTTATTTCACCCTGTAAATAAATAAATTAAATTCCAAAAAAATTTATATATATTCCATATCCTATTATGTAAATAAATTAAATAAAATCTATAAAAACAAAAATTAAAATAAAAAGAACAAAAATAAAAACCAAAAGAGACATTATATATACCATGTATATAAATGTGTATATCTCATTATTTAACCCTTGTACATAAATAATAAAAATAAAATAAAAACATCAAAATAGTCCTATTTTATTATATAAATAAATAAAATATAAAATTAGGATAAAAATGTATAACAATAATTAATTAAAAATCAAAAATTAAAAAAATCCATATTGTATATACCTATGTATATTATACTATATTGTGCATACTCTATTTTTATTTCAAAAAATTAATTAAAAATCACAAAAAATAGTTTAAAATAAAAGTAACACTTTTTGTGTTTTAAGTTTTTCTTAATTTGGCCATTTTCTATTTAAATCGAATTTTTAAATCTTTATGACATGGCCGATTCTCATTGGTCCACGGGGGACGTTGACCCCCGGTCGACTCCCCCCCTTGGACCACAGACCCATGGATCCTTGCTCCTGACCCGACTTTGCCGATTTTTCCCAGCATGATCCGACTTCCATTAATCGAAACATCAGGCCGCGATTATCATTGATTCATCACTAACCCACCCCCGATCATCCACCTAGGGATCCGAGCCTCGCCGCACCCTGCCCGACCTCTTCTTGCCGGTCCCTCACCCATATATAGTCTGAGCTCCGCCTCCATTTTCACACATCGTTGGCTTAGCTCATTCCACCCTAGGACCTCCATAGCCACCGCCAGAGTGACAGCTTGCGATTGGCCATGTTGCAGCGAGGAAGGAGTGGTCGGACCATCGATCCGGCAGCTTCACGCCATCGTGCACCGCCCTTGTGGTGCTCAAGCCTCGGGCATCGACGGCCCTCGAGGCTAGGACCTAGAGCTTCACTAGCTCAGCCCCAGTCGACCCCGTCCATCAGGTAGACCCAGTTCTTTCTCTGTTCCGCTAATTTTGATTCACGCCCAATTCACCCCATCGCCGACTATCTTCGATTCCGACCACCCTAGTCCACGTCTCGATCATCGGAGTCGACCCACACCTTCACACTCCTCCCACGCACCTTCTCTGCCCAATCATTTAACCCAGTTCGCAAAGGAACTGGGATTGGGGCTCCACCGTCGTCGCTTCGCCGGAGCCCCCTCACCTCGACGCACCGTTCGCCTCCACCACCTCTAACCGGGTCGAGGCACTTTGCCCTCGACCCAGGAGTCTGTTGCATTGCTTTGCAGGTCAGTCCAAGCCCATTTGAGGGCTCGGACAGTCAGGAGCAGCAGCTCCAGCTCCGTCGTGGTTGTTGGACCACCTCCGACGCCTCCAGCTTCATCGGAGGCTCTCGTCTGACGCAGGTGGCCCAGGCGCATCTTCTCCAATCTCCAGTAGCCTCCGAGGAGATCTCCTACACGCACACGAGCCCGGCGAAACTCACCGGCCATGAGTTCTTGGAGCATCCTCCCCTACCGTCCATCCAACCCTCCAGCTCCAGATTCTCATCGAGTCGTCCATTTGAGGAGCAGCAGCAGCCGTTTGATCATCAGAGGGTGGATCTCGACCGTTAGATCAGCGAGGTTTAGCCACATTGCACAGGGAACGTCCGATCATCCACGTGGCTAAACCTCCACCGTCTGATCCGAGCTGGGTCCCTTCGTATACCCACGTCGCATCACAGCCGCCCGATCTTCCACATGGGAGGTTCCCAGCCATTTGATCCGTGCCGAGGGTCCCTTTGTTGTGCGCCGCACCCCCTCCACTGTCTGATCCGCTACATGGCGCACATCCAGCTCTCGGCATATAATAAGGGGTAATTGCTCTTAGGCCCCTTTAGTTTTTGCATTTAATATTTAGTCCTGTAAATACGTTTAGTAGTTGTTTTTATTTTGTATATATTGCATCGAGGACCCTGTGGTTTATCTTGTTCGTATTTATACCCCTGTACATGATGGACACGTGCATCGACACGTGAGCTTTGGTGTATTTGCAGCTTTCATCCTATGTTTCTGGCGTGTTACCTTTTAAATTTTTTTAATTGGAATGACACTTATGCCCCTCTGAGTGTAACACACGTGCAGCGTGCGTGGTTCTCGGGGCTTTTTACACTTTTGGCCCTATACTTTCTAGCCGTGTTATCCAAGTGTCCCTGGAACTTATTTTAATTGCAGATAGGTCCCTATGCACTGTGCCTTGTTGTTTGTTTTTAATAAAATAGCAAAATTCCTCCAAATTGAATGAAAATTGGATACATGGCTCTTGCCATGATGTAAAATTTTCTCTAAATTTTGGAGACATTTTTTACTCTTTCTAGTATTTTTAAAAATTCAAAAACACGCATTTTTCTTACTGTCCAGTTTTAAAAATCACAAAAAAATATTAAAACAACTTTAAAAGTTACAAAAAAATTATATGATGTTTGTTTTGCTGTGTTTGATTTTCTGACCAATATTGGTCATTTTTGGACTGATAAAAATTATAAAAATTGAAAAACATTGAAAACCCCATAAAAATTCTAGTAAATAATAAAAAAATCCAAAAATAATAAAACTAGTGCCTAATTTTTCCTTGTATTTTATATTTTACAGGAAAATTACCTTCAGACTTTGATAGGACCATTATCTATTTTATTTTGGCCCTCCAAGTCTGACTGGATAGTGTCTTTGATTTTCAGCCTTGTTTTATTTTTAAAAAATTCCATAAAAATCAGAAAAACCCCAAAAATTAACCAAAAACATACAAAAATACAAAATACATAAAAACATTTTTGTTTGAATTTTCGGATGAATTTTGAGTAGTTAATCAATTATGTGAAGTTGATTGTTTTATTCTTTTCTTATTTTCTTAATTAGTTTAAAAACCCAAAAAATATATATAAAAAACATTAAAAATCCACCAAAAATCATTTTCTTCTATTTATTTGTTTTTTATTTCTGACTACTTCGTAGGCCGCGAGGCCATCACGTGATCCTTGAGTTCGACTCTGGTCACTATACCAGGTTAATCCAATAGCGAGATCGCTACTTTGAGTTTTATCGTGTGTTGATCTATTTGGTGGTCTAATATTTTCTCGTTGAGCCACCCGAGCGACTGAGGTCGCAACGACCGCTTCTTGATATATCCTACCTCGGTTGCTTTATCGGGTTTTGAGCTCATCAAGGTACCTGTCAAGTCGTGGGACAGTTCTGCATCAGGTGAATGGTTGAGATGGGCGCTCCAACAGTCTGATCGGCGTGACAGCGGAGGGGACCTGGAGCTGTTCCAGCGAGGTTGGGCGAGGGTGGTTTGGAGGCCTTCCGTGTGTAATAGAACCTGCAACGAGATGCTCTGACTCGGAGCTATGCTCCAGTATTGGTTATTAGGGATTAAAACCAAAGAAGCGACGGGGAATGGAGCTCGATCTCCGGCGGTCGCGGTAGAGGGAGATCTTGGACCTAATCCTGGCTATGCATCCGAAGATTAGGGTTATCAGGTCGCGTATGAGGATGGAGGGTGATCGTGCGAGGGTATCGAAATGGATGGATGTGGGTGACGAAGCTCCGACCGGCTGGTCGGAGATGGAGGAGCAATGACGGCGAACAATGGAAAGATTTGATAAAATGCGAATCTAGGAAAGACTAAGGGCTTACCTGAAGGTCCAAACACGTTCCTGAGCTCCAGGCGAAGATGATCGGCAGGGATATGGCCTGACCAAGCGGCGACAGGCGAGGGAGGCTTCTCGCGGCAGAGGTCCAGCCACGAAGGGGGAGCGTTGGCGACACTGCACCAAATCGACCACCAGATGGCTCCTCAGACGGCTGTCACCACGCTGAAGGTTTCTAGGGTATCGAGAGGGGGTGAGGCGTGAGCTCCTGATCTGGGGAGGCAGATAAAGGCATTTATAGCAATCCTAGGTGGCTGGATAGATCAGTACTGGGCACGCAATCCGAGAAGGATCCGCGCTTCCTTAGGGATCCGCGGGGATCTTGGATCCATGGGGAAGGCACGGGCGGAATTTTGGAGCAAACAGGTACGCGATCCGGCCTAGCGAATTTCGAGAAGGAATCCGGCAGAGAGATCGGGTTGGGTCAAGCCCTGGAAGAGGGGGTTGACCCGAGTCAATGTTTCAGACGTGGACCAATCACAAGCAGGCTAGAATAAGGACAAAGCCCGCTACACGACAAAATAGCGAAAATGAAAGATAAATAATTTAAAAATAGTAAATGAATTTAAAATAAAAAATGTATAAAATGAAAAATGTTTGTTATTTTTCAAGGGATTTTTCTAAGAATTTTATTTATTTTTATGAAAAATTAATTATTCTATATACAATATATGGTGTTATATCCAGGTATAAAATACATATGTATTTTGTACAATTATTTTTGTTTTATTATTTTTACAAAAATACCCAATTTTATATTTTATTTATTTACAACATAATTTTTGGAGTATAAACCAATTTTTGTTTTATTTTTATTATTTACTTACAAGTATGAAATAAATAGAGAAGAAAATAAATATACATGCATTATGTTCAAGGGAAAGAGAGAATTTTATTCTATTTTTATTTTATTTTTATGATTTTTATTTTATTTTTAGAAATATGTACAAGGAAGTAAAAACACTTTTTTATTTTAATTTTGAAAAAAATAATTTATGTACACACATGAGATATAAATACAAGTTATAATGGCCCTATCTCTCTCTACTTATTTTATTTGGTGATCAGGCCAATGCTTGGCCCTCTCTTGGGGTTCGGGTCACTCAGTATTTATTCTAAATACTTCCTTCTTTTTCTTTTTATTCTTTATTCTTTTATTTTTTATTTTTGCACAAATACATGCTAATTATAGAATATTAACACATACATGCATATTGCTAAGTTATTGTATTTACACCTATTTACATGATGCTTTGACAAGATAATTAGCTAAAATAAAAGAATAAAGAGTGATGAATAGGGATTCATCACCCCCCTATAATTTACCTTTGCTAGTCCCTTAGCAAACACTTATTTGAAAAAGAAGTGAAAAGAGAAAGGAAAAGAAAAAGAAGGAGAATCAAGATTGATTATTAAACTTGTCTTCAATAAATTGAAGTATGGAGCTCAGTTAGACCTTTGGATTATTAGTTTGTCGGAACCTTATTTGGACCTAGGTCTAAAACTCAACAGCCTCTAAGTTCCACCATTCTATGGTCAAGACTCCTCAATTATCCACATCAGAAGAAGTCTACATACACAAACTCTAATGACCATGAATCCCTTCTTGTACTGTGTAAGTGGTATGTAGCTCCCCACCTCAGAAATGGAAAAGTAACAGCCCCCTCAACAAGGTAACTCTAATGCCCTAGTCAGGCAGCTCTTTACTCGAGGAGCGGGGTATTCCCTTCTAAGTTCAAGTTCAACCGGCTCAAGAAGAGGAGGAAGAAGAGAATGGACCATGACCAGTGTAGCCATGTATCCTTGGGAGCCCAACCAATGTAGCTATGTCTCCCTGCTGCAAGCTTCATGAGATGAGAATGGGTAACATAAGCTTTTCTTTATTTGGCTATATACACTCCGATGGGTATTTCATTTTCTATCAGACCAACCACTTTTTGGATTTTTTCTTTCTTTTGCACATTTTTTTCGATGTGCATATGTACAAAATATCTACATGGTGCAACATATATACATAAGGAGTTTTTCCTCCTGAGCCAGTAGACTATCCCTCTTTTGAAGCATTATTGCAACCCACAACTCCTGTCTTTAGACCTCAATGCTTCCAGATCAAGTTGAGACACACTTCCTTCACTAAAAGAAGACGAGAGGTTTCACCTAGAAGTACTACCCTTGCATGCTACCCCAAGCCAAAGAAGACTACCTCCTCACCACCTCATCCGTAGCAAGCTATGTGTAAGGTGCTGGTGCAAGTAAAGCCATTATCTGTTAGAGTCATGTGTGTGTTGTTAAGTGTTCTACTTAGGCTCATCAAGATGACATGTGATCATAGCCTAGTTGACTCAAAGAATTAAGTCACTAACGGATCTGAAAAGTCTTAACCCTAATCCCTATAAGGTTCCTCTGAGAATTAGGTGGATTAAGGTCTTAACCAAGCTCCATTTTCCAATTTAATTCTAGGCTAGTTTAGATGTCAACTATGATTCAGAAAAATTGTACAAGTATACAAAAATTTTTTATGCTTGAAAATGTGCAAAATTTTTGAAAAATGTTTGAATGAATGAATGCATGGATGCAGAAATTTTGCAAACTATTTACACACATTTACACACGGGTTTTTGCAAACTTTTGATTTTCAAACATTTTACAAAAATTTTGTACTATATACATAATTTTTTATATCAAAATATTTACAAACTCTTTACACACAAAACATTTTTACAAACATTTGTACAAAAATAATTTTTATAAATTGCTATGTATGTGCAAGAAAGAAATTTATGTACAGGAAAATTTTTTAAATTTTTATGGTTTTTAGATTAAGGATTTTAGCCATTTTGTTTATTAACACACTCACACAAAGTACGAGTTATGGCTAAAGTATATATGAAATATATGCGACAACCCCCTATACTTAGCTCGAACGATGTCCTCAGAGAGGATCAAGAGCGATGAAGAAGACATAACTCGTGCTTAATATAGGGAAGTGAAAAGGACATCTATATTACAACGACGAATCAAAGAATAGGATGAAAAGGCTCGGTGGTTTCCCCCTGTACTTAGGATCAAGCAATCCTAAGCATAGCAGACTATGCATAAAGGGAAATCCGAGTGGAAGAATGTACATGGTCTACCTCCCCTATATTTAGGGTAAAGTATCCCCAAGTATAGGCAACAAAACAGAGGTAGAAAGAATCAAAAGATAAATCAAAAGTCTGACACCCCCTATACTTAGGGTAAAGTACGCCCTAAGTATAGCATAATCATAAGATGCAAATGGGGTATTAGACTGAAGAATAGTATGATAAGGACATCTGGATCTATACAAGGTGGAAGACGGTGATAATCAGGCATGAGATGCAATAGATGTGAGTCAAAGACCACATCTCATGCAAAATGAATAGGGGCGACGTCAACGACCAGTGGCTCATGATCTAGATATGGCTTGAGCCGCTGCCCGTTAACCCGAAAGGTAAAATCAGATGACATCTCAGATATGTCAATACTCCCATTGTCATGTACCTTTCGGACCAGGTATGGTCCCTTCCACTTGCTCTGCAACTCCCCTAGAAATAATCTAAGCCTAGCATCGAACAACCATACTCTCTGATCTGGCTCAAACTCCTTGTGACTGATATGAGAATCATGCCACTCCTTTACTTTCTCCTTATACTGTAGGCTTCTCGAAAAGGCAGAATCTCTAAGCTCCTCAAAGGCTGCCAATTCTGCCTTCCTCTGATCTCCTACACTCACCGGATCCAATAATATGTCTGTGACAGCCCAAAGTGACTTGTGCCTAATCTCAACAGGTAAATGGCAGGGTTTGCCATAAATGAGGTGAAAGGGAGATGTACCTAAAGGAGTCTTGAAGGAAGTCCGATATGCCCACAAGACCGAGTCCAAAAGCTGTGACCAATCCTTTCGGTCAGGGCAGACTACCTTCTGCAATATAGTCTTGATCTCCTTGTTCGACACTTCAGCAAGACCATTGGTCTGAGGATGATATGGAGTGGCTACTCGATGGTCTATGTTGAACTCTCTAGCAAGGGCCTTTACCTTGTCGTTGACGAAATGATACCCCCCGTCAGATATCAGAACTCTAGGCACCCCGAACCGTGAAATGACATTCTTCCTCAAAAATCTGCAAACAGTCTAAGCATCTGCAGTTCGGGCGAGGATGGCCTCAACCCAACGACTAACGTAGTCCACGGCCAACAGAATGTACTCAAATCCCTGACTCTTAGGGAATGGACCCATGAAATCAATGCCCCATGCGTCAAAAACCTCACAGAAGTGAATGGCCTACATCGGCATCATATCATGATGTCCACAAGTGCCCATCCTTTGACAATCAGTACACCTCTTCACGAATTCATCAGAATCCTTGAACAGGGTAGGCCACCATAGGCCAGATTGGAGCACTTTCTGTACCATTCTCCTCCAGAGTGATGTCCTCCTGCCTCAAGCTTATGGCAGTATGTGAGGATGCTATGGTGCTCCTCCTAAGGAATGCACCGACACCAGACGCTATCCCTCCTTCATGATAAAGGATGGGATCATCCCAATGGTAGAACTTGGCCTTCGCAGGGGAAGGTCTAAAGTCGTTGCTTGGGCCAACCTTGTGGAACTTTCTTGGAAACAAGATAGTTCACAATGTCGGCATACCAAGGGAGCGAGGCAATAGCAATGATCGCTTCATCTGAGAAAGTCTCAGAAATGGGATCAGTCTGCCCAGATTCCTCAAGATGCTCTAATCGGGAGAGATGATCGGCCACCACATTCTTGACTCCAGGCTTATCCTTAATCTCAATGTAAAACTCCTGGAGTAGAAGGATCCATCTAGTCAGTCTCACTTTGGCATCCTTCTTTGCCATGAGGTACCTGATGGCGGTATGATCAGTAAAGTTAGTAACTTTTGATCCAATGATGTATGATCTGAACTTATCGAGGGTAAAAACTACGGCTAGCATATCCTTCTCAGTGACGGTGTAGTTCCGCTGCGTGGCATCCAATGTACGGCTAGAGTAGTGGCAAATGGCACTCCATCCCTCCTCTGACCTAGCACGGCCCCTACGGCAAAATCGGAGGCATCTGTCATGATCTCGAATGGGAGAGACCAATCAGTCGGCTGAAGGACAAGAGCCTCAACAACTAGACTCTTGAGAGTCTCAAATGACGCAAGACACTTATCATCTACAATGAACTCGGTGTCTTTGTTCAGCAAATTAGTCAACGATCGGGCAATCCTGCTGAAATCGTTAATGAATCGCAGGTAGAAACCGACATGCCCCGAAAAAGACCGTAACTGTCGCAGATTGGACGGTGGACTGAGTTTCCTGATGATATCCACCTTGGTCGAATCAACCTCCATGCCCCTGTTGGAGATGATATGACCAAGCACCGTCCCTTGAGTCACCATGAAGTAACTCTTCTCCCAAGATAATACAAGATGGACCTCGATGCATCGCTGAAGGACATGGTCTATGCAGTCAAGACAAGCATCAAACCCATCGCCGTAGACCGAAAAGTCATTCATGAAGAACTCCAAGCACTCAACCACCATGTCTGAGAAGATGGACAACATGCACCTTTGGGATGTCGCCGGGGCGTTACATATACCAAAGGGCATCCGTCTCAAAGCATATGTCCCAAATATATAGGTGAATGTAGTCTTGTCCTGGTCTTCGGGCGTAATGGCCACCTGATTGTAACCGGATTACCCGTCAATGAAATAGTAATGACTCTTCCCATCTATCCTCACAATAATCTGATCAATAAAAGGCAGCGGGAAATGATCCTTCTTAGTGGCCTAGTTCAATCATCTGTAGTCCACACAGACCCTCCTAGAAGTGGGTATCCGGGTAGCTATCTCCTCTCCAGACTCACTCACAACCATAGTGATGCCCGACTTCTTGGGTACCACATGTAATGGACTAACCCACTTGGAGTCGGAGATGGGGTAGATAAAATCGGCACTCCACCATTTCGAGATTTCGTTCATGACAACCTCTCAAAAGTTTGGGTTCAGCCGTCGCTGGAACTCACGCGATGGTTTGGCATCCTCTTCAAGATAGATATGGTGGGAGCACAAGGCCGGACTTATCCCCTATAGATCAGATACACTCCATCCTATAACCTTGCAGTTCTTTTGAAGAATCTCCATCAAACGAGATTCTTGCTCTCCAGTCAAATCTGCTGAGATAATGACTGGGTGCATCTCATGCTAGCCCGCAAGGAATCTATACTTCAGATACTGCGGCAAGGGCTTCAGCTCTGGGCAACTGGGAGCTGGCAAATCTGGACTCTGAAAAGTATGAGTGAAGGCAACCAAATCTGCATGGGAGGACTCTCGGTGATCGTGGAAATCTGGTGAAGACTGTTCTTCTGGTGTGCATGTACTTTGCATAAGATAAATCTCCACCCTAGCTATTGGCTCTACAGGAATCAGACATGGCATTAACTCATCAAACTCTGCCCAATCTATATCTGACTCCGAGGGATCCGAATCCGAATCATAAGAAATATCAACTTCCTCGCTATCCTGAACACGGTCTGCAGCCTCGAATGTGTCCTCTGCCAAGAGTGTGCTCTCCAAGCTATCCTTTGCTGGAATCTGTGAATCTGTATCATTTGAATTTGAGAGGATGGCCCGTAAAACTGGATCAGACCAAGCGTCTTCATCATCTGTGATCACAAAATCGCACTCCTGGTGGACGTCTCGCTCTGCCTCTATCATCTGCTCTGAATCATTGAGATGTTCTGAGCAGGCTGAATCTCGCGCTCTAGTCTTGTCGATCATCTCTATTTGTATACTCTCGCCCACGACGTGAAAGTACACCTTCCCACTATCATGATCGGACACTGCCTTGGCTATGGCCAAGAACGGGCATCCTAGAATGATGGGGATATCGGTCACAGACTCAGGGATCTCCATGTCCAAATGAAGTCCACGGGGAATTTCAGGCCTGAATTGTGACGACCACATCCTTTAACAACCCCTTCAGCCTCTTGACAGATTTATTAGCAAACTGAAGGACTGTCACCCTCTGTCGCAGAGGGCTCAACTCGAATCGGTCGAGTAAGGCTGTTAGAAGTAGGTTGATGGAAGAGTCATTGTCTAATAGAGTTCGATCGAACCTCTGTTCATGGATGTGACATCTGACATAGGGAGCTCCTACATCTGGCCTCTAGGCTGGCAGGCGGTTCTGAATGGCGAAGCAGGTGGCCCTAGTGAGCACACGGATCTCTGCATGGTGGTTCCTCTTCTTCTTGTGAATGGTCGTCTTCTCTCTAAGGTTCCTCCAGAATAGAGGGATGTGCTCAAGTGCCTCCTGTAGAGTCAGCTGAATCCGAAATCTGTCTATTATCTGCTGGCTGAACTCTAACTGCTGAGATTTTTTGGATCTTTTTTATTCCCCTTAGCCAAGCGGAGTGCTTGAGGAAAGGGGATGGTTGGGCCCTCAGATGGAGGGCTAGGATCGGGTCCTTGCTGCTGCGACAAAACAGAATCCATACAAATATCTTCAGGCATCGTAGATGGACTCACAAATAAAGAACCCTTTCCTTTATTAATTTTTTTAGATTTTCCTGAATAGTTGAGATACAAAACAGAAGGAAATGCCACAGGAATAGAATGGGTGGCCTCAGTACCACCTACGCCATCTAGACTCGCGGCATCAGCACCGCTCTCAGGCTCAGCATTAACATGTCTGGTGGCATCAGCACCACCTCCTGCCTCTGGGGAAGCAACGGCCTCAGTACCGTCGGCTGGATCTACATCCCTTGTGGGGTCAGCACCACAATCATCAACATCATCATGAGCGGCATCAGCACCACTCTCCTCCTCGTCTGGCGCTCCTGAGTCCTCGTGGTGTCGTCGCTCAGACGAGATACCGCCGACTGGCATCCCACCGCTCCTAAGTGTAACAAAGTCAGCATCAAAATTATATGCAGTAATATCACCCAATGAGTCACTAGAAGTGGTAACCTCTGTAAACTCTACCTGCTCAGATTTCCTCTTAAGGTTGTTCGGATTCGGCACGATCTGAGCAGGTGTGGCGGCCTTGCCCTTCACTATCTCCCTCATCTCCTGACGGAACTCGTCCATCTCCCGACTGATGGTAGCCTGCTGCTCGGAGATAAGGCGGGCTATGTCGTCAAGTGTTGGGTTCTCATAGGCGGGCCCATGAGAATCGGACGAGTTGCCTCTCTAGAAGTGAGGCTGCTGCTGCTGAGAAGGATGAGGAGGATACTAGTGAGAATACTACTGAGGCTGTTGCTGCTGCCTCCACGGATATCCCTGTTGATAGGGACAAAGACGACTGTCCCTGCTTATAGGGACAAGGACCCTCTTGGTAGTGTGGTTGTGGTTGTGGAAACTGGGGCTACTGGTGTTGTTGGCTGTACTGCCTACCCTGAACTGGAGGCTGCTACTAGGAAGAGGCACCTCCGGTCGGCCATCGGAATCTAGGATGGTCTCGGTGGATTGCAGGCTGAGGTCGGTCATACCAAATCCTGTTTACTTCCATCAACGGCTCTTGCTCGTAAGGGGGAGGGAGAAGGATGGCCAGGGGTTGATCCAGCTGGTATACCACCATCTGAGTGTCCGGAGATGGTGGTAGCTGGACATACTGCTGTTGCGGCTGCTGGAACGGCTCCGCCTGAATGTGGTGCACCTGTCTGTAGTGGGTGGAGGGTTGGGTCGAGCTGCTGCTGCTGGGGTCAGCCCGTGACCTGAGACAGGCTGAGAAGCCGCTTGTGTCTCCTGGAGACACATGATCTGGGTCTTCAGGTCACTCAGTGTCTGTAACATCTGATCTATCTGAGACATGCCCTTGTACTGCTTCTTTTCAATAATCTCGATGCGGTCCAGCTTTTTGCTGATGATGCCCATATCAACGGCCGAGGACTCTGCCTGTGCTGCAGCTACTGAAGATGTGGAAGGACCTGCATCGACCCGTGCTATGTTCTGATAGGACACGGCCTATGGAGTGGGCTTCCCCTGTGTGTAAAGGCTAGTCTGGGACATAACTGTATAATTCTCTGCCATCTCCTCGTAGATGACCCAGACCTAATGCTCATCCTTGGCAAAATAGGAACCCCCATAGGATGTGTTCACTAGCCCCTGCAATTCCGGTGTCAGCCTGCAGAAGAAACTCTGGAAAAGGTTGGGCTTGGATAAATCGTGATGCGGACACCGGTCGATGAGCTCTCTGAATCTGTCTCATGCCTAATGAAACTACTCGTTGGGAAGCATGGAGAAATTGTTGATGAGGGCTTGCGCTGCATTCTCCCGGCTGAGTAGATAGTACTTATTCAAGTACTCGTTCCAGAGATGTTCCCAAGATATCACGTATCTCCCTTGGTGCTTCAGCCAATAGGCTGCTCTGTCGATGAGGGAGAACGAAAAAGCCACCATCTTGATGGTATCCTCTTCCACGAGCCGATCGTGGACCGTGCTGCAGATCATCTCAAACTTCTGGAGATGGAGGTGCGACTCCTTGATGGCTAGCCCATGAAATCTGGGCAGTAACTGAATGGTATGAGGAGGGAGCTTGAAGTCTCCCAGAATAGCCAGCAATTGTATCCATCGGTGTGTCAGAGTCGCATCGGGATTGTGCAACTCTCTCATCGGGTGTGCTAGTGTTGCTGGTTGCACACGCTCATCTAGATCTCGTCCCTCAAGAATGTCTCCTCCTCCGCCGGCTCTGTTTCTTCTCCGCTATGTTCACTCGTATCTACGCCATCTCCCCATGCATATCTTCCATGAAAGCCCCCTGGTCTCTGATATGACGATGCATGGTCTCCGGGGAGGCTAATAGTGTGTTGTTGATGGCACCCTGATCAAGTACGTAGGTGTGAGTCTGGTCGGGTCCATCGGTGCGCTCCTTGCTGCTAGCCATGGTCTCTGCAAAAGCAAAAGACCCGAACTCAGGTGTCATCAAATGAACAAACATCTGTTGCGGTCTCTGCTCGGGCACCTCAGGACTGGTAGAAGGGTGGTCGAGGGAGAACAAGGTGGAGTCAAACTCGAGTTCGGAGAGCGGGTATGGACTCTCGCAAACCAACCAACCTAGATGAATGGGGTAGAGTTCTCGAAAGCGGTGCAACCAAAGGCTGCCTAAGGGACCTCCGGCCCATCATCGTGATGTGGAGAGTGAAACCAGATGAGATCTATAAGACACACAAGATTAGGCAAAACAAACCCCTAATTCATTTACTCAACGCGGAGCTGATGACCGTAAAGTTTTGATCTTTTATCTTGTCGATTTTATTTAGGTTATAAATCAATCTATCAGAGTGATTAAGCGAGCTGTTAGGAATCTAACACTCTCAGGAGACTGTCCCGATCCCAAGGCTAGATCTTTCCAGCTAGTACAAGTTGCAGACTATTTACCGGCTACCCGATCAACTCGCTCTGTTAAGAATATCGCGGCACGCTTTACCGGAAATCGGGGCGATCATTACTGGAGAATGACTAACCCGAAACCAGTAGTCTGAAAAAAGTGGATATGTCTCTAGCCTAGTGTGCGGGTCACTCTCTCACTCATCCAAACCAGACAATGAGGGGATTGCTCTCCCAAGACAAAATTTTCGGTGAGGTGTCTTTTATGGTCAAGTGTGTTTAGTAGTCCCAATTTTATGGTTTTTTTCTTTTCAGGTGTTTTTTAATATCAAGCAATGCCTAACGAATTTTCTGATTCTCCTGGTTATTTTAAGTCTAAAAATAGGGGGAGAAGTCGAAAAAGCCGATGCGCGGTCAAACACTATGATGCATGCAAAGTCAGAAATGAGTACCTGATGCCAGCACTCTACATGCAGGGTGATACGTGCATAAAATAAAGACATAATTAAAACTACCTATATGATGCAAGAAGAAATCGGCCTTAGACGGAAAATTTCTACTCGAGAAGAACAATAGCTAATAGGTCAACAAGAGAGGTCGGAGTCCGGTCTCTGATGCTGATCGGTATCCGCCAAAACAGATCCTGTCAGCGTTGTATACGGCCTCTAGCAACACGTGACCTCTCATCGAAATAGCTTTTTCTTGTGAATTAATTAATTAGATCCACTTAACGATCTATAAGTGCAGGCAAATAATTAGGTCTGGGACCTTAATTAATTACATCATAGTCAAGATAAAATCCTAAGTCTAGGGGCCAAAATCTTCGAGAATCAAAATGAAAGAAAATTGGAAAAATCAAAACCGGCGTAAAAATCCGGTGAGGTCCCCCGAGCACATCGGTGCTCAGTGAAACAGACCCCGATAATCTTCCAAGTCCAAGTGTCTAAGTCATGTATTATTACAATACTAATGGAATAAAATAGAAAACAAAGATTGTGATTCCTCCAAGTGTCCTACTCCTCCTCTCTTACGCTCTCCTGCGGTTCGATGTAGAAACGAGCCGCCTCCGCCTCACTCGGGTTCCTCGGTGCTCCAAAGAAAACCACCCTCGCTCGTCGGGCCCTCGCATGAAAGAGAGAAATAGAAACTGGTCAGATCACAGTTAAAAATAAAAATAAGAATAAAAATAAAAATGAAGAAAAAGAAATAAAACAAAAATAAAAAGAAAATAAAGAAAAAGAGAAAATCAAATGAAAAGAACAAGAAAATAAAAACAAAATCAAAACGGAAAACCGAATACTAAGTCGTGCTCCCCGGCAATAGTGCCATTCTAATGAGCGCTCCACCAACTAGGGTTAAGTCTCAGAAAATCAGATCAAGGTCGTTGCGACCCCAACTAATGGAGCGTGGCTCGATCAAGAAAAAGTAGACCACCAACGAAATCAAACAAACATAAAAATTAAGGCAAGCGATCTTGCTACTTATTTAACCTGGTATAGCCACCAGGGTCGAACACAAGGAGCACGGAATGAAACCTACGAAGTAGTCAGGTAATCCAAGAAATAAAGGAATTTTTGGTGGTTTTGAATATTTAAATTTTTTATGATAATCTATTAGGAAAAAGAAATAAAGAAAAGGTAAAGAGTAACACTCAAGCAATTATTTAAATGCCTAAAATTATTCAAAAATTCAAAACAAAAATATTTTTATGTTTTTAAATATTCAGATGATTTTGAGAATTTTATGGTGTTTTTCTTATTTTTATATAATTTTCTAAAGATAAAAGAAAAAAGAAAAATACAAACAATGTGCAGTCGAGATAAAAGGTACTTTAAAATATCTAAAGTGCCTATAAAATCTTAGCAACAATTTCGTATGAAAATATAAAATAAAAGCTAACTATAGAAACTGAAAACACATTTTTTAACGAATTTTTAATAATTTTTATAAAGTTTTTAGTCTTTTTCAGTTTTTAGGTGTTTCATAAAAGGGAATGAAACAAAATTCACATTGAAATTAAAACACGATAAAACAAACACACACTAATTTTTTTTTGAATTTTTAACCGTATTTTTATATTTTTTATTGATTTTCCAAAACAAACAAAGACACTTTTTAGGATTTTATATTTTAGAAAATACCAAATAAAATAAAAATACGTCACAAAAATTACAAAAATACTACACACTAGTAGGAGCTACGTGTAAAAATTTTGGAATTTTAGGAGTAGTTTTGATATTTATTTGATTAAAAACAAGATACACATGTTACGAGGACCTAAACGTAATTTATTTAAGTTTCAGGACTATATAATAACAAGTAATAAAATTCTAGGGCAAGAAATGAAATTTGTCCACTAAAATACGCACATGCGCCAAATCAGCGTTCACAGGGGCTTATATGCAAAATTGAAAAACATTCATTCAACCAATAACACGGGAAAAGTTTAGGATAGATAATGCAAATACCCCACTATTCATGTGACCAAGCACGTGTCTCCAAACTGTAAGGACTAAACTGCAAATATCTAAAACTACAAGGACTAATATGCAAAAAGGTCCAACTATAACTTTTTTTTACAGACTAAAATACAAACTAAAATAAACGCACGGTAAAAGGAGCAATATACCCTCGATGGCACGTGAGTCGTGCATGGGGGGGCCACGTGTCGGCCGCTGGTGGGGGCGAGATCGTACGGCTCTGCAGGCGTCAGGTGTCAGATCTGACGGTGTCGGCTGGTCAGGGTCGTGGCACGTAGGGGACTGTTAGATCTGACATCTAACGGTCTGACACCTCGGGTTGATGGACGCTCGAGATGGGATCTGGAGGGTGTCGTGAATCAAACAGTGGAGAAGACGTCCTGAAGAACTATGCCTGGACGAACTTCGTCGGAGCCAAGGATGCGATCCTCGGACCCGATGAAAGTTCAGCCGGTATCGGTGAAGTCGTGGGACGGTTCCACGTCAGGTGAATGGCTCAGATGGGTACTCCAACTGTCTGATCAACGTGACGACGGAGGGGACTTGGAGCTGCTCCGGCGAGGTTGGGCGAGGGTGGTTTGGAGGCCCTCCGTGCGCAACAGAACTTGTAACGAGATGCTCTGACTCGGAGCTATGCTCCAGTATGGGTTATTAGGGATGAAAACTATAGAAGCGATGGGGAATGGAGCTCGATCTCTGGCGGTCGCGGTAGAGGGAGACCTTGGACCTAATCCTGGATATGCAGGCTAAGATTAGGGTGATCAGGTCATGTAGGAGGATGGAGGATGATCGTGCGAGGGTATCGAAATGGATGGATGTGGGTGACGAAGCTCCGACCAGTCGGAGCTGGTGGAGCAACGACAGCGAACAATGGAAAGATTTGATCAAATGCATACTAGGAAATACTAAGGGGTTTCCTGAAGGTCCAGACATGTTCCTGAGCTCCAGGCGGAAGATGATAGGCGGGCTTATGGCCTTGACCAAGCGAAGGCAGGCGAGGGAGGCTTCTCGCGGTGGAGGTCCGGCCACGAAGGGGGAGCGTCGGTGACACTACACCAAATCGACCACCAGAGGGCTCCTCAGATGGCTGTCACCATGCTGAAGGTTTCTAGGGTATCGAGAGGGGGTGAGGCGCAAGCTCCCGACCTGGGGAGGAAGATGAAGGCATTTATAGCAGTCCCAGGTGGCTGGACAGATCGGGCCAGGGCACGCAATTCGAGAAGGATCCGCGCTTCCCTAGGGATCCGCTAGTATCTTGGATCCATAAGGAAGGCACGGGCATAATTTCGGAGAAAACGGGCACGCAATCTAGCCTAGCGAATTTGGAGAAGGAGGTCCGGCAGAGAGATCGGGTCGGGTCAAGCCCTCGAAGAGGGGGTTGACCAGAGTCAACGTTTCTAACGTGGACCAATCAAAAGCAGGCTAGAATAAGGACAAAGCCTGCTACACAACAAAATAGCTAGGAAAACAAAAGATAAATAATTTAAAAATAGTAAATGAATTTAAATTTAAAAATGAATAAAATGAAAAATGTTTGTTATTTTTCAAGGGATTTTTCTCTGATTTTTATTTATTTTTATGAAAAATAAATTATTCTATATACAGTATATGGTGTTATATCCAGATATAAAATACCAATGTATTTTGTACAACTATTTTAGTTTATTATTTTTACAAAAATACCCCAATTTTATATTTTATTTACAACATATTTTTTGAGTATAAAACAATTTTTGTTTTATTTTTATTATTTATTTACAAGTATGAAATAAATAGAGAAGAAAATAAATATGCATGCATTATGTACAAGGGAGAGAGAATTTTATTCTATTTTTATTTTATTTTCTGATTTTATTTTATTTTTAGAAATATATACAAGGAAGTAAAAACACATTTATATTTTAATTTTGGCAAAAATAATTTATGTACACACATGAGATATAAATACAAGCTATAGTGGCCCTATCTCTCTATACTTATTTTATTTACCGATCAGGCTAATGCTTGGCCCTCTCTCGGGGTTCGGGTCACTCAGTATTTATTCTAAATACTTCCTTCTTTTTATTCTTTATTCTTTTATTTTTTTATTTTTGCACAAATACATGCTAATTATAGAATATTAACACATGCATGCATATTGCTAAGTTATTGTATTTACACCTATTTACATGATGCTTTGCCAAGATAATTAGCTAAAATAAAAGAATAAAGAGTGATGAATAGGGATTCATCAAGGACTTCACCAGGTAGCTGGTAATCAGTCCGGGATTTCCTTAGCAAAGTAGGCAGATCAGGTAGCCGATAAACTGTCCGCACCCATACTGGTTGGGAAAAACTAATTGTGAGATTGGGACAGTCTACTGGGAGCATTGGGTTCCTAATAGCTTGCACTAACCGCTCTGATAGATTGTATTCTCACCAAACTCTAAAAATTGATAAGATAATTGATCGAACCTTCACTGTCTTCAAATTGCGTTGTGTTCGTGAACTGGGAGTTTGTTTTGTGTTTGATTGCTTGTATGCATACTAGATCTTTCTGCGCATTTGCCCCTTTTTCTTCACATCTTTTGACTTGACCTCCGTGCTCTCCCGATCCCATCTTTTGTTTCGAAGATGGTCGACTGGAGTTATTTTAATCCAATCTTCGTGGATCCCTTGCACACTCTAGCCGATCCACCTCTTTTTCTAGGAGGACTTCCCTCCTGATTTTTGTGCATACCCGCCTAACCCATTTTTTCAGGAATCGGACTTTGATTCTCACCCACCCTCATTCCACTCACCCAATCTTAAAATTCTGGAGTCGCCTTTCATGATGTCCACACTTGAGACCCTGAACCAGATGATGGAGCATATGAATTCAAGGATTAGTAATCTATTTAACATAAATAAGAGCTAGAACGTTGCTCCACTGTTTGAGGGTATGGATTCACTTGAGGATAATCATGAGAGCGTACAATCACCAAAAATACAAAAAATGATAAATTTTCAAAAATTCAAAAAGATTTTGGGAGACACATCGTTGATTCATTTTGTGATGAGAGGGCACCCATGATAAACCATTTTCCGACACAGTCATTCACCACATGTCCCACCTTTGACCCCGAGGATGCCACTATAAAGACTACTCTTGGAAATCCTCGTGTATATGTTGATTCCGATCTCCTCCCTTGTATGGAGGAGGCCCAAAAATTCAAAAAAAATGTTAACTGAACCTGAAGTGGTGGCCACCATTCATGATATCATTAAAGCCCCACTTCGCAAGGCCATGGCGCATTTATCTGCTCCTCAACACAAGAAGAGAAAGTATAGGAGCAGATCTGAGCGTCACATCTTGACCATGGCCACTGCCCACGCCATCTCTCACCGTTCACATTCTAAGAAAGGGAACACTACCACACTTCTTGTGAGTTGCTTCATCTCCGACTATTCTTGTGATAACACTCTCCTTGTCGGCAGTGCGTCAATCAATATAATGCCCTTCTCTATGGTACAGTCTCTTCATCTGGGCTTCTCAATAAAACAATGATGATAGTTGTGTTCCGAAGAATTGGATTTGCCATCCAAAAAAGATTGGCGGCGCAGCTTGTTGCCTGTCTCCCAACAGTTTCTTTGTAATATGTCCTGATTTTATCAAAATTCTAGAAAATGTCGTTATTATTCAGGGCATGAACTTCACTTCTAATTTTATCGTTTTGCCCATGGAGACCTCCACCCCTGTGGAGCACCCTCCAATCATCCCGGGATGACCTTTCCTTGCCTCTACGAGAGCTATTATTGATTATGGATCAGGAGAGATTCACTTCCGTTTTGATGCAGGGAGCGATGTGTTGATCATTACACCCATTAGTGACCAAAGATCTGCATCCCATGAGAGCATTTCTGTGTTAGCCAACTCCAAGGAATTTGACCTTGATGATGATATCAGAGATTCTTGCTGTATGTTTGATGATACTGAGACCCAAGAATTCCTCTTCAAGGTGGAAGAATTAAAAAGCATAGACCGTGGAGCTTCCCCTTCTGGTACGTGGCGATGCATTGATGACATCCGCGGGATTAACACAATAGACACCCTAGAGCGGAAGGTAGACTCTGAGACTAGGCATGGCGGACATGATTTGACTACTTTCACTGATGAGTCTGTTCCTATTCACCTTGATTTAGATAAGATTGATAAGGTCAAATTGGATTTGATTGCGTTTATAAAATAATTCGGGCCTTTTGATGAAAATGATGATCTAGTAGAGGCTCGCCAGGCTGAAATTGATCTTACTTTTTCTGATAATGATTTTGAGCCTTTTTACTTTGATATTTGCGAGACTTCCCAAGCAGAATATGGCCACACTATTTTCACTGACTGATTCATGCATGTACACTCTCAGAATGCTGAGGATACATTCTTGGTCGATCATGATCAGTTTATATCTAATGATAACCCCAATATCGACCTACACCTTGTTAGATCCATTCCTCAACGATCTCGAAAGAAGGTATGCTTTCGACCTTCTTGACCTTTGTACATCCACTCCTCTTGTATATCCTTTCGTTTCATTCTTTCTTCTCCCATTTTATCATTCACCCCTTTTCCATATGTATATATGCTATACTTAGGATATGCTTTATCCTAAGTATAGGGGGTGTGAATGATTTGTGTTATCCATATCCGTCCTGTTCATCACTCTTGTTGTTGCCTATAATTAGGGATACTCTACCCTAAGTATAGGGGGGATGTTGTTCAAACTTTTTTTGTTTTTCATTGAGTATTTACATTTTCTTCATCGGTTTTCCTGTTGAATAGTCTTCTATACTTAGGATTACTTGATCCTAAGTATAGGGGGATCATCGACTTCTATTCTTTTCATCTTCTCTTTGAGTCGTTGTAGCATATGAGTCTTTTTACTTTTCTATACTTAGCACGAGTTATTTCTTCCTTTGCCGCTCTCTTATCACTATGAGGACATAGTTTGAGCTAAGTATAGGGGATGTCGTATATATTGTATATATACTTTAGACATAACTCATACTTTTAAATATGATTATTTTGGGATATGTATATAAATTCGTAAAATCTGCGTGTATGTGTGTGTATAGACTTTGATCACCTTTCAAAAAAAACAAAACAAAAACAAAAAATAAAAAAATAACAAAATAACAAAAAACAACAAAAAACCCCAAAACAAAAAAATAAACAAAAAATAAAAAAAAAACAAAAAAACAAAAACAAAAAAATCCTTGTATATGCTTGTATATATTTTATTAACCCTTTTTCCTTAAAAAAACCCTAAAAACTAGAAAACCAATTAAAATTTCAAAAAAAAACTCTCTTTGCATGTGCATCGTTTTGAATTTTTCTTTTTTTTTTCTTTTCAAAAATCCATAAAAACATCAAAATTAGATAATTGTTTCAAAAAAAGAGATTTTGCTTTCTTTTTGCATTGTACATATTTTCTTGCATTTGCATGTGCATTTTTCTGGATAGTAATGACATTTAAACTAAATCTAGAATAAAGTTGAAGAATCGATCTTAGTTGGACCTTAATCCACTAAATTTCAGAGGAAACTTATAAGAAATGGAGTTAAGACTTTTCAGGTCCTAGCGACTTAATTCTTTGAGTCCATAAGACTATGTTCACGTGTCATCTTGATTAGTCTAAGTAGAATATTTAACAACATAGGCATGATTCTTTCAGACCGTGGCTTACCTTGGACAAGCGCTCTTCATGGAGGAGGTAGTAAGGAGGCAGATTCTTTTGGCTTGGAGTAGCATACGAGGGTAGTACATCTAGGCGGAACCTCTCATCTTCCTCTAGGGAGGGTTTTGCATCTCAACCTGATCTAGTAGCATTGAGGTCTAAAGAAAGGATGTTGTAGGGTTGCAATAATGCTTCAAAAGAGGGATAGTCTACTAGCTCAAGAAGAAAAACTCTTTATGTACATGCTACACCTTGTATATATTTTCAAAAAAAAAAGGAAAGAAACAAATACAGAATCTCCAAAAGTGGGCAGGCCTGATTGAAAGTTAATGCCTGCCTGAGTGTATATGCAAGGATAAAAAAAGAAAATAATAAGAGCTTCAAAGTTAAATTTTTGTAAGCTTGCAGCTGGATGACTTGGCTACACTGGTCATGCATCCAAGGATAGGTAGCTACACTGGCTACCGTCCATTCTTTTCTCCATCTCCTCTTCTTGAGCCTGTTGCACTTGAACTTAGAAGGGAATATCCTCGCTCCTCGAGGAAAGAGTTGCTAGACCGGGGAACTAGAGTTACCTTCTTGAGGGAGGCTGTTTCTTTGCTACTTTTTAAATGGGGAGCTATATTTCACTTACATCGTACAAGTAAAGATTCATAGTCATAAGAATTTGTGTATGTAGACTTGTTCTAACCTGATTGTTGAGTAGACTTGAATAGGAGTCTTGTGGAACTTATAGGTTGTTAGGATTTAAATCCATTTCCCATCAAGGTTCCGTCACACTAATAATCCAAAGGTCTGACAGAGCTCCATACTACAGTTTTATGAAGATAAGTTTAATACCCAGTATTGTCCTAATTTCTTTATTTTTCCTTTCTTTTTCTTTTATTCACTTATTCTTTCAAATAAGAGTTTGCCAAGGGACTAGCAAAGGTAAAGCATATGGGGATGATGAATCTGCATTTCATCATATTTGTTCAGTTATTTTAGCTTAAAATCCCTTATAAAACATATGTATATAATACTAACTCCATATTCTTAGTAACTTGCATCTGTATGTAAATATTGTACATTTATTACTATTTTAACCTAAAATAAATAAATAAATAAAGGAAAAATAAAGAAAATAAAAAAGAAGAAGAAGAAGACTGTATATACGTAATAGATGCAGGCTGACATGAACCCCGAGAGAAGGTCAAGACTTGACCTGATCAACCAGGAATAAAGTAGGGGGAGATTGGGTCCTTAATCAGAAAATCCAAAAAAATGTATGTTGTAAATATTTGTATACTTACACTATTTTATTTGTCAATAAATTGACCTCAAATTAAATAATTTTCAAAACCAGAAGTTGTAAACAAAAATGTTTCCTAAATAATAAAAATATTTGCAAAATAAAATCACGTACAGAGAAAAGTAACTACATCAGGAAAAAAAGCCATAAAGCGATAATTGAAAGACCAATTCTGGCTCCATATGAACTCAAATTGAACCAAACTCACTTCCATTGTATTCAAATTAAATTATCTTTAAAATGGTCGTGGTTTCATAATTTTGGGGTTACGGTTTGAAAGACAATTTTCTGGGGTAATTTGTGTAATTTTACCATTTATTTGTATATATTGTATTTATAAATATTTGTACTAATTATTTACAATAAAAATAAAAAATAATAAAAAAAATAAAGCATAAAATAATAAAACATAAAAAATTAATTAATTTTCATATATAACTATGTTTATAATGTACCATATGTATATAGTATATGTATATAATCAATTCCCTTAAATTACCTTGATAAAAGATAAAAAATTTAACATTTATTATTTTATTTAATAAAGTTATGAAAATAAAAAAAATAAATTTATGTAAATAATTTTAACACTAATTTCCTTTCTTATCTCTATCTCATTTCAAAAATTTTCCTTATCTTTATCTCATTTCGAATTTTGAATTTGAAATTCTTTTCATTTATATTTATATGGCTCCTCCTCCCTCATTTCTCTTGGATCAATCTTTGGTGAGAGGAGCTTATTCTCTGAGAGTTGTCTTGTCGTAGAAGAGTGCCTAGCCTCCGAGTTGTCCGGTGATAGCAAGTCAGCCTTCGTCGAGGAAATCATGGTCTTTATCTGCTCCTAAGGTGAGATCCATCTTTCTTTTTCTTATTTTCAATCTTGGTTAA
This sequence comes from Ottelia alismoides, assembly GCA_037367405.1. Lineage (NCBI taxonomy): Eukaryota > Viridiplantae > Streptophyta > Magnoliopsida > Alismatales > Hydrocharitaceae > Ottelia > Ottelia alismoides. Next base: position 1,609,828 of record JAZKJV010001327.1, on the reverse strand, counting down.
TAGTAGTTTTATTTCTCACATTTTTACTCCGTTGTCATTTTTTTCTCTAGATCTTAGAATTCATTGATCACCATTCGATTCCGATTTTTCATCTCATTTTCTCGATCTCTCCACGTTCACATTCTATCCTGCACGATCTCTCAACTCTGGCCATGCACGGTGGCCGGAGATTCGGATTCGATTCATCCATTTTGCAGGATCCTCATTCACATATTTTTCTATTTTTTATTATTTATTTATATAAGCAGTGATGACGCATCGTGTTTGAGTCCTCTTTTATTTCAATATATATATATATAAATGAAAAAAATGAAAAAAACATATATTTTCCTTAACATTTATTTTGTAGGGATAAAGAAAAAAGATTAAAAAATAACAAAATATAAAAAATAAATATAGAGTTCATGTAGTTTTGTTTTTTTTTAAAAAAATACTTTGATTTCTGTTTTACAAAAATATAAAATAATAATAATACAAAATAGTCACGGCAGGTGCCACCCCTCCAGCCCACAAGCGGCGCCAGCCACTCATTGCTGGAAGACCCTCCAGCAACCACTCCTTCAACCGCACGAGCGGCATCCACCGCTCCTCAAAGCCAGTAGCGCGCTCGCGCGAGGCCCCTAGACCGCCTCCCATCATTGCACCACCGGATGCCCGCTCTCCACCGCCTGCCGACTTCCTCCACTACACTCGCGCCAGCCGTGTGACACACCCCGAGCCCGCCGATCACCTGGGGTGGGGCTGCTCCGCAAACACGAGCCACTAAAAGCCAGCGCGAGGTCAGCCATGCTCGCACCAAACCTCCATCCCACCGTACGCTCGCTCTCCACCGCCAGCCATCCAGCGCGAGGTCTCCGCCGCCCCAGGCGTGCACCGCCGATCCATCGACCAACCACGTAGAGGACATACCGTTGCCGCCTTTGTGGGAGAGAAGAAAGGGAGAAAGAAGCGGCAGCGCACCTCCTGTGCCCTGCACCCCTTTCCCTGGGCGTGAGATCAAGAACAGAAAAAAAAACCTTAATGGGGGTTTTTAAATAAAAAAATTGGAACAATTTCATTTCAGAACCCCAAGGTTTCCAAAATTTCAAAACCCTATCACGTGCGTCACATGCATCTCCTGGGTAAATTGCCACTTTTCTCCTGCAACTTTATTTCAATTATGTTTTGATAAAACATTCAATAATTTCAAATAAGTCCTTGTTTTCCAGACTCTAAATTGCATGCGTTTCTTGTTGAAAAAAATATTTTTGTTTCTCAATAAATTCCCCAAAAATCAAGCTATGCTCTTGATGTGTGTTTCTTTCTAGCATAAATTATTCATTGCATTTTATTTCCATGTGTTATTATTAAAAAATAAAAAAACAGTGTCATTTTCTCTGTCTGAAATTTGAAAATTCCTAAAAATTCAAATCTTGCTTCAAAAAATAAAAAAATAGATTAATTCTCTTTTGGTGTGTTTTATTTTCTATCCAAATTTCATGCATTAATTATTTATAAACCCAAAAAAATTGCAAAATACTAAAAATAAAAAAATTCATAAAAAATCTAGAAAAACCGAAAAATTGTTATTTTGGTTCATGTTTGTAGATAATACATTCTAGTTTTTAGGAAAAATAGTTGCAACAATTTCTGATTTCATTTGGTAATTCTAAATTGAAAATTAGTCGTGCTTTCTCACTGATTGCATTTTTCCTTGATTTTATTGATTTTAAAAATCCTAAAAAATCTAAAAATCTCTGAGAAATTACAAAACAGTAAAAAAATTTTAAAACACAAAAATATTTTATTTGGACATTTATGAGCATTTCTGATATATTTGAAAAATTCAAAATAATCATTCTTGATTTATGTATATAGCTTGTTTGAAATTAATTATTTTTTAAAATAAAAAATTGGAAAAATCAAAATCATTAAAAAAATTAAAAATCAGAAAAAAATAGAAAAAATTTAAAAAATTGATCAAAAGACAAAAAAATCAAAATAAAAACTAAGTGTAGTATACATAAAGAAATCCTTTATCTTTTAATTGAACTTTTTTTTCGATTAATTGAATAACCCTCAGGAATTGTAGCCTCCCTGATTTCGATCCTATTGCTATACAGGTGAACGAAATAGCAAAAATTTCTCTTGCTTCATTATTCTTGTAATTAATAGCTTGAGAAAGAAAAAATTGTTTGTTTGTTGTGGGAATTTGGGTTGCAACGACCACTGCGCATTTATTTTCTTCAATAATTCAAAACCCCAAAAATACTGCTCAACAGTGAGGTACAATTGACCTTGGTCAACGAATGGAGGTGCCTGGTTGGTCCACGTGGACCAACCAAGAAATTCCAAGTCAAAAATGCCTTGGAAAATGGGGAATAAATAATAATTAAATTTATTGTTTTTAAGTTACAAAATGAACAATGTTTCTAATTTTCTGTAGTATTTTATACCTATTTTTATTTATTTTTTTCTAGGTGTTTCATTAGAGGTTATTTTTTACAAGTATACATATAGGCATTTTCATCTATCTTTTGTATATTTTATTTTTATTTTGTATTTTTATGTTATTATTTTATTTTGATAATTTACATATTTATAACTTATTTCTATGTACATAAAGATATTTTTATTATATTTTTTAATATCATATTTACACTTAAAAAAATAGGTATATTTATTACATAGGTTTGTGTATTGTATATTCATCTATGTACTTAGTATACATATTTTATTTTTATGATTTCTTTAAGGTGTTTGCTTTAGTTTTAATATTTACATAAATTATAAATAATATTTAAAAAATTATAAAAATATAATATTATAAAATAATAAAGAATAAATAAAATGGATATTTTATTCAGGTATATTATATAGTAGGGATCCAAAACCTAACATTAACATCTTAACTCCAAAAATATATGAAACCACCTTTATTAAATAGCTTATTAAAAGCTATATACAGTTAAAGATAATTTTGATACATTTTGAGTTTTTTTTGGGAGATATGGGTATGTGATGAATCTACGTTTCATCATCTTTATTCTGTCATTTTGGCCTTAGAAACCCTAGTAAATGCGTGTAAATACCGTTAATTCATGCATTTTATCATACATGCATTACTGTATACATATTGTTTAAAATGTGGTTTTTAAAGCCAAAATTATAGAATAAAGAAAAGAAAAGAATAAGAATAAAATATTGTAAATATTTTATGACCCAAAACCCCGAAACCTAGGCATCGAGATGAATAGGTCGACAAGGAATAAAGTAGGGGGAGATAAGGGCCACAAAACCAATAGAAATTCCCTTTATTTAATTCATTCTTTATTCATTTTGGGACCTATTTTTGGTTTCACTTTTTTATACCTCAAATAAAGAAACTTTGTACATGAAAGTTGTAGATAATTAAATTTAGAAAAATACAAAATTGATTTCACTCAAAAATAATGTACAGATAAAAAGTTCTGATTTGAAAAAGATTCCAGAATCCCAACTTCCCAGACCTGTATCTCTCAAATAAAAACTCGAAATGTATCAAAATCACCTTTAATTGTATATAATTTTCAATAAGCTATTTAATGAAGGTGTTTCGTATTTTGCGGAGCTATGGTTTGAAAGTTTAGTTTTGGACGCCTATTGTATACTTGTACAGATTAAAATATTCATTTTATTAATTATTCATTTTTTACAATTTTATATTTTTATAATTATGTGAATATTGTTTATAATATATATGTATATTAAAATCAGAATAAAAACCTAAAAAAAACATAAAAATAAAATACATGTATATAATACATAGGTATAATGCCTATACATATACCTATATAATTACTACTTCTATTTTATTAAGTGTACAAAATACATCAGAAAAGTAAAATAAAAATATATTTAAGTGTATAAAAATATTCTATAAATTTATAAAATAATAAACAAAATAAATAAAATTAAATATACAAAATAAAAATAAAATATTAAAATATATAGATATGTATCCTTTTATAGGCCTAAAAAGGTATCTTGTAATTTAATACCTCGAAAAAATAAACAAAAATCATAATAAAATAATTTATAAAATAATAAACATTTTTTCTTTTATAAGTTAAATTTAATAAATTATTATTTTTAATTATTTTACAATCTTTTTCTCCAGACTTTTTCCTGTTTGGTCCACGTGGACCAACCTGGAGGCAGCAGAAGTTGACCTTTGGTCAACTCTCTGCCCAACGTCTGGGCTATGTCAGATGTGGTTTTGTCCCCTTCTTCGCGATTTTTTATAGGCGAGATCTTTCACCATCTCGTCTTGGTGTCTTCCTGACTTTTCATCATCTCTCATCGAGGATACACGCCCAAGGTTCATATTGGGGTGTGGATCATCGATGCGACTGCTGCATCTCGTTCTTTGTGCCGCTCGATCACTTGTTCAAAAATACCTGTCTGACCTTCCCTTCTTCTTTGAACCCTTTTCGACCTAGTTTGACCCTTGCCTTGGAGCTCCGAATTGACTCCCGTGACAAGGGATCCTCCAGCTCCTTCACGCGAGGCCTGGCGAAGGCCGTAGCGGCGTTCCAACCCCATCTCCGGCGTGCCATCGTGAGGTACCTATCTCAGGCGTAATAGCCATCGAGGTCTCGTGTTCTTCGTCTTTCTCCGTGATTTCTTCTCTTGTAAGTTGTAGCCTTCTTTTCGCACTTTTACCCGCACTAATCACAAGACCGTTTCACTGTCACCCCCACCTCGACGGAGCTTGCTCCGACGAGCCACCCTTTTTGTTACCTTAGCTTCATTTCACCGTCTGAAAGGTCGAAGCACTTTGCCCTCGACCTCCTTAACATATCTTGCAGGCGCCAGTAGCGAGAAGTTTGCCTGGAGGGCGATTTTGACCGCGTCGGGAGCACCTGGGAGCCTTGTTTCGTCTCCGACGTTGCGAGGAGCCCTGGTGCAACCCCTTGCACTTCTGATGCCCCCAGACGCCAGAGAACCACCGCAGGATCATCGGGCACCTTCTCCGAGCTTCCCAGAAGGTCGGGATGGGTCAGGCGAGCGGATCGAAACTCGGATCCTCCGAGTTCTTGAGTTGTTCGTCCTGACCTATTCTCTGCCATTCGATCTTTGAGGAGTCCCTGACGCATCAGTAGCCGTCAGATCGAGTCCGTGCCAGCCTTCAGATCATCAAAGGATCTTTTAATCCCGACCATTGATCGCGAAGGGGCATCACGTGTTCCTAGCCCGCCACGTGTTAAGTGGAAGTTATCTGTCGTCGGATCATGCCCAAATCTAGTTATTTTGCTTTCCAACCCATGCATATTTTTGTATTTAATAATCGGACCTTAAACTTTCCTGGGCCATTATTTAGTTTTTTGACATTTTGGGTTTAGTCCCCGGCCTTTCCATATTTGCGATCGTGCCCTTGCCAGCGAGGCACACGTACGCGAGCACGTATGCTTGCCTCTTTTGCAGGCAAGGGCATGTGATTTCTTGTATTTCTTATTAGTCCTAAAATTTGGTGTAACATTATAATACTTTTGATAATTTTGCGCTTCAGCCCCCTGGTTTTTTAGAAATCACGATTTAGACCTTAACTAGTCACATGTTTGGCGCGTGGGCTGTGTCGATTTTGCAGGGAAGTGCTTGTAGTTTTGCCTATTTATGATTGATCAATAAACATTTTTTAATTAGTTATAGTTTCTTGGAAATTTTACACACAAGCCCCTGGACCTTTGCATATTTCCAAAAATACCCCTCCCAGGTTGATTTTTCCCTTTACTGTTTGTAATTATTTCATGCCTCTATAAATCACGAAAAAATCTCCAAAAATAGGCATAAGTTCATGTTGTAATATATTATCACGCCATATTTTTATTCTGCATTTTTTATTATTTTATTATTTATAAAAATTCAAAAACTTGCATTTTCAACCCTGTTTGCATTAAAAAATCCATAAAAGTTATAAAAACATTTAAAAAATTCCTCAAAAAATATATTCTATGTCTTTTATTGTCTTTTAACTTCAAACCAAAAATCAGTAAAAATTATAAAAGAAAACTCCTAAAAATTACAAAACTCTAAAAACCTTCATAAAAAGATTAAAAATCCATAAAAAATCCTAAAAATATAATTTCTATTTTAAATTTTCTTCATTTTATTATCTTTAATTTAAAATTAATTTGGGGAATTTCTGTTACTGTTTACTATTTTTCAATCCTCGTTTTAATTTCAGTTTTGTATTTTGTTCACTGTTTTCAGTATTTTTGACTTTAAAAATACCAAAAAATTAAGAAAAATCTAGAAAAATCAAAAAACCATTATAAAAATATAAAAAGTCCAAAAATATCTTATTTCTTATTTTTTGCTTATTTTTACTTTTTTTCTATTTATATTATCTCTTTCTTTTCTTTATTGTGTACCCACTTTATCATTTAAAAGAAAATATTATAAAATATAAAATATAAAAAAATATAAAATCAAAAAATTAAAATTCAAATATAAAAATATAAAATCAAAAAAAATTAAATAAAAAAAAATATAAAATTAAAAAACCACAAAAAATAGCATTTATAGGCAAATACATCACAGTCACATTTTTTAGCATTATTGCCATGTTCTACCTGTCTGCTCCCTGTGTTCGACCTCTACACTGCTTGCACACTATACACATCCTTTGTAGAGTTGTAATGAATTTTAACTCCGCACCGCTTTTCATTGTTTGATTTCTGTTGTGGGTTAATTATTGATTAATTCAGGATTTCGTGTGGTCGACTCAGCGATTGAGTTCCCACCTTGTGTGGAACTTAAGACCATCGATTTTTGGGTTCAACAAATGGCACCGTTGTTGGGGAGCAACAACGCTTAGATCGGTTTTCTTCGTGCTTGTGATTTATTTGTCCATTTTTTGTGCTTTTTTTATTTATTTTTATTTGATATATCTTGTTGAGTTGTCTACCCATCTCTTTATTGATTTCGTGCGAGGCACCGCGGATTGAGGGAGGCGCTCCACCCTAGGCACCTGGGCACCCACGTGAAGCCGGTATCTGCCAGCCTAGCACCAAGGAGACGAAGAGTGATTTCTGAAGACCGAGCTCCATCTTTAGCTGTAGCATTTTCTTTGCTTGTATTTATTTTTTGTAATTTAAGTGGGAGAGAGAGAGAGACTCTATTATTGTAATGATACATGTGCTCTGAACATTGGACTATCGAGCCTAATTTTCAAGTGATTGTTCACTTGGGGGCTCGCCGCAGTTTTTGTTGGTTTTTCATCGCATTTTTTTGTTTGTTTTCTCGATTTGGGTTTTAATTAATTTGTGTGATTGAGACTTTAGATTTAGCATCTGCTTGGCTATAGTATTAGTTCCAAACACATTAATCAGCATTGCATGTACCTATAGTCTCATTTGGACTTAGTCAAATTTTGAAAATCGTACTTCACGCTAATAGAAGCTTCTCACCCTAGGATGATTTCATCGGCTTGCATTTGCATATAGTTTAGGTTTCAATTTTGCTGAGCATCCTTGCATGTAGAGTGCTGGAGGCAAGGTGAGCATTTACGCATTAGCATTCATCATCGTTTGCCGCTTGCATTGCTTTTCCGCTTCTCTACCTCTGATTTTGATCACTTAGGTGCTTAAAATAATTTATTCCTCGTTAGGTTCATGCATTTCTCATTAAAAATACAAAAAAAAGTGATAATCAATAAAATTGGGACTGCTAAAATTACTCAACCCTAAAATCAACCAAAAAGAAAAATTCTCTTGGGGCGAGTAATCCCCTCATTGTCTTCGCTATTACTTGCTCGCGCACACACTAAGGATTAGTGTCAAAATCCCTTTTCAACCCCCTAAGTGTTTGCGCAATTTTTGACTTCTCACCTAACTCTAAAACTGACAAGAAAAAAAGACTGCATTTGTGACCTTCACCGAGTTGAGTAGGTGAATTGAGGGGTTTGTCTTGTTTTCATTTTTGTTTGTGACTATTTTGTGTGCATTCTAGATCGTATTTACGCATTTGCGCCTTTCTTCACACTTCTCTTGACTTGACCTTCGTGATCCCCCGACTATCATTTTTCTTTTTGTTTCGAGATGGACAATTGGAGTATATTTTGTCTGGGCTTTACGGACCCCTCGCTCGCTCCAGCCGGTCCACCTCTCTTTTTCCAGGAGGACTTTGCTCCTGATTTTTGTACATATCTGACACCCACTATTTCAGGATTCGAACTTTGATTTTCACCAATCTTTTCCACCACCATCTCCTTCACAATTCGACAACCCACTCTTCATAGAATATCCAGAGTCGGACTGTGATTTTTGTCTACACCCACCACCCAAATTCGACACCCCCGATCCTAAAATTTTGGAGTCACCTTTCATGATATCCACACTTGAGACCTTGAATAAGATGATGGAGCATATGAATTCGAGGATCAATGACCTTACTATTTTGGATAAGAACCAGAATGACGCTCTATTCTTTGAGGATATGGATTCATTTGAGGATTATCATGAGAGATTGCAATCGCCCAAAATACAAAAAATGAGAAAAATTTAAAAATCCAAAAAGAATTCGGGAGACACTTGGTTGATTCAAACTGTGAGGAGAGTGCCCACTTGCCACATCCCCTGACCACACAACCTCTCATACCCTGTCCCACCTTTGACCACGAGGATGCTGCTGTACATACTGCTCTTGGCATGCCTCGTGTAGATGATGATTTCGACCTTCTCCCTTGTATGGAGGAGGTCCAAAAATTCAAAAAAAATTTAACTAAACTCGAAGTAGTGGCCACCATCCATTAGATCATACGTGCCCCACTTCAGCAGGCCATGACTGATATATCTGCTCTAGTTCCCAAGAAGAGAAAGAGAGGAGCAGATCTGAGTGTCACATTCTGACCATGGCCACTGCCCACGCCATCACACATCGTCCCCTTCCTCGTAATAATAACACTGTCACACCTTTCATTAGCTGCATTATCTCTGATCATACCTGTGATCACACTCTCCTAGACGGTGGTGCTTTAGCATATTACCCTTCTCGCTGGTACAGTCTCTTCACCTAGGGCCTCTAAAGAAAACCAAGATGATCATTCAGTTTGCTAATGGATATCAAGAGGCTGAAGGGTATCCTTGAAAACGCCGTCATTTCGATTCAGGACACGATCTACCATGTTGACTTTGTCGTTTTGCCCATGAAGACCTCCACAGGGGAGCCCTCTCCAATCATCTTGGGACGACCATTCATCGCCTCTGCGAGGGTCGTTATTGACTATGGATTAGGAGAGATTCGCTTCTTTCCTGTTGACGAGCGCGAAGTGTTGACCACCGCACTCACTGTCGACCAGAGACCTACACCTGATGCACCTTCCCCCATCTTGGCTGACCTCAAGGATCATGACCTTGATGATACTATCAGAGAATTTTGCTGCTTACTGGATTCCACTGAAACCCGAGAATTCCTCTCGGTGGAGGAAGACTCGGAAAGCATGGACCTCGGAGTTCTTCCTTCTGGGACTTGGTGTTGTGTTGATGACATCCGCGGGATTTACACGATTGACACCTTAGAGCGGAGGGCAGATGTAGAGACTAGATAGGATGGACATGACTTGACTTCTTTCACTGATAAGTCCACTCCTGTTCATTTAGATTCAGATGAGACCATGGCTGAATTTGATTTGGTTGCTTTTATTCGAGAATTCGGGCCTTTTGATGAAAAAGATGGTCCAGTTGAGAATAGAGGACGAACAGAGTTTGACTACTTCCACTGATGAGTTCGTTCCTTTTAATTTTGACCTGGACGAGACCTCGTAGGATGACACTAACTACACTTCTTCCAATGATGATGAGTTCGTCCCATTTCACTTTGATATCAGTGAGACTACCAAGGCCGGACCTTGCCATACTACTTCCACTCACCAGTCTGTGCCTTTACACACTAGGACCCTGAGGATATTCACTCTATCGACCCGGATTGGCTTCCGTCCATAGTGGACCGCGATTTCGGCCTGCACCACACCATATCCATTCCTCAACGATCCCACAAGAAGGTTCGCTTTCCGCCTTCTTGATCCTGTGTGCATCCATCTTTGTTGCACAGTCTCTTTTGTTCACCTCCGTCCTTCTACCGTATTGCTCATCTACCTCATTCTCATGTGTGCCTTGCTTAGGACGTACTTTGTCCTAAGTATAGGGGAGTCGATGAGCCGAGTGTTCATTCATCGTTTCGTTTCATTACTCCTATTGTTGCCTATACTGAGGGCTTCTTTTACCCTAAGTATAGGGGGGTGATGTGTACATCCTTCTCTATCTTTTTCCATCTTCTGATCTCTTTGCCCATCTTGTTCTTTTCTTTTTTTCTTCTTTTGCTTTTCTATTTTCTCTTTCTACCGAAATGATGTCACCCCTTGTAGACAGTCTTCTATACTTAGGACGTACTTTGTCCTAAGTATAGGGGGGTGTGCACCCCGAGTTCTTCTATTCTTCGATCCTCTCCATTGTCTCCTCTTCTTGTCTATACTTAGGGATATCTTACCCTAAGTATAGGGGGAGACAATCTGAGTACGATCTGTTCATTCCCACCCTTGACCCTCCCTGCTTTGTGTACAGTCTGTTATACTTAGGATTATTTGATCCTAAGTATAGGGGGGACGATCAACTTCTCATTCATTCATTTGTTTCTTCGCTCCTTATTCTTTAGATTTTCCTATACTCAGTACGAGTTATGTCTTCTCTTTTTCTCTCTGATCTATGAGGACATAGCTCAAGCTAAGTATAGGGGGTCGTATATACTATGTATACTTTAGCCATAACTCCTACTTTCGTATTTTCCTAATAAATAGGGCTAAAAATTCATTAAAAACATTAATAAAATGATGTTATCATTCCTCAAATTCTTTTTGTATTTACTGATTAATAAATCAGGTGAAATTTTTTTTTGCAAAATGTTTGAAAAATAGTTTGAAAATCTCTTTGGAAAATATTTTGAAACTATTTGGAAAACATTTTGTTACATATTTTCAACCTTTGTAAAATGTTTTGCTTGAAAATTTTATTTTCTTTGTGTGAAATAAAATGTTTGAAAAATGATTTGCAAATGGTTTGAAAAATGGTTACAGAAATATGTGAAAAATCTATATATACTATTTGAAAAACCTTTGCAAAATGACTTTCAAATATGTGTACATGTTTGTAAAAATTGTGTCAAAATTATTTTGGACTATAGTTTTCAAAATTGTTTGAAAAATCTTTTCAAATAAGTTTGAGGAATACACACATCACACCTAAAATCCTATATATATTTATAAAATTGACCACTTAACCTTTTAAATTCTTGAAATCCACTACTTGTAAATAAAAGATGCATCCCCGTGTAAATATTTTAATCTAGTTTCTATTCAAAATTCTTTTGTTTTCAAAAAGCCCAAAAACATTTGCAAAACTAAAATCCAAAAACATCTGAAAAATCTTTTTGAAAAATACCAAAAAAAACATAGGCATCAACTTTTCAAAAATCCATAAAAAATTCAAAATCATTGAAAATTACATCACAAAAATTTTTTCTGCATTCTGCATAGCATTTGCATAGCATGAGCATCCTTCAGATTGAGTTTGATAGTTGAACAAGTCTAAGTAAAATCCGGAGATTGGAGCTTGGTTGGACCTTAAAATCTACCAAATAACAGGAACCTTATAGGAACTGAAATTGGGGTACTTCAGGTCTAGATGACTTAATTCTTTGAGGATCACGAGCCAGCAATTTAGCATTCATGCATATATGTGTAAAAAGTGTATAAATAACTATTTTTAATGCCAAAATTATAGAATAAAGAAAAGAAAAGAAAACGAATAAAATATTGTAAATTTTTATGACCCGAAACCCCAAGACCTAGGCATCTTGATGAATAGGTCGACAAGGAATAAAGTAGGGGGAGATAAGGGCCAAAATACAGCAAAAATACCCTTGTATTTCAGTCATTCTTTATTCATTTTGGGACCCATTTTTGGTTCCACTTTTTATACATAAAATAAAGAAACTTTGTTCATGAAAGTTGTATATAATCAAATAATGAAAAATACTAAATTGATTTCACTCAAAAATAATGTACAGATAAAATGTTATGGTCTGAATAAAAATCAATAATCCCAACTTCCCAGACCCGTATCTCACAACTGAAAACTCCAAATGCAGCAAACTCACCTTTAATTTTTTATAGAATAAAATAATCTATTTAATGGCGGTGGATTCGCATATGGCGGAGCTACGGTTTGAAAGTTGATTTTTGGACCCTCATTGTATACTGGTACAGACTAAAATATTCAATTTATTATTTATTCATTAATTTTATATTGTTATATTTTTATAATCTAGTAAATATTATTTATAATATATTTGTATATTAAAATCATAATAAAAATGCAAAAGAAACACAAATAAAAATACTTGTATATATCATGTACATAGGTACTATAACTATAAATATACCTATATGATACATACTTCTATTTTATTAAATATACAAACTCCATCAGAAAATTAAAATAAAATTACCATTAAGTGTATAAAAGTCTTTTATTATTTTATAAAATACTAAATAAAAATAATAAAATTAAAATTCAAAAATAAAAATAAAAGAACAAAATATGTAGATATTATACCTATATAGACTATAATAAGTAACTTGTAAAAATAAATCTCATAAAAATATTTAAAATTCATAATAAAATAATTTATAAATTTATAAACATCTTTTATTTAATAACCTAATTATAATAATGTCATTTAGTATTTTTAAATCATTTTCAAAATCTTTTTCCAGGGTTTTTTCTGGTTGGTCCACGTGGACCAACCAGAGGGCTTGGACAGTTGACCCCGGTCAACTATCTGACCCGCCCCTTGTGCCTCCTATCAGATGCGTTTTATCTCGTCTTCTCGCCTTTTTCTAGGACTGACCTTGCACCAAATCATATCGGCGCCTTCTGAGTTTTTGCTCCTCGATTAGTGGTGATTCACGCCCAAGGGATTTCTGGGGTTGTGGACCGCTGATCGAGGCGTTTGACCCTCGTTCTTCTCGCCTGTCGACCACCATTCAGAGGCCACCCCCCGACTTCCCTTTGACCTTTGATCCTTCTTCCGCCAAATTCAACCGCAAACCCCTAGCCCATCATGTTCCTGGTGACAGCAGGAGTCGAATCGAGCTGGGGTTCGATTCATTTGGTGTCGAATCGAAGTAGATCCAGCCCTCGCCGGAGCTCCGTCGCGACCTCCATCCCGACGTCTCAGGTGAGCCTTACCCCCTTCTCTTTTCCTTTTCTTGTAGCCCTAGCGTAGTATAGATCAACATCGTAGCAGTTGAGATTGTCTTTGCGTTAATCGCCGTAAATCCTCGATCAAAGCCCACGGCGAAGCTTAGCTCCGCCTCCACTTTCCGGCCACCTCCATCATCGACAGCCGCCAAGATCACCTCCATCTTCTTCCCCGTCGCTCCGCTCCACCCCTCCATCCACCTCGATCTCGCCCAGATCGAGCCATCAGAGTTCCCCTCTCCGCCGCTCGCTGGAGCTCATCGTCCGAGCCACCTCTCGCCTCCTTCGCGCCATCAGAAGAAACCCGCAGCTTCGCCTGGATTTTGTGCGACTAACTATGTAGATCTGAGCCAAGGAGAAGGCTCCATCGACCGTCGAAGACCCCAGGAGCAGCTGCCTAGGCCACCTCTTTCGTCCGACCGCTTCAAGCCGTCTCAGGCTTCCGGAGACCACCTTCAGACGCAGAGAGGCCCCAAGATCATTTTGCCCTTGATCCTAGGGCCGGATAGGCCGTGTGTCGGCCGTATTCGCCAGCCAAAGCTCACCGGGGGGAGTGTTCTTCGTGAACCTCTCCCCACCGTTGGATTAGGAGCCCCCTCCAGGCGCACAGGAGCCGTCAGATTGCCAAGTGTCCCCCGTTGTTCGATCAAATGTCCACGATCTAATCCCAGCCGCCAGGGCGAAGGGGTACGGGCCATCCGATGTACGCCACGTGTCAAGTGAAGCTCCCTCGGTCGCACGATCAGGATCTTGGGTATTTTGCATTTTAAACCCAAGCGTTGTTTGTATGTAACTTCTAGTCCTAGAACTTTATTTTCCAGTTAAAAAGTTTTGTAATATTTGCTCGTAGGCCCAGTAATGTTTTATATTTGCACTTCAGTCCTCGGCCACGTCACCTCACTTGACAAGGGCGCGCGCCTTTTAGGTATTTTGCATTTTCGAACCTAAACTTTCATCTAATTTCAGTTATACCCCTGTGCATAGTTGTTTAAATATGTTTTTTTGGATAATTGCATGTTTGCCCCACCGGTTTTTAGTATTTGCAAATATGCCCCTGTGAATGACAGATCACGTGTTCTGTGCGTGTATTTTGGTGAAATTTGCACTTAAGCCCCTAGATGTTTTTATAATTGCATATATACCCCTGCTAGGCTTAGGATTTTTGTGTATTTGATCTATTTATTTCACGCATCATTATAGTGCCAAAAATTCCATAAAAATTAACTTAAGCTCTTGTTAACTTGCACTTTAACGCCATATTTTTAGTTTTTATTTTTGCTGCATTTTTATATTTATTAAAAATCAAAAACATGCGATTTCAACACTGTCTAGCTTAGAAAATTCCAAACAAATATTAAAACACCTTAAAAAATCTAAAAAAATTACCTACTATCTATTTTATCATATTTTAGTGTTAGTCCAAAAACCACTAAAAATCTCAAAAGAAAAACCTTAAAAATACGAAAATACCTAAAAACTCCTCAAAAATCTAAAAAAATTATAGAAAACTCTAAAAAACGCAAATTAAGTTCCTATGGGTTCTAAATTTTATTATCTTCATTTTAAAAGTAGTTTGAAAAATTTTGGTGGATGTTTGCTATTTTTAATTCCCATTTTACCCCCAGTCAGTAGCTTATTCCCTGTTTTCTTTTATTTTGCTTTATTGAAATACCAAAAACATTCTGAAAATTACCCAAAAATCACAAAAATAGTAAAAATTTATAAAAATACCAAAAAGATTTTATTTCTGAATTTTTGACTATTTTTGCATATTTTTATAAATATTTTGTCACCTCTTTTATTACCTTGTTTATATATTCCAATATTGAAAAAGGAAAAATATATAAAATAGAAAATTAGAAAAATTAGAAAAAATAAAAATAAAAATACAAAATTAAAAAAAATCAAAATTTTAAAAACTCACAAAAAAACTTAGATTGGCTAAGTAGTCTATTAGACCTAGGTTTTGACTTTTGTCTATACTCTGCACCTTTGTTTTCTGTGTTCGACCCCTACTTGCTTGCCATTGTACATTTTTAGTAGGGTATAATAAATTTTAATCCTTGCCATCGATTGCCTGATTGATTGTGTGGGTTAATTGTTGACGAACGGGAATGCTTGAGTAGTCGCATCAGCGGCAATGAGTCTGATTTGTCATACCACTATTTAGCGGCTCTCGCTCTCTCGGTTTTCAAATGGCGCCGTTGCCGGGGAGCATCAGCTTGTAGAGTACTTTTGTGTCCTTTATCTGCTTAGCCATCTTTGATTACTTGTTTTTCATGCATAATTTGTTTTGAACTGTCTGACACCTCTCTTGTTTTCTTGCGAGGGACCGCTGACCGAGGAGGATCACCTTGGGGATCTTGCGCATCCTTGGGAGGAGGATTCGGTTATTCTACCCTAGCCGGCAGGAAAGAGCAGGAGAGCTTGAGAGGGAGAGATAGTTATTTTTGTATTTTTGTGAGAGAGAGTCATTTAAATTGTAATAATACAGGACTTGGACATTCAGACACTTCGGGCCTAATTTCCGGGTGTTTGTTCACCTGGGGACTCACCGCGGTTTTCTTCGTGTTTTCCGATTGTCATTTTTTGGTTTTGTTTTCATTTTCATTTCTTTTGTGGATTGAGCCCTTAGACCTAGGAATTGCTTAATCGATTAGATTAGGTCCAAACACCTTAACA
The DNA here is from genome assembly GCA_037367405.1 of Ottelia alismoides. Taxonomy (NCBI): domain Eukaryota; kingdom Viridiplantae; phylum Streptophyta; class Magnoliopsida; order Alismatales; family Hydrocharitaceae; genus Ottelia; species Ottelia alismoides. Next base: position 1,593,869 of record JAZKJV010001327.1, on the reverse strand, counting down.
ACAATTGCATGTACCTATAGCTCGTGATTGGACTTAGTTTTATTAAACAGTTGATTCACTCTTCTTTGATCCGCGCGCTGCGAGCTCATCCCGCCAAGCGCTTCTCCTAAACTCGATATGTCTAGAGAAGGAGGGGTGAGCCTAGATCGGACCTTACGATTGGAGATTAGTGGATAGCTTGTGGTTCTTCACACTAGCAGTTGCCTATCTTAGGACGATTTTCGCATTGCATACCGGCATGTAGTTAGGTTTATAAATTTCTGCTTTGCATCCCGCATGGAGAGAGCTGGGATTCGCTGTAAGTCTTCTTACTTTGCATCCATCATTTAGGCACAAAGGTGAGATTTCCATCTTGGTGCCGACTTGCATTGGCTTTTTATGACTCTATTCTGCCTTTGTTTTTTGGACAAAGTAGGATCAAAGAAAATACAAAATCGTTAAGCGCTTGTTTAAATCTACTCAAAAGAAGCAATAACACCCAAAAAAATTAAAAAAGGGACTGCTAAGAAAACCTTGACCAAAAATAAAATTGGTAATTAGATTCATTGATTGGGGAGAGCAACACCCTCACTTGTATTCAGGTTGCATGGGAAGGTCTCCTTCCAAGTGAGTTGAGTGCTTCGTAAGGATTAGAGCTCAAATCCCAGCTTGTGGTTGCCTTGTGTATCGCCTGGATTACCGAAGTATTTGCGCTACTATCGTACGTAGGCGAGTAGGGCTTGGTCGCCATTGGTGACTCACTATTGTGTGAGCATCGACCTTGTCCGAAGTACCAAGCATGGGCCACTCCTTCACGGGTGTGTCTGTCTCACCGTCTGCGTCCGAGTAGGATCTTGCACGTTCACGGGTGATTCCGTTGCGAGCGAGATCCGAAGTACCGGTTTCGCCTATCGGCTTCCTCCCTCTTTTCTTTGGCTGAGTAGGGATCCAGGAAGGGTTACAAGGACCTCAAAAAGTGCAAGCTACAGGTTACACAGGAGGAGGACAAGTATGGGAATACTTTTTCGGCAGTACTCTCGCTCCTATAGGCGTAGTGCTCTAAGGACTCGTTGAAAGATAACTTCCTGAATTCAAGATAAAAATTACAAAGATAAAAGCCGAACCTTCACTGCTTCACGTGTTGAGTTGGTAAATCCCCTTTTTTTGTGTTTGATTGCTAGTTGCATTTAGGTCAAGATCAAAAACATCGCGCCTTTACGAAAATTTTGTTCTCCCTCCAGTTGGCCCTTGCTCATTGAGAGCCTTCTACTGTTTTACAGTCCATTTGTTTCTTGTTGACCCCCGTATCTTTCATCCACAACGATCTTCCTCTTGATACTTGAGATGGCGACGAATGGGCAGTTTAGTCGAGACCCCGTCGGCACCCACATCAGTTCCATTCGCTTGCCCTCTCCAATAATTCAGGGCGATTCCCGAGAACCCGGTTCAAACTTCGTGGACCGATCTCCAGACTCCTTGTCTTCTTCAATAAACCGGGATCACTCTCGTCCCGAATTCTGTCTGTTTTCGATGGCAATTGATTTTACTCCTTACACATCGTCGTCCTTAACGAAATTCTGTGTTGACCTTGACACAAACCACATCTCTCTATCTAGTGCTGCAATTCAGACTGATCGAGGCATTCTTCCATGTGCAGACTTTGAGCCCGATCCCGAGCCAGCAAACCAAGCAGAATCCGAGATGGCGGGAGGAAGAGGAAAGGGACTGCAGCCCCCACCTGAACCTGAAGTCAATCTGGGGGATGGGCAGTATACAACGTAGAATGAAGTTAATAGTCAGCTACTGGCTTCTATTCAAGCCATTCAGCAGCAGTTGACTAATCAAGCCCTGGCCCAAACCACCTTCCAAGACATGCTGAACGATCTGAGGAGGAGGGCCGACGCAAGAGACGATCGCAGGGAGGATGATCCGAACTATGATCCTAACTTTCATGAAGTCAGAGATGAGTTCTCAGTGGGAGGACCCGAATTCGAAGCAGTAGAAGTAGATCCACCGCAGCCGAAGCCTACACTCAAGGAAACATATAACCCAGGAGCGGGACGCATCACTGAGTGGATTCAGGTTCCACGTATGCATGCCCACTTCGAGCTGAAGCCGCAATTTCTGTCGATACTTCCTACATTCCACGGGAACACCATTGAGGAACCATATATTTTTCTCGAGAAGTTTGGCCGCATCTGTGCCACTGCTCACTACCCTGGGATTCCTCTAGGGGTAGTCAAGATGACTGTGTTCCCCTTCAGCCTTTAAGACAAGGCCCTATATTGGGTTGACCATCTTGGGAAGGTCGTAACGACCTGGGAGGAGTTGAAGTCTGCATTTCTCCATAAATTCTATCCTCTCGGGCGATTGAATCAGATGCGTGCCCGGATCTCCAGTTTCTGCCAGCAGCCCCACGAGACCATCCATGAAGCATGGGAGAGATTCAAGGATCTGCAGGAGAAGTGCCCCCATGATGAAACTCGATTTCATCATCTTTATTTCCATTTATTAACCCCCTTGCTTAATAATGTGTCAATAAAACCCAGTTAATGTCATGTAATTAACAGAGTCTTAAATAAATTAAAAATCACAAAAAAATGACAAAACAAAAATTCGTGGTATTTTTAGACTTAAAAATACCCTCAAAAATATTTCGGGTCTTCATTTGATCTCTTCTCCAGTTTTGGTCAACATGAAACTTGTAGATCTCGTCAAGATCTACAACTTTCATGTTTTGAGATTTCTCAAATTCGGCCAATATGGCCCTAAAAAAAACCATCTGAATAATCTGATTGGGCCACGTGGCCCGTTCTGGGTGAGCCACGTGGCCCGCCCATTCTTGTCTCATCCGCCTCCATCCGTGACCGTTGGATTTTAGCTTTGAATCCAACGGCTCAGTTACCTCCACGTCTGCTTCTATTCCTGGCCATTTGATCTTCCCCCGCCTTAATCTCCGCCGCTCGTTGTCGCCGCTCTTCCCTCACACCACGTGGCGGTGTGTACACCGCTGGATCGCACCTGTGATCTTCCATCTCAGCCGCCTCTTCTAAGATCGCGCCTCAGCCTTCGATCAGACCCTCCGTTACATCATGACCGTCCGCTAGCGCGTACGCCTCAGCTCGACACGTGGCCCATCCATTGCCCTTCGATCGTGTCGAAACAGATCATATCCCCACCGTTCTCTCACGCCCAACCGTTAGCCGTTGGATCTCCAGATCCAACGGCCGATCTTCATCGTCAACCTTCGGTCAGTCCTCTCTCACACGATCACCACCTCGTGCAACTCTCTCCCCCTTCCTATTATCCCACCTACTCCGACCACCATCTCCACTAACCAAACACCTCCCGGTCTTCCCCCATCTTCCTTCTTCCCCGCGCATCACTCCACAACCCCCGTCATCTTCCCAGTCGCTCCACACCTCCCTCGAAACCCACCACTTCCATCACCAGAACCGTCTTCTTCGAGCCTTAAAAACCTCGCCTCCCCCTCCATTCCAAGCTGTCCACCTTTACGCGGGGAGGGGCCCAGCCCTCCTCCGCCTCCCTGTGACAGGGGGAGGCGTCGGGATCGAGCGAAGATGACCCGCTCCCCCGGTGAGACCCTCCGACCTCCACGACGGAGTCGCGGCGCCATTGCGACCGCTTGAGCTGCCTCCATCGGTTGGGGAGGTCCAACGAAGACCAGAGCTCCGCCATGGAGCTCGAGCACAAGCCCATCGACCCGCCATCGCTCAGGTAAGCCTCCGATACCTTTTTGTACTTTTCGTTTCATTTCTTGCAATTACGCAGGTCTTTCTACTCCCTTTCCCGCTCCATTGACTGCTCCTAGAGCTTCACCTTCACCCCACCATTCACGTGCACACTCCATATCATCTTCCTCTTCCTCCTGATCCCCAGACCGCATTCAACCCACCTCCTCCGCCTCCCACGGCGGAGGAGCTCCGAGCTCCCATTTTCTCTGCTCCCTGAGCTCTCACCCATTCACGCACGCACTTCTATTGTTGCTTCGGCTATGTAGTAACGATGCAGGTCTTGGAGATTTCAATGAACGGAGCTCTCGCCGGAGCATTCTTCATCAACTTCGCTCTCGACGTCCGAGATTCGATGGGCCAATCCAAGATGCTTGATGTCCTCTCCGAGCTTCGAGCGACATCGACCTACTTCTAAGAAGCTTTGGGGAGGTCCATAGCAACCGAGAACGGGAGGCGGAGCTCACGCGCCTTCGCCGGATGCTCTGAAGTCGCCGCCAACCTTCGGCCGAGGGAGACGTTACAGGCGCCGTTGGATGTCCCTTCCCCGGGTATCATCCAACGGCCCAGATGAGCCCACGTCACCGATCAGATCTCCCTCCAGGTACCGTTGGATCCTCAAGATCCAACGGTTCCTAAGCATCCACGTCGTCTACCAGTTCCTTAACTGGTAGCCTTTGGATCTTCACAATCCAATGGCCGACATTTGGCCACGTGGCTGTCTGAGAGCCTTCACCGAGCCTCAGCCTCCGAGCCTCCAGGCTTGGGACGCCCGAGCCTTCATGAGTCTGCACTGAGCCCGAACCAGGAGCCGAGCCTGGCCGAAGCAATCCGAGCCTCTGTCGAACCTTAGCCTCATTCTGAGCCTGGAGTAGCACGTGCAAGCCACGTGCTCTCTGGGAAATTTATGCAGAGGTTCACCAAGTTTCTTCAATTTGCAAGCAGGTCCCTATCACGTGCACCGTGCGTGCACAGTGGAAATTTTACAGGGAAGGTCCCGTTATTTTACTTATTTACATTTTAGTCCCTCTGAGGACATGTTTGTAGTTATCTTTTTATGTTTTTATTGCATTTATGCCCCTACTTTCTTTCGTGCATATCTTGAGCCTCATATCTCCGATTGAGGTGATTTTAGTCTCATTTTAAAGCTTGGAAGATGAACTTTCTAATGGCATACTCAATTTTCATTTTTGACACAGCAATCTTGACGTATAATTTCTTAGCCATGTGTCTCTTATTTCTTAACTTATGCCTTGTTCTAATCAAGTGGATCATCTCAATAAAATCTGAAATTGATTCCTTGTGTAGTTGTCTCATTACTTTGATTGAGGGCATATTTTCATTGCATTACATAGCATTTCTTTGCATGATAAAAATTGATAAAAAAAAATGCATGTTTGATTTTTAATGCATTGTCGTATCTTCTCGCATACTTTGACCTATATTGACTTTCAACTCATCACTTAGTTAAATAGATAAAAATATGGATAATTAGAGAGAGGCTTGTGTCCCTGAGTTCGACCCTGGTATCTTACCAAGTAAAAAAATTATGATCATCTCATTTTGATCTATCGCATACATATTTAAATGAGGTGATCTTTTTGATGAGCCCGAATCGGCCTGACTGCTACGACATGTTGACGTGCTAAAAACACTCTCTTAAAGGGCCGATTTTGCGGGTCGTCACCCCACCATGACCTTCCAAAGACCAGTCTCGTACAACACTTCTTTGGGGGGCTATCACTTGAGATCCAAAAGCTCGTAGATGCAGCTTGCGGTGGTTCACATTTCAACAAGGACGAGGACGTGGTATGGAACATCTTCGAGGAAATGGCTGAAGGAGAAGGCGCCCAATCCTCGTCCAGAGCCTACATGAAGCCACCAACCGCCATCAGCAAGCCAGTGAACATGGCTTCTCACACCGAGGACAAGGATGAGAGCTCCAACCTGAGCATCATTGGGAGCCACTTGTCCAAGTTGGATATCATTGAGAAGAGGTCACAGGACCTCAAAAAATTGGCAGTCATTGAGAAGAGGACCCAGTGTCTAGAAAAGCTCGACCAGATCTACCAACAGCTGGAGCAGCTCGTTCGTGCATTGAATGCAAATATGTGTAACGCTGTGTCTACTTCTGCCGAGCCGAATGCTGAGAAGAAGGAGCCTACAATGCAGCAAAACTCTCAGCCGACTCCACCGCAGCCCCAACCTGTCTAGCACGTGTACTACGTGTAGGTTCCGGAGCAGCCCCCGCAGCCCCAGACACAGATGGTTGTATATCAACCTGAGCTCCAGCCAGCATACTCCGAGCAGTTCTCTCCACCACTGCCACTGATTCAGGAGATCAATGGCATATGGAACAATGAAGCGCAACTGGCCCGTCCTCAAGGACACTCTCAGGGTCAGAACATGGGCAACAGGACCTATCATCAGCAGCCGCAGGGTGGGAGACCCTTCCAGTCCTCCTACCAATACCAGCCTCCATCTCACGGTAACACTTGGAGGCAGAAATACCAGCACGGTCCTCAACAGTCCGGATATCGCGGACAGGGATACCATCAACAGTCGGCTGCTCAATTCAACCAACAAAATTCAAAGTATTCCTCCAACCCTCCTCCTCACCAATTTGCTCAAGGTTACCAGTCACAATCTCAACCGCCATACCAGCATTCTAGACCCCAGCAGGGGGACTCCTCTGAGATTGTACCAGTTAATCCGGCCCTGGCTTGTTTAGAGCAGTTAATGAAGAATATGGTTGAGATGAACCAGAAGATCGATGACCTGACGGTAGCCAAAACCGTCATACCAGCCCAGGTCAAAGCCAATCCGAACAACTTCCGACGCAAGGAGTAGGTAGCCGGCAGTGTCCAACCCGAATCAGGTGAATTAAATTGTTTTTTATCTAATGTTGTTACTCTCAGGAGCGGTAGGACACTCCAGCCATCGGAGACGGCAAAGGGAAAGCATCTTGCATCTGACGGGGAATCGTCAGTCCAGCCAACACCAGGGCCAAGCAGCATTTTGGGAGCAGCACCAGCATTCAGAAAATCACAAAAAATGAAGAAAATAGCAAAACACAAAAAGATAGCAGCAACCTCGGTGGAGATCGGCCAGCATTGGAGACGCCTGCACCTGCCTCACAGCCAGTTTCTGACAGGAGGAGCACTGCACCTGGAGCGAGTCCAACGCCAGCACCAGAAGCCGAGCCTGTCATTTTTGGTCCACAAATTGTAGATGAATCCATTCCTTTTTGCCATCTACCTGTACACAACAATATGGACACTCTTTTGAATGAAATTGGTGAAGATTTTGTAAATATTCCTTTTCCTGAAGCAATGAAAAAACATAAAAAATGAAAATTTTGAAAAATGCTTTGTCTGATCCTGCCAATATAGAAATCATCCAGAATTTGGTGCTGAATATGCCATTAATGAAAGCTCTTGAGCACATGCCAGCCGTAAAGAAAGGATTAAAAGAGGCATGCACGACCAAGCGCAGGCCGCACCCCCACAACTCCAGAAGCAAGGGTGGAAAGTCCGAGAAGCATATCCTCACAATGGCCACCGTTAACGCCATCAGCAACCTTTCGGATAAAAAGCCAGATATGGGAGCACCTCTTGTACGTTATCAGATGATCAATCAGGAGTTTGAACGAACACTTCTCGACAGCGGGTCTTCTGTCAATTTAATGCTAGCTTCGCTACTCACGGAGTTCATGCTAGGACCGCTCAAGCCTACAAAGATGATTCTGCAGTTCGCAGACAAGTCAGTCAAGCGGCCTCGGGGCTTGTTGGAGGACGTGATCGTCACGGTTCAGGGAAAGTCATTCCCGGCCGATTTTATGGTCTTAGACATGGACGTCCCCTCTCCATTGCTCCTTACCCCGATCATACTTGGAAGACCATTTCTGCGGACATCAAACGCAGTAGTGAATTATGGGACGGGAGAAATTACTTTTGGAGCTGGCGACGAAACCATCAGAGTAGAGATCCTGTCTGAAGGAACACCAGCTGAACAGACATCTACATCATGTGCAAGGGTGATCGAGTATGCTGACGACTGCGACTTTATAGCAGAAATTCAAGACACCAACTTATTTCTGGATGACAATGAGATCCATGAACTTCTCTGTCTCGAGGAGGAAGTGGAGTCCGCAGTCGAATTTCCCCTTATCGATCAGGATGAGGAACTCGCTGATGTGCTGAAAGAGACTGCTGTGGGAGTAATGTGCCTTCAAAACCAAGAGCAGAAATTTGAAGAATCTTTTGATGAAGAAGACATCATTGAGGAATTCTGTCAGGATTTGAGAGAAGAAGCAGATCAGAATATGGTGGACACCGAACAGTTGAATGAATCACCACCTATACTAATAGCTGAGGTCACCACTGAAGCAGCTCAGACCCCGCCAGAGTTAAAACCCTTGCCCTCCAACATGAAGTATGACTTCCTTGCGGGAGATCCAAACATGTACCCGATCATCATCAATACACATCTGACCGAAGACCAAGAATCTCGTCTGATGGAGGTTCTTGAACGCAACCGCAAGGCGATAGGCTGGCGAACATCCGATCTCCATGGGATCAATCCGTCATTATGCTCACACCGCATCTTTATGGAAGAAGATTGCAGGCCCTCTCGAGAACTTCAGAGAAGATTAAATCCTAATCTGGGGGAGGTCGTTATGAAAGAGATCCAGAAGTGGTGTGATGCGGGATTTATCTACCCCATCTCCGACAGCAAATGGGCGAGCCCTCTGCATGTGGTGCCCAAGAAATCAGGGATCACCATTGTGAAGAATGACAAAGGAGAAGAGATCGCAACCAGAGTACCCACTTCTTGGCGAGTATGTGTGGACTATAGAAGACTTAATCTCGCTTCCAAGAAGGATCACTTTCCTCTACCCTTCATCGACCAGATCTTTGAGAGATTGGCCGCGAAGGAATATTTCTGCTTCGTGGATGGCTACTCTGGGTATAATCAAGTTGTTATTGCTCCTGAAGATCAAGAGAAGACCACGTTCACCTGTCCTTTTGGCACATATGCCTTCAGACGGATGCCGTTCGGGCTGTGCAACACCCCAGCCATATTTCAGAGGTGTATGCTTGCAGTTTTTGCCGATATGGTGGGCAACTTTCTCGAGGTCTTTATGGACGACTTTTCGATCTACGGGGATTCATTTGACCAATGTCTGGATTACTTAGACCGAGTCTTACGGAGGTGCTGTGAAGTCAATCTTGTGCTCTCGTGGGAAAAGAGCAACTTAATGGTGACCGAAGGGATTGTGCTGGGTCACGTTGTTTCTAAACGTGGTATGGAGGTTGACCCAGCCAAGGTGGATGTGATTTCCAAACTTGAGCCACCTACAAACATCAAGCAAGTCCGGTCATTCTTGGGCCATGTCGGTTTTTACCTACGATTCATCAAAGATTTTAGTAAACTGGCAAGACCGTTGACTGAGTTGCTCGGCAAGGACAATGAATTCATAGTAGATGACCGTGTGCTCCTTGCCTTCAAAAAGTTGAAAGAACTCATCATGCAGGCCTCTGTCTTACAGCCACCGATCTGGATTCAGCCTTTCGAGATCATGACCGACGTGTCAGATTATGCCATCGGAGCTGTACTGGGACAGAGGAAAGATAATGTACCATTTGCGATTCACTACGCTAGTCGAACGCTCGATGAAGCCCAGCAAAACTACACTGTCACTGAAAAGGAGCTGCTAGCGGTAGTCTTTGCCTTGGAAAAGTTCAGATCATACCTCCTTGGGTCCAAAGTAATCATTTACACTGATCATTCGGCCATTCGGTATTTACAACAGAAGAAGGACGCCAAACCACGTCTCATTCGGTGGATCCTTCTCCTCCAGGAATTTGACTTGGAAATCAAAGATAAACCTGGGGTAAAAAATGTGGTGGCCGATCAACTGTCAAGGCTTCCCGAGCCGGAATCTCCTGAGCTGAACCTGCAGCCGATCACAGAGACCTTTCCAGATGAGGCAATTATGTCTGTCACCTCGCTTCCTTGGTATGCATACATTGTGAATTATCTGGTGACCAAGAAAATCCCACAGGACTGGCCCAAGTTGCAAATAGACAGATTCTTGTCTAAAATCCATTTCTACCAATGGGAAGACCCGTATTCGTTTCGTGAGGGAGCAGATTGTATCTGGAGAAGGTGCATTCCTCAAGAGGAAGTTCCAAGTGTCCTCGCTTTATGTCATGACCAAGATTCTGGAGGACATCATTCAGGCAAACGAACGGCAGCAAAAGTTCTTCAAAGTGGCCTATGGTGGCCTTCATTATTCAAAGATGCAGATGAGTATGTCAAATGCTGCACTGACTGCCAAAAGATGGGTTGAACCATAGGAATGAGAGACACGATGCTGCTGAAACACATTCAGATCTCAGACATCTTTGACGCATGGGGCATCGACTTTATGGGCCCGTTTCCCAACAGTTAGGGTTATGAATATATTCTGCTTGCTGTCGATTACGTAAGTCGATGGGTGGAGGCTATTCCCGCTCGAACCACCGACAGTAGGACTGTCTGTCGATTCTTGAGAGATCACATCATAGCACGGTTCGGGATTCCCAAGATTCTCATACCTGACGGGGGTAGTAACTTCATAAACAGAGAGGTGAAGAAGTAAACTCAAGAATTCTGCATTGAACATCGTGTTGCTTCACCCTACCACCCACAGTCCAATGGCTTAGCTGAATGTTCAAACAGGGAGATCAAGACAATTTTACAGAAGCTTGTGCGTCCGGATCGCAAGAACTGGTCTCAGCTGCTTGATTCTGTTCTTTGGGCTTATCGAACAGCGTAGAAGTCACCCTTGGGAATGTCTCCCTACCGCCTTGTGTATGATAAGCCATGTCATTTGCCCGTCGAACTAATTCACAAATCCTTATGGGCCATTAACATCTATAATTTGGACTCCAAGCAAGCAGGAAAGAACAGAAAACTGGATCTGAACAGATTACTGGAATTCAGATATTATGCATATGACAACAGCCTGATGTACAAGGAGAAGGTCAAAACATGGCATGACAAGCATATCCGCCGCAAGTCTTTTGATCCAGGTCAGAAGGTGTGGTTGTTCGATGCGAAATTGAAGATCTTTCCAGGCAAATTGAAGAGCAAATGGACTGAGCCGTTCATGGTTAGGCAGGTGCGTGACCATGGAAGTGTATTGATATCCAATCTGTCAGCTGATGCACAGCCATTTGTAGTCAATGGACAACTTCTGAAGCCATACCTTGAACATGATACATTCATGGTTGTCGTTGACTCGATTCAAGTAATCTACGAGGATGAGCTGAATATCTCCAAAGAGGCAGAGGAAGGCCAAGCACAGCAAAACATTTTTGAATAGTTTTTCTTCTTTTCTTCTTTTCTTCTTTTCAATGTCTTTTATCCTCTTCTACCGAATTGATGCCATTGATGTGCTAAAAATCCCACTAATCCGGATCAGGTAAAAATTTCACTCAGGTCGTTGCGACCCCGATCGAGAGAGACCTCGGCTCAGTCAAGAAAAATTAAGTGCAGACCACCAAAATCAGATAAAAATCAAATAAACACGATAGCGGTCCTGGCTATTGGATTAGCCTGGTATAGCGATCAGGGTCGGACTCAGTGAGCACGTGATGGCCTTGCGACCTACGAAGTAGTCTAAAAAAGAAATAAAATAAAATAAAAGTCTTTTTGGCGGATTTTTAATTTTTAACTTTTTTTTGGATTTTTAATTAATAGAGAAAATAAATAAAGCAAGTAAACAAGCCAATACAACCAACTATTTAAACTCTCAAAAATCACCCAAAAACTAAAACAAAAATATTTTTATGTTTTTTTTTATATTTTTTACTGTTTTTGGTTAATTTTTGGTAATTTTCTGATTTTTATTGAATTTTATAAAAATCAAACAAGGTAGCAAACAAAGGGTACTGTCCAGTCAGGTGTCAAGGGCCAAGTTAAAATAGGATTTTTTGATTAAGGACACTATCTTCCCCTACTTTATTCCTAGTTGATCAGGTCAAGTCTTGACCTTCTCTCGGGGTTCGGGTCAGCATGTATCTATTACATACAGTGTTCACGAAAGCGGCCCGTGCGGCCGCATATGCGGCCGCTTATGCGTATGCGGTGCCCTCAGCGCACCGCTTTCCTGAAACCCCGCATTATGCGCCCTGTGCGCTTATGCGGGCTGCATATGCGGGCTATGCGGCCGCATATGCGGTCTGTGCGGCCGCATACCCATTATTTATTTATTTTTTTAATTTGTGCCATGTTTTGTTGTGTTATTTGTGCCATGTTTTCCTTACTTTTGCATGTATGCCAACCAAGCATTCCATGACCATTTATATCCATCGTCAAAGTAGTTGTACTGTGAGATTGGAGTAAACACGCAAGGAAGAAAAAGAATAATATACTAATAATTTAGGAAACTAATTTAGTCAACTAATAGTTATTATGAATGTAATATATTATATGTAAAGTTCGGTACTTTTGATGGAGGATCAATTATAAATATAACAACATAGATAAATGACATTATATTCAATAATAGAGGCATTTTGTGCGCTAACTTTTTTATTTTGTTGATTGTTGTCAATTATTTTGTGTGCTAACCGTTCTATTGAAGTATTGATATTTGATTGATAGAGATTATTTTGAATTCTATGAAAGTTATTTTTCTTAGATCTTCTGTTGGACCACAATTATACATAAATTTAGTTCTGTTGTAGTCACTTTTGTATATATATTTATTTTTAAATAAAAAATTAGGAAACCGCGTAGAACCGCAGATACCCCGCATATGCCCCCGCATACCGCTTAAGCGCTATTCAGTGACCTGTCCGAACGCATACGCATACCGCTTTCCTGAACCTTGATTACATATATACAATCTTCTTCTTCTTCATTTTTTTCTTTTCTTTATTTTTCCTTTCTTTCTTTCTTTATTTATTTTTGGTTAAAATAGTAATAAATGTACAATATTTACACACAAATGCAAGTTAGTAAGAATATGGAGTTAGTATTATATACAAGTATTTTATAAGGGATTTTAAGCTAAAATAAATGAATACAGATGATGGAATGCAGATTCGTCACTAACCCCCTCTGAATTCTGTCAGAAGTCACGAGCAAACCCACTTCACCGAATTAGCGTACCTCCATCCTTCACCTTTTGCCCTCGAGTAATCCCAATCATCGCTGATCTTTGGTCGTACCTGAATCCTCACCAACCCTCGATCGATTGTACGCAATCACCCCTTGAAACTCGCTCAATACCCATCTATAAATAAGCCCCCCTCACCATTTTAACTTTTTGATCGATCTTCGACCTTTTTTAATCCCTCATATATCTTTAACCGCCTTCAGCTTGGTGATAGGAAGCTCCAGGTGTTGATCTGTAGTGAGGAGAATGGTCGGAGAGGTGTATCCATCCACCGCCGGTGTTGCTCTGACAGGTTCTGCTCTTGAGCTCTTTGCTCATTTGGGCTCCATTTGCTGCACATTTTAGGTAATTTATAATCCTTAGGTTCTACTGCTGCATATATTTTCATAGTTAACTATAAGGAGTTGGTTAATCATCAAATCCATCTTTGACCTAGAGCTTGAGCTCCAAATCGATTACACTGTGATCTCACCGTAATCGACTCATTCACTCTCCCCATTTCAACCCTTATGCTTTCTCCATCCCATCCCCCAACTTCCCCCTTTATTCACTTCTTGAATTGAGGGATCAAAGCTCTGTTCATGCCCTTCGTTGAAGCTGCATCCACCGCTTCATTCATGAGGTTTACGCCTCATTTTTTGGGTTGAGGATGTCGCATCGAGCCACCCCAATGTTTGGTGCTGGTTAAGGAGACAAACACGCCTTCTAGAGCTATCGAAGCACCTAGATGGAGCTCCAGTCATTTGGAGCCACTTGGGATATTTGATCCCCCTTTAACGTTCCCAAGTCATCAAAACACATGGAGACAGACCTGTTGGACATGCGAGCCCACGCCGAGCCATTATGCAATAATGTTATTACAAATATCATTCCCCTGATCTAAAATAAAGAACAACTAATTTGCATAATAGGTCCCTTAGTATAATTAGGATTATGTACCATGGCTATGTTGATGATCATACAACTGTTGATTCAATTGTTGAATTATAGAGGTTGGTGCTTGGATGAATATCTAAAGAGTTAGATTGAGGACCCATCAAGCACCGTCAAATGATTATTAAGAGAGGATCTCCAGCCTGAGAAGGAGATGGCAATCCCTTCTCTAAAGGTTGCTATCTGACCGACCTCTTGATGCAATTCCTTTGCATAGGAATGGAGATTTGGAGGTGATAGATAAGTTAGGTCAAAGAGTTGACTTAACGATATTGAGATAACCAAAGACCTATGTCATATGCTATCACATATAGGCACACATCTTCTTATCAGAGACAGATGTGTTACTATATGTCTGAATATGTACATTTAGCAGACCGATAGGTTGATGGCCTTATCAAGGTTTATACACCGACGTGCCGGTGTGCATACAAGGGCATATGAGTAATATGATCTCTCAAAGGGATCATACAAATTCTTTTACTTAACCGAAAGACATGAGCTCATTCATGAGATATTGGGAATCAAATTCCGTGCACTGTCATCTCATTTTGGAAGCTTGATTGAATTTTTAGGTTTGATATATACTTTTGGAAAGTATATGATCAATAGTTAGGTATGATATATGATTTTGGAAAGTATATGATCGATACAGACTCGCAATGATCGAATGAGAAACTTAATGATAAAATCCTAAGGAGACAGTCTAAATAAATCTAAAACTTTGGGTTTAATCTATGTCCTTCTAGTATAGATGATCTATGGGTATTAGGAATACCTGAGGGTGATGTAATCATAAACGATTATATAACCATGATGCTTCCATATCGAGGGAGTGATGAAACATGTATGGATTTTATCAACTCCTCTCAGTAGAGAAGTAATGTACTCTAAGTCCAAATGATGGACATTGATCTAAATGATATTCGGACACAATTAGGAGATTAGATATACGACTTTGATTTAATCAAACATCAGTGGGAGGTCCTTAAGATCTGGACTTAAGATCTGATCTCAGCATCCAAGTCACTATACGTGGAACGTATAATCACCCTGTCCTTATCTCCAAGTATCTGCGTAGAAAGCACATTATTATTGAAAGATTTCAAGAATTATACCATTGTTAATATATACAAGCATTGAGAAATGGATAATTAAATGTGATTTAATTGTCATAAATAATATGCATAAGATTCATATTATTTGAATGCATGGGAATTGAGATCTTAGATAAGTAAATGTGATTTAATTATCAAGGATATGGATAATTTAGATAGTACTATCCATATTATTCATATATTATAAATGTGATTTATAATATTTTAAAGAGAGACAATTGTAATTTACATTTGTTAATTAAATGTTGATGTGAATTGCATTCACATTGGACAATTAGTTGAAAATGTAATTTACATTTTATTTTGGGTAATGAAAATGATTCACAATTTTATCAATGGCATGATTGCAATATTCTAAAAATAATTATGAGATATTTGTGTGAATACATTTGCAACAAATAGTATTGCAAATTAATTTGAGATAACTAGCCACCATAGTGGGAGGAGGCGGAAGGCCACCAAGTCACATTAAGAACGAGATTTATCTCCTTTAAAGTATCTCCATGCGATATTGATTTAGTTGAAATTAAATTGTACCGATGATTCAATATATATTTAATTAATTTAATTAAATGTTGTTGTGTTTTTGCAACAAAATCATGGCAATTGAAAGAAACACAAACCAATCTAAACCATTGGATTTGTGTAGTCCATGGATTGAGATCCGTGAAATCCCAAAATACTATATAATTAGAGGCACCCTTGCACTTCTAAGAAGAAGTTGTTGAACAAAAATTGCTCTATTTCTTTCTCATTCTCATATACCAACTCTCTCTCTCTCTCTCTCCCATTTGAGTGGCCATCCACTCTAACCTCAGTGAGAAGGTTTCTTTCGTCGTCGCATCGCCGTTAGGCCATCACCTTGACCGTTCATTGATATTTGTCTCCTTCCGTACGTCACGTTCATGAAGAAGACACTTGATATCGTGAGATGAGATCAGGAGATTTATTGCTTGGATGAACAACTCAGATTGTGGGAAGCACGCGTTTCATCTCCATGCTCGCAAGCGTCTGTATCGTCGAGCCGGACTTGAGACAGGAGGTGTCTTTGCTTAGAGACTCGATTACAGACATGTTACAAGAGGTATTCCTTTACCTAATATGTGGTTTATATATAATGATCTGTGAATGACTCATGGATCATGTTGTTCATCATTTATTTTTTAAATTCCGCTGCACCGAGCAACTAGTTCGACTAGTCGCTTAGGATCGCATGCGATGCAATACCCACGCTTCTGTGATGCGCATGAGGATTTTTTCCATAATCCTTCAAGTTATATCAGAGCTAGGTTAGGTCTTGGATGAGATCCAAAAATGCTATATGAACAAGGTTCACGTTTTGGATGCGCGAGACACATTGTTTTTGCATTGGATGTAACAATCAAATTGGTTTTTTCGATGAAATAAAAACCTACTATTTACGCATTGTTTGGATGTATTTTTGGTTATTAAAATGTATTTAGAATATCTAAATATGTACCAAAAATAGTAACATATTCTTGGTGCTAAAAGTTCATGAAAATGATTCGAAGAGTTTCCATCACTAAAATTATTTTTGCATGTATTCAAAGATCTGTAAGATAATTAATTTTACTTACTGTTTAACCATCATGAAACATGAAATAAACACTTTGATTAAGTATAGAATCAAACAACAAACTGCATAACTTTATTTCACGCGAATCCGACTTTGTTTGCCCTAGATATTCCATTTTTAGTGGAGATGGGTCGGATGATGATTGGATCATCAAAACTCTTTGCTTAATTTATTTATTATTCAATGGAAATCATGTAAATCATGAATTTTCCTTGATTAATCATGATGCCCAGTCATTATGGACATAATTGATTAATCATCATTAGCCATCGATGGAATGTTTCATGAAAACCCCTAGATCATCCTACAATAGTTGTAGGACAATCTTTACATGCAAAGCTTTGTTGCTTGAATAGGATTTGGGATTTGGTTAGCAAATCTTCTTATAATATAAAAATGTTTTAATAAATATTATATGATATAACTTCAGTAGAAATACCTATTAACATCTCAAAATACAATAAACATCATCCTGACCTGAGGCAGATATGGTGTCTCGTCGGGGAGCGTTGGGGTTGCAGGTTGCTCCGTGAGCGATCTCTCCCACTTCCGTCAGTACTGGCTATGACATCGGGTAAGGAAAGGATAATGTTGATGGGATCATGAGGTATTTTTTTAATTATTAAAATTCGAATAATACGTATTTTGAGATTATACCATACTTCAAATAACAATCAAGTTTGTGGGTTGATTAACCTATATTGATAATGATTTAATATGATTAAATATATTATATCCAATTACATTACTTTGGTATGAATAAAGTAATGTTTTTCCCTTAGAAGAATTAATTATGTGAATATCATTCATAATAACTAATTAGAATTTGAATATGATATGGAGAATCACATAAGTGACATCCATGGTCTCCCATCAAGGCGAAGGATTCCATCATCAGGGATTGTATGTAGGAGACGTCTGTCCAAAGTGACAGCTCCTGCATACAAGTACATCTGGATCAGGGCTCTTAGCTTCTCGAAAGAGTTAGGCCGTATGTGTAGTAATCCTAATATTGAGTCCTCATATTATTGGGGTGATATTGGATTGTGCATAGTGAGTTCTAATCATGTTCAAGATTGGTTCAATTAATGACCAGTCAACATCACCATAGGGGTTGTGGTCTCCTGGTTGTTAAAGACTAAATTGGGAATGCAAATTGGACTTACAAGCCAGAATGAGTTCCCGCTTCTTTTTATCCGAGTTGCAAGTTCTCATATTATTAGGACGTAATACAGATAAGAATGAGATCCCAGATTTTGCTTGAGATATAATGGTAACTATATCTCTTACATTGAAAGTGATTAAGGGAATGAACTTTCAGTGTTGAAAAGGCAAGATAACTTTGATATAAAATTTTTTTAAATCAAAGTAAAATACGCATGTATGTATATATATATATATATATATTTATGAAAATTTCTTATTTCAGATAATCCTCGTTAAACCCACTCAAAACTATACACAATAATAACCAGTACATCATGGATTGGATCCATGATCAAGATATTGCAAGTTGGACACATAATGTATGTGGTTGCAATGTGCAAGTTTCCACATAATAATGGGGAATGACAATTAAATAGACAACAGGACTACAACCCTAGGGTTAGTATATCTATATAGTCTTGATCTCTCATTGAGTGTGATTTGGAAGTATCATGTCGATGATGATCGTAATTGTCAAATAATCCTTATGAATCTAAGAAGATGTTTTTGGCATACATATGTGCTCTCGACATTTAATCATGAATGACATGGTTCACTGCATTATGCAGAACGGTGGCTCGATAAGAGATGATGTGCTCAAAATGTTTGAGTACCTACCTGAACCAAAGTATTTAAGAGTTAAGATGAATGTAGATATGATGAGTGTCATCATTCTACTATATATACTCCATTCATTCATAAAACTTCATAATATTCATGTTGTGTGAATTGGATGAAGCATGCATAAATGTTGAAGTGCTCTTATAGTGAAGTCCCTTGTCGACAAGTTCAATGTAAGAGATCCTTTATCTTAGTCAATGGTTATTTATAGGTGAGGGGAGCACAGTGGAAGCGTGGGTCTGATCCAAGAAAGAAGGAAAGTCAAGGAGTTGATTGTACTTCTGTAATTTCTATATGACATCCAAAGAGTTAGATGAATGTTGATACTACAATAAGCCAATGTACTGATAGTGTGACTATCTAGACTATCTTGGATCCTTAGAGAAGACCCAGATAGTGTATTAGTATAATTTATATCTACAAATCATCATTGAAATAGACTTTCTTATTAGATAAGATCAAAGTCTAATAATTGTATCTTTTTTTCTAATAACACTTGCAAATCGTTGCATATGTTTTAGAAGAATAGAAAATTTGATCTTAAGATTTAATACTCATCCACATGGATATTGATGCAATTGTTGCAACAATCTCTATTGGATATCTAGACTTCATATTTTCAGTGGGAGCCGTTGGTCTTAAAGAATGTCTCTATGACCTAGATATTAGAATAATCTCATTTTTATTTCTAAATGTTGGAAATAAACATGAATTCTGGAATATACATATCATAAAGAGTTATGAAGGATATATTTCATATAATAATTTGACATCTTGGGGACTCTACCAAATTAGAAATTTAATGAATGGCTTATTAACATTTCTAATATTGAAAATTAAACCTTTAAAGAACAATAAGGGGATGAAGATCACTTGACAATGATCCGGCATCAAACCTTGAACATAAGTCTGTTGATGAGATAAATAGACTAGTAAGAGATGAAACTTTAGAATGTTTGAAATTTTAAATCTTACATACTTGTGAATATTGTATTCAAAGTAGAAATGTCCAATGCACCCTTCTTTGAGAATGGTGTTAGATGCCAAGGTATTCAATGATCTCATACATATTGATGTATGTGAATCATCTATATCATGAAAAAATTAATGATATGTGATATCTATTGATGATTTTGTGATATGAGATTTCATACCTTAACCTTAGAAATTTTTGAAATGTTCAAAGATTTCACAATTTTGGTTTAGAACCAAAGTTTGAAGGAAGACGAAATGAATTTGATCTAACCGAGGTAGCAAGTACCTATTATATGAATTCATGGAATACCTTGTGGAGATATGAATATAATTCTTATCTCACTCCTCCGGATACCCTTAACTCAATAGAGTTGTAGGGAGATGCAATTGGATCATGTGTGACATGATTTAATCAATGATGTTTTTTTTAGCATAATTACCTCTTAGTTTCCCGATATATATAGTAGAGACTACAATATATCCTTAATAAGATTCCATGCAAATATAAACATGAAAACCCACATAAGCTATGGTTTATAACCTAGCCTTGTATTGGACACTTGGGGGTTTTGGGTTGCCTTGGTCCATAACTTTGTCATGTATGCAAGTAAGCTGGAATCTAGCACCATAGAGTGCTGCTTCATTAGGAAAATAAAGGATGGTATTGGATACCAACTTTATGACCTTGAGATTCTTAAAATATTTCGTATCTAAGAATGCGATTCTTAGAGGATGACTTTCTTGTGAATCAAGGTGAAAATGAAGTGAAGGAACTCATTTAATCTTAAGAAGATAACGAGGCTCCTGAAATCAGAAACTAAAAGAACAATTAGAGATGAAACACTCATACCTCTTCAAATGAGTTTGAGGATGGATTCCATGCGTCAGCTAAGTCTGACAAATGATCGATCTTCATATGATGAAGCTTATGTAGATCATGACATGGAAAGATGGTGGTTAGCAATAAAGTCTAAAGTAGACTTCATATACAAGTGTTGTATATGGACCCTCGAGGATCCACCTATTAAAGTGTAAATAGGTCTTCAAGATAAATTGGGAGCGTAATGAGAAGGTAGAGGCGTTTCAAGCACGGCTTGTGTCCACTAGATACACACGAAGAGAAGACATTGCTTGCGATGAGACTTGCTCTTCAATCGCCATACATAAACCCATCAGAATATTTCCAACTATGGATATACAACTTGACTTTGACATCTACATGATGGAAGTCAATATTGCATTCCTCTATGAATACCTCTCTAAGGATATTAATATGATGTAGCCCTAGGGCTTCATAGTTGAGGAAGGCAAAAATTTGCAAGCTAAAGGAACTCCATCTATGGACTCAAATAAGCATCTTGTAGTTGGAACATTAGATTTTATGAAATTATAAATGTTATGATTGCAGATAGAATCTTGATGAACCATGTGAAGCTTAGTGGGGGTTCCATTGTGTTCGTCGTGCTAAATGTAGATGATATCCTTATCGTTTGGAATGGTATAAGGATAATATTAAGTGTTTTATAGTATGGATATTCCATACCTTGAGATATGATCTCAAGGATACCTCTTATATCTTAATTCTGAAGTTGTTCAAAAGAAAAGAAAAGAGGGTATTGGGACCGTCACATTAGTGGTAAATCTTGGACATGTTCCATTTTCTAGAAAATTCCAAGAAAAGCTTCCTTCCCTTAAGATATGGTACTAACCTATATGAAGGGATAACACCTCATGGAGTTGAGGCAGTGAATGCTAAAATTGATCACCATTGTGCAACAATTACGAGAAGCTGGGTGTATGTTAGATGCGTACAAAAGTCAGATTTCTGCCATGTAGTGGGAGAAGTAAACTATTACCAAACCTACTATGAAGATAAAACACATAATTGCAGTACTAACAATATCTTCAAGAACTTAAGACTTCATAGATAGTGATTTAAAAGTTCTTAACTGCAAATGCCTTATAAGACTTAAGATCGAGTCTTAGTCTTAGGAGAAAGAGATCTCCGGGAATAAGGCATTCTGACAAGGATAATAGAAATTACATACCGGTTATAAAGATTATTGAATTGTAGTGCTAAAGACATTATAATTAATAAGATTGAGTATTGATTGCATAAGATGCAACATTCGCATTGGAAGCGAGAACTGTTACTAAGGGATATGCAAGAACCGTAAAAGGACTTGGCATAGTCTCTCGAGAACAGAGTGGTTGTTTAGCTTACCTAGCTATTCTTACAAATAGCCTATGATTATCACATGGGTGTGGATTTAAAGATTAGCCCACTAGTGGCTCTTTGGGCTAGTGGATATTGTTGGACATGCGAGCCAACGACGAGCCATTATGCAATAAATGTTATTGCAAATATTATTCCTTAATCTGAAATAAAGAATAAATAATTTACATAACAGGTCCCTTAGTACAATTAGGGTTATGTACCATGGCCATCTTGATGATCATACAACTGTTTATTCAGTTGTTGATGAAGGATATGGGGAGATCCTTAAGCGCATCACGGAAGTGTGAGGATCGCATCATATGCGATCAGGAGCGACTAATCGCACTAGTTGCTCGATGCAGCGGAATTTTAAAACTTTTCATGCAATGAAACCACATGATCCAATAACACTTCTTGGATCGTTTCATCTAAACCACAAACAAGTATTAGGATTACCTCTTGAAGCGTGGTTGCGATCGAGTCTCTAAACGAAGAGCCCCCCTGTCTCAAGTCCGATCCGATGGAGGAGACGCTTGCGAGTGTGTTGATGAAACACGTGCTCTTCACAATACATGTTGATGATCCAAGCGGAAGATCTCCTGATCTCGACACACGAGATCCAACGTCTTCTTTACGATCGAGGCACACTGAAGGAGACGGAGATCCACGAGCAAATAGTCCAGCAACATAACGACGACGCTGCAGCGATGGAGACTCTCTCAAGGGCATCCATGGTGGACAACCATATGAGAGAGAGAGAGAGGGATAGCGTGTATAAAGAAAGAGAGAAGCCTTATGTTCTCATTAGCATATGAAGAGCAAGGGGTAACCTTCTATTTATAATATTTTAGGATCCATGGATCTCAATCCATGGGCAACACAAATCCAATGGATCACATTGATTTGTGTTTCTTTTAATGGCTAAGATTTTGTTGGTAAAAACGAACAACAAGTAATTTAATTTAGATTAAATATATATTGATAAATCAATATTATTTACTCCCAAATTAAATCAATCAAACATGGAGATTATGGAATGAAGATTGCCTCCTTCTATAATATGAGATTTAGTGACAATCTCATGTAATCTCATGAGATCTAATGAGATTACACTATTCCATGGAAATCTCCAAGATTTTAACAACACTTGTTGTAAATTATTCAACAAAAATAAATCATAATTGTTTTGTGAATATTGCAATCTTGCCATTGGAAAATTGTGAATCACATTCACAACCCAAAATAAAATGTGAATTACATTTTCAATTAATTGTCCAATGTGAATCCAATTGACATCAATATTTAATTAACAAATTTAAATTACAAATTACTATATATTATAAACTACATCTATAATATATAAGATTAATATGGATAGTGCTATCCACATTATTCGTATACACGATAATTAAATCACATTTAATCATCTTGGATCTCTATTCTTATGTGCCCAAATAATATGAATCACATTCACATTATTCACATCTTGGATAATCAAATCACATTTAATTATCTTAGATAACTCTGCATATAATATGAATCAAATTCATATTATTCATGATAATTAAATCACATTTAATTATCCATTTTTATCAATGCTCGGATACATATATCAACAACGAAATTATCCTGAACTCTTTCATGGATAATGCGCTTTCTCCACGGATACGTGGAGATAAGGATAAGGCGATTGTATTGTTCCACGTATAGTGACTTGGATATTGAGATCACATCTCAAATCCAGATCTTGCGGACCACCCATAGATGCTTGATTAAATCAAGGCCATAGATATGATCTTCTCATTGCATCTGAATCACATTCATATCAATGTCCAATATTTGGACCAAGATCAGATTACTTTTCTCTACTGGGAGGAGTCACTAAAATCCAGACCCGTTTCATTACTCCCTAGGAATGGAAGCATCATGGTTATACAATCGTTTATGATCACATCACCCTCAGGTATTCCTAATACCTGTACATCTTGCATATTGGAAGACCCAAAATAAACCTGAAATATAAGATCAATTTTACACTATCTATTTCAGAGTTTTATCATCAAGTTTCTCATTCGATCATTGGGAGTCGGTATCGATTATATGCTTTCCAAAAGCATATATCATACCCAAGTGTTGATCATATACTTTCCAAAAGTATATATCAAACCTACAAATTCAGTCAAGCTTCCAAAGCGAGATGACCGTGCACGAAATTTGATTCTTCCCAATATCTCATGAGTGAGATCATGTCTTCCGGTCCAAGAAATGAACCTGTATGATCCCTTTGAGAGATCGTATTACCCATATGCCCTTGCATGCACACCAGTGCGTCGGTGTATAGACCTTGACTCGATCATCAACCTATTGATCTGCCAAATGTATATACTCATATATATAGTAACACATCTGTCTCCGATCAGAGGTTGCGTGCCTATATCATGACAACATATGACATAGGACTTTGGTTATCTCGATCTCATTACGTCAACTTTTTGACCTAACTAATCTGACACCTCCGAACCCGCATCAAGAGGTCGGTCAGATATCAGCCTAAATGAGAAAGGATTGCCATCTCCATCTCAGGTTGGAGATCATCTCTTAACAATCATTTGACGGTGCTTGATGAGTTGTCAATCTAACTCTTTAGATAATCATCATAGCACCAGCCTCTATGATTCAATAATTGAATCAACAGTTGTATGATCATCAAGATGGCCATGGTACATAACCCTAATTGTACTAAGGGACCTATTATGCGAACGACTTATTCTTTATTTCAGATCAGGGAATGATATTTGCAATAACATTTATTGCATAATGGCTCGCCATGGGCTCGCATGTCCAACAATATCCCACTATCCCGAAGAGCCATTAATGGGCTAATCATTAAACCCACACTCATGTGAAAATCATAGGCTATTTAGAAAAATAGCTAGGTAAGCTGATCAATCACTCTGTTCCCATAAGACTATGCCAAGTCCTTTTACGTCACTGGCATATCTCCTAGTAGCATTGTTTGCATCTAATGCGAGTGTTGCATCTTATGCAACCTATACTCAATCATGTCAGTCATAGTATCCTTGACACTACACCTAAATAATCATTATAACCAGTATGTAATTTCTATCATACCCTTATTTCTAGAGATCTCTATATCCTAAGGTATTCATAGTTAAGACCTTTTATATCTCCAACTATAACGTCTTAATTTCTTGAAGATAAGACTTAGAGATTACTATCTCTTAAGTCTTGTCATCTTTGAAGATATTGTTATTACTGCAATCAAGTGTTTTATCTCCATAGTAGGATTAGTAGCAGTTTACTGCTCCCACTGCATGACATACATCTGGCTTTTCTATACATCTAGCACACACTCGGCTTCTCGGAACTGATGCACAAGGGCAAGAAGTTTTAGCATTCACATCCTCAACCCTTTGAGGTGCTACCCCTTTTTAGATAGGTCAGTACCATATCATAACGGAAAAAAGCCTTTCTTGGAATTTTCCAGAATATGGAAATGTCCAAGGTGTACCATTAATGTGACGGTCCCAATATCCTCTTCTCTTTGCTTCTGAACAACTTCAGAACTAAGATCTATGAGGTATCCTTGAGATCATATCTCGAGGTATGGAACAACCAGATTATAAAACACTTATTATTATCATCCTTATACCATTCCAAATGATTAGGATATTATCTACATTTAGCACGATGAACACAATGGCACTACCACTAAGCTTCACATGGTTTATCAAGATTCTATCTGAAACCATAACTTTATGATTTCATCAAATCTAATGTTCCAACTACAAGAAGCTTATTTGAGTCCATAGATGGAGTTTCTTTAGCTTGCACATCTTGCTTTCATCAACCATTAAGCCCCGGGGCTGCTTCATGTGAATGTCCTCAGAGAGGTATTCATGGAGAAATGCAATAATGACTTTCATCATAAAGATGTCAAAGTCAAGTTGTGTAGCTATAGTTAGCAATGTTCTGATGAGTTCAAGCATGATCACCGAAGAGCAAGTCTCATCGCAGGCGGTGTCTTCTCTTCGGTGTGTAGTCATGGCTATGAACTGTGCTTTGAAGGTCTCTACCTTCTCATCAGGTTCCCTGTTTCTCTTGAAGATCCATTTACACCTTAATGGGTCCCACCCATATAGGTGGATCCTCGAGGGTCCATATACAACACTTGTATATGAAGTCTACTTTAGACTTTATTGCTAACATCCATCTTTCCATGTCATGATCTTTAGAAGCTTCATCATATGAAGTTAGATCATGTCATAGACACATGGAATCCATCCTCAAACTTATTTGAAGAGGTATTAATGTTTCATCTTTAATTGTCTATTTAGTTTCTGATTTCAGGAGCCTCATTATCATCTCAAGATTAAATGAGTTCATTCTTCATTTTCATCTTGATTCTTAAGAGTCTCATCATCTAAGAATCACATTATAAGCGATGAGATCTTCTAAGAATCTCAAGGTCATAAAGTAGGTATCCAATACCATCCTTTATTTTCCTAATGAAGTAGCACTCTCAGGTGCTGATTCCAGCTTACTTGCTTGGAACCTTATTGAGGATATATATTGTAGTCTCTACTACATATATACATTGGAATCTAAGAGGTAATTATGCTAAGATTCATCATTGATCAAATCATGTCACACATGATAAAAATTGTATCTCCCTACAACTCCATTGAGTTTAGGTACATTAGGAGGATTGAGATAGGAATGATATTCATATCTTCATACGACATTCCCTGAATTCATCTAATAGGTACAAGCTACTTAGATTAGATCAAATTCATTTCATCTTCCTTCAAACTTTGATTCTAAACCAAAATTATTGAATCTTTGAAAATTTCGAAGCTTTCTAAGGTGAAGGGAAGAAATCTCATGTCACAAATAATCATCAATGGATATCATATATCAATCATGTTTATTATGATATAGATGATCCACATACATCAATATGCATGAGATCTTGAATACCTCGACATCTTACACCATTCCCAGAGAAGGGTGCTTTGGACATTTTCTACTTTGAATACACCATTCATAAGTATGTAAGATTTGAAATTTCAGACATTCTAAAGTTTCATATCTTACTGGTCCATTGATCTCATCAATAGACTAATATCCAAGGCTTGATGTCAGATCATTGTCAAATGATCTTCATTCTCCTATTGATCTTGTAAGGTTTAATTTCAGTATTAGAAATGTTAATGAATCTTTAATTAATTTTCTAATTTAATAGAGTCCACTAGATTTTAGATTACTATCTGAAATATCTCCATCATAACTTTTTATGATAGGTCTATTATAGAATTCATGTTTATTTCCAACATTTAGAAATAAATAATGAGTGTATTCTAATATCTAGGTCATAGAGACATTCTCTAAGACTAAGGGCTCTCCCACTAAAAATAACAAGTCCATCTATCCAATAGAGATTGTTACAACAATTGCATCAATATCTATGTGGATGACTATTAAACCTTAAAATCAAATTTTATAGTCTTCTAATACATATGCAACCAATTGCATGTGTTATTAGAAGAATGGGATACAATTATTAGACTTTATCTTATCTAATAAGCAAGTCAATATCAATGATTATATATAGATTACGATTATTATGATGTACCATCTGGATCCTTCTCTAAGGATCCTAGATAGACAAGATAGTCACAATATCAGTACATCAGCTTATTGCAGTATTGGCATTCATCCAACTATTTGGATGTCATATGGAAGTCACAGAAGTACAGTCAACTCTTCGATTTTCCTTCTTATTTGGGTCCAACCCATGCTTCCAGTGTGCTCCCTTTTTCTATACACAATTTTTGCTTAAGACGAAGGATCTCTTATGCTGTATTCAAAAGATTTCAATATAAGAGCATTTCAACATTTATACATGCTTCATTCAATTCATACATTATGAATATTATGAAGTTTCATGAATTACTAGAGTATAGATAGTAGAATGATGACACTCATTATATCTACATACATCTTAACTCTTAAAGACTTAGGTTCAGGTAGGTACTCAAACATTTTGAATACATCATCTCTTGTAGAGCCACCATTCTGCATGATGCAGAGAACCATATCATTCATGATAAAATGTCAAGAGCACATATGCATGCCAAAACATCTTCTTAGATTTTATAAGGATTATTCGACAATTACGATCATCATTGACATGTCACTTCCAAAGTACATTCGATGAGAGATCAAGACTATAGAGACATATAAACCCAAGGGTTGTAGTCCTATTGTCTATTTAATTGTCACTCCTCATTATTATGAGGAAACTTGCACATTGCAACCATATACAATATGTGTCCAATTGCAAGTACAATATCTTAATCATGGATATGATCCATGATATTTTGCTGGTTATTATTGAGTATAATATTAAGTGGGTTTAATGAAGGGTTATCTGAAATAAGATAATTTGCATAAATGTATATAAATATATACTTTACTTTGATTTAGGAACTTTTATATAAAAGTTATCTTACCTTATCAACATTGAAAGTTCATTCCCTTAATAGATTTCAATGTAGGAGATATACTTACCATTATAACTCAAGCAAGATCTGGGATCTCCTTTATTATCTTTGTCACATCCCAATAATATGAGAACCTTTAACTCAGATAAAAAGAAGCGGGAACATATTCCGCCTTGCAAGTCCAACTTGCATTGCCAATTCGATCTTTAACACCCGGGCCCACCACCCCTATGGTGTTGTTGACCCGTCAATAATTGAACCAACCGTCAATAGGATTAGTACTCGCTATGCGCAATCCAATATCGCTCCAATAATATGTGGACCCGATATTGGGGTCACTACGCATACGACCTTACTCTTTCAAGAAGCAAAGAGCCCGATCCAGAAGCGCTTGCATACAGGAGCTGTCACTTCGGACATGCGTCTCCTACATACAAGCCCTGGCGATGGAACCCTTCGCCTTGACGAGAGACCATGGATGTCACTTATGTGATCCTCCATATCATATTCAAATTCTAATTAATTATCATGAATCATATTCACATAATTAATTCATCCAAGGGAAATAACACATCTATTCATAATAAAGTGACTTAATTTTAATTGGATTCCAATCAATCTAATCATATTAAATTAATGATCCAATTAATATCCAACAAACATTTTTAATTGTTACTTGAATTATGGTATTATCTCAAATACGTATTATTTCGAATTTTAATAATTAGAAAAAAATACACCGTGATCTCTCATGCATTATCGAGTCCCTACCCGTTGTCATGGCCAGTACCGACGAGAGTGGAACAGACCGCACACAGTGCAACCTGCTACCCAAACGCTCCCCGACTAGACACCATATCCACCTCAGGAAAGGATAATGCCAAATTGATCATTGTGTACTTGAGATGATAATCAGTTCTTCAACCGAAGTTATACCATATATAATAATAATCAAAATATTTTTGATTAACATTATAAGGAGATTTGCTAAACAAATCCCCAATCCTATTCAAGCAACTTTATTTTTTGAATGTAGATTGTGTAACCAATTGTAATCTTTATCATATCTAATCAATTATTGCTTAAGGCAATGCCATTTAAGGAAATAATTATCATCAAAGACTTCACAAATATTTATCAATAATTATTCCAGGAAAATAAACCATTTAATTTACCTAATTGATTAAATGACAATCATAAGGTTTTTGATTAGGAAGGTAATTTTCAGTAGTGACCCTCACTAAAATTAACATATCTCAATCAATTTAAATCCAAATTAAGCAAAGTAAGTTTCTAAAATTTTCTAATTTGATTTACAACAGAACCTAAGTGATTTGCATGCATTTCTAGGCGTTTTAAATCAGTAATTAACTCCTTATTTACATCATGATTCACAGTCCCCGAAACAGTGGATACATGTTCACTAATTTGATAATAACTTGAGAAAACAGATTCGAAATCACGCAAACACAGATCCTAATGTTTCCTTATATAATGGGGAACAAAATACAATTAATTTTGTGTTAAAGAATTTAAACAGGGTCGAAAATAATCACAAAACAAAGATGCAAAAATGAAATGCGATAAAAATTTCGCAAACCCTAACGAACCCAAGTCGTCCTCGGTTTATGGATCGTATCCGAAATCTCCAACCTGGTTCTGATTTCACTTGAAGGATATGGAGAGATCCTTAAGCTCAGCACGGAAGCATGAGGATCGCATCGTATGCGATCGGGAGCGACTAGTCGTACTAGTTGCTTGTTGCAGCAGAATTTATAAATTTTTCATGCGATGAAACCACATGATCCAAGAACACTTACTGGATCGTTTCATCTAAACCACAAACAAGAATTACGGTTACCTCTTGAAGCATGGTTGTGATCGATTCTCTAAATGAAGAGACCTCTCAAGTCCGATCCGACGGAGGAAACGCTTGCGAGCGTGTTGATGAAACACGTGCTCCTCACAATCCATGTTGATGATCCAAGCGGCAGATCTCCTGATCTCGACACACGAGATCCGATATCGTTTTCACGAGCGAGGAGCACCGAAGGAGATAGAGATCCACGAGCAAATAGTCCGACAGCATAACGACGACGCTACGGCGATGGAGACTCTCTCAAGGGCATCCATGGTGGATGGCCATATGAGAGAGAGGGATGGCATGTACAGATAAAGAGAGAAAGAGAGTCTTATGTTCTGATTAGCATATGAAGAGCAAGGGATTCCCTTCTATTTATAATATTTTGGGATCCATGGATCTCAATCCATGGACAACACAAATCCAATAGCTCACATTGATTTGTGTTTCTTTTAATGGCTAAGATTTTGTTGGTAAAAACCAACAACAAGTAATTTAATTTAGATTAAATATATATTGATAAATCAATATGATTTAATCTCAAATTAAATCAATCAAACATGGAGATTATGGAATGAATATTGCCTCCTTCCACAATATGAGACTTGGTGGCAATCTCATGTAATCTCATGAGATCTCATGAGATTACATTATTCCATGGAAAACTCCAAGATTTACAACAACACTTGTTGTAAATTATTCAACAAAAATAATTCATAATTATTTTGTGAATATTGCAATCTTGCCATTGGAAAATTGTGAATCACATTCACAACCCAAAATAAAATATGAATTACATTTTCAATTAGTTGTCCAGTGTGAATCCAATTCACATCAAAATTTAATTAACAAATGTAAATTACAAATTTCTCTCTTATATATTATAAACTACATCTATAATATATATGATTAATATGGATAGTGCTATCCATATTATTCATATCCATGATAATTAAATCATATTTAATCATCTTGGATCCCTATTCTCATGTGTCCAGATAATATGAATCACATTCACATTATTCACATCTTTGATAATCAAATCACATTTAATTATCTTAGATAACTCTCTATATAATATGAATCAAATTCATATTATTCATGAAAATTAAATTGCATTTAATTATCCATTTTATCAATGCTCGGATACATATATCAACAATGAAATTATCCTGAACTCTTTCATGGATAATGCGCTTTCTCCGCGGATACTTGGAGATAAGGACATGGCGATTGTATTGTTCCACATATAGTGACTTGGATATTGAGATCACATCTTAAATCCAGATCTTGCGGACCATACATAGATGCTTGATTAAATCAAGGCCGTAGATATGATCTTTTCATTACATATGAATCACATTCAGATCAATGTCCAATATTTGGACCAAGATCAGATTACTTCTCTACTGAGAGGAGTCACTAAAATCCAGAACTGTTTCATCACTCCCTAGGAATGGAAGCGTCATGGTTATATAATCATTTATGATCACATCACCCTCAAATATTCCTAATATATGTACATCCTGCATACTGGAAGACCCAGAATAAACCTGAAGTATAAGATCAACTTTACAATGTCTACTTCAGAGTTTTATCATCAAGTTTCTCATTTGATCATTGGGAGTCGGTATCGATCATATGCTTTCCAAAAGCATATATCATACCCAGGTGTTGATCATATACTTTCCAAAAGTATATATCAAACCTACGAATTCAGTCAAGCTTCCAAAGTGAGATGACCATGCACGGAATTTGATTCTTCCCAATATCTCATGAGTGAGCTCACGTCTTCCGGTCCAAGAAATGAACCTGTATGATCCCTTTTGAGATATCGTATTGCTCATATGCCCTTGCATGCAAACCAGCACGCCGATGTATAGATCTTGATTAGGTTATCAACCTATTGGTCTGCCAAATGTACATACTCAGACATATAGTAAAACATCTGTCTCCGGTCAGAGGATGCATGCCTATATCGTGACAGCATATGACATAGGACTTTGGTTTTCCTGATATCATTAAGTCAACTCTTTGACCTAACTAATCTGACACCTCTGAATCTCTATTCCTATGAAGAGGACCTGCATCAAGAGGTCGGTCAGATATCAGCCTAAATGAGAAAGGATTGCCATCTCCTACTCAAGCTAGAGATCATCTCTTAACAATCATTTGATGGTGCTTGATGAGTCCTCAATCTAACTCTTTAGATATTCATCATAGTACCACCCTCTATGATTCAATAATTAAATCAACAACTGTATGATCATCAATATGGCCATGGTACATAACCCTACTATGGGACCCATTATGCAAATTACTTATTCTTCATTTCAGATCAGGGAATGATATTTGCAATAACATTTATTACATAATGTCTCGCCGTGGGATCACATGTCCAACAGTTGAATCATAGAGGCTAGTGCTTGGTTGAATATCTAAAGAGTTAGATTGAGTACTCATCAAGCACAGTCAAATGATTATTAAGAGAGGATTGATGAATCCATGATTCATTAACTTTTTTGTCGCATTTTATCTTAAAACCCTTAACAAAAACATGTAAATATTCATTAATTCTCATCTTTTAAAAAACCTCAGTCATGAATAAATATCCAATTTTAAGCATCAAAATCATGTAAATAAATAAAGAACAAAGAAAAGGAAAAGAAGGAAGATTGGATATATGTAAATATGCACAATAAGACTTGTAAATATAAATATAACTGGAAGGTATATTTATAGCCTAACCCTCGAGACCAAGTCAGCATGGATTGGTCGACAAACCAATATGTAGGGGGAGATAACGAAAGAAAACCTTAAAAATAAATTAAGACACACCTCATGTATCTCTCACTATTTATTAAATAAATATAAAACATCAATGATTTTTAAATAATTCATATATACATATTTTTCACCAAATCTCTTTTCCTAATTATTCCTAAAAATGTATATAAAATATAAAAAATAAATTAAAATTATTACCCTATACATATACCAAGAAATCCTACTTATAAATAGTCAAAATCTCAACTTCCGAACATCATAACTTCTTCATACGAACTCCAATTTCACTATACTCACCTTTAAAGTTCATAAAATAATATTCTCTAATTAATAAAGGTGGTTTCATTGAATTCGGAGTCTGTCTGCAAAAGTTGATTTTAGGACCAAATGACAACAGGGTTTCTAGGCTATTTATTTTATGTAGCACATATTATTTATAGTTTTATTAATTTTATAATTTCTAATTATTTTCATGATCTTTTAGTTTAACCCTAATTTATTTCAGATTTTTTAGAGCTTATTTATTATTTTAATAAATTCAAAAACCCTAAATTATAGGTAAAAATGAACTGACTAGATAATACCTCTATTTATTAGTATATGTAAATTAATTTATTAAAATCCATAAAAATGCACACAATCCTTATTTATTATTTTAATAATTAAGAAAATATAAAATTAATTTTTAGTTATTTATTTATTAAATTAAAAATCCAAAACCTATTTATCTATACATGTTTATTAACATAATATTTATAAAAAGTAATTATTACATAATTAAGATTATTTAATTATTTACATTTCTTGTATTTATACCTATTTAAAATAACCTTATTTGTTATTAATTATTGAATTTACAAGCCTTTTTCTCATCTGGCCAACCAGGTGCTGACACGTATCAGCACCTGGTTCATCCTCCTCAAGAAGCTGGTAACGCCTTTCTGTTCTGACCAGCCGACTTCAACCATTTATTCCGCGCACATCTTAATTCCTTCCGATGACCTAAGCCATTAGATCTCATCCCTTAACAACCTTCTACTTCGCCCACCATTGGATATTACTTAGAGCCCACGAATTTGGTCTATTTAAACCCCTAAGTCGCCATTTCGCAACTAACTCTTCCAACCACCTGAAACCCTAGCTCCAGTGGCCGACCCCCATTCTTCCTAGCCTAGCTTCGCCTGATTTGGAGGTGACAGCTCCGCCCAAGCAAGCGCGCGTGGAGGAGGGATCATCGGAGGAGGTTCCAAGGCGCTTGGCTGCCTTGCATCGCCGCCATCGTGCCGCGTAGTGCTCCGAGAAGATCCCTCGTTGAGCTATCATACGAGGGTCATATACCCTCTATCGCAGGTCAGTTCATTCCATCTTTCTCCAATTTCGTCTCGATCTTCGCGCCACGATTAGTGTGGCTAATCCCATCTTTAGATAGTTTAATCCCTTAACTTACACGCTTAATCAAATTCCACTCCAAATCGTTTCACATTTGAATCAAATCACGCTTCTTTTCTCGAGTTTATTTTCATGCCTGTCTTCTTTTAGTCTGGAAACCACTATTTTGATCTTGCGAACTCTTAATCCAGCGGCCGATTCCTTGGGAATCGAGCACATAAACGTGTTGTTTGCATATCCATCTTTAATCAGGAGCGGAATCAAAGCATTTGGAGTCTTCAATCTTCACGAAATTCATCTTCAAAGAAGGCGCATCCATCTCCATCAGCCACCAGAATCAGTGGACCTCCACCTTCGTCGAGCTGTAGCCACCGCCTCGAGCCTTTTTCGATCGCCATCTACCGCGGGCGAGCTCGAGGGTTAGAGGAGCTAACCCTCTGGCCCCGCAGGAGGTCCAAGCTCGCCCCGATCGTCTGAAAAAATTTGTTGAAGAAGCCTTTGTCGGCAATTGCGCAATAGACTCAAGAACCTCAAGAACTCCAGGTCGCACAGGCTTGCGACACGTGGCATGCGCGTGAGCGTCAGATCAATGCCTCAGCTTCTAATCTTAGCCGTCCAGCCGAATCGGTAGAAATTTTGCATAATATCTCCAGAAGACTTCCTGATGTTCAACCCTGCCTCAGAAGGTTTCCAGATTTTCATTTAGGTCCCCCCACAGAGACCTAAATGTAAAAACTTTTATTTCTTTTATAGAACAGTCCCTGTTAAGGACCATATTGCAACATTTTTTGATACTTTTTCTTGCGCTTATACCCCTAGGCTGTAGGGGATTTTTGGACCTATTTTGCATCTCATTTTTTGTAGATTTTCTTGGGGTAGTTACACAACTACCTCCGTGAGTTTTTCATTAATTTTTCGTGTAATTTTCTCATGTTTTTATCGTGTTTTAATTCATCGCAAATTGACTCCATTTTGTTTTGTTTTTGTGTGCTTGTTCGAGCCCGTTGCTCGTCCCCTTCACCTATTATACAGTATCATCTATTTTCACATATACTCCACATATTATATATAAATAAATCTTGTGAGAAATGTCACTTTGAAAAATTAAATAAAAATTGGAAAAGAATAAAATCAAATAAAAAAATTAAAAATCAAAACTCATTAAAAATTGTCATCTTTTCTTTGTTCATTTTAAGAAGAGATAAAATAAATCACGAAAATATTTTCTTAAAAAATCAAAGCACTCTATTCTGCCTCCTTGAGTTCGACCCAGACACGCTTACCTGGATAAATAAATAATGTAGGTTTTTCTTAAAAACCTGATTTTGTTTGATCGACTGGGATCTCTTTGCGGCTTTTCTAGAACCGACAACATTCTCTTATAAAAAGCCGTAAGCCGATTTTAGCCCTCTATCAAAATTGTGCCGTTGCCAAGGAGGCGTTAGAGTATTTTGATTTTTTTTCGTATTTTTTTGTGATTTTATTTTCTCTCTTCTTTTTGTTTAGTTTTTCGTAGCTTTTCTTCGGTTTTTCGTAAGGATTTTCGTACGGTTTTTCTCGACTCATTTCTCGATCGTTTTCTTTAGCCGCTAATCAAGTTTTGCAGGGACTGCAGGATCAACCGGTTTCTTAGGAAGCCGAGTCAGTTGAAAGTGCAGATGCCAACTCCTTCTTTACGAGTCAGCTACAGAGGGAAGAAATTGATTAATGTAATTTTGTAAAAAAGAGATAAGAGAGAGAGAGAGAAGCTGTATTGAACTATAGTAGAAGGGGTCCACTAAGGACATCCCGACATGTAATCTTCCCCTCCCCCTCCCATTTTTTTCGGGGTCTGATTCGCTGGATACCATGTATGCGGAGGATCAGGGCACCCAACACGGTTTTCTCGCCTTGTCGATTTTCCCGTGGCTTTTTCTAATAGATGCTTGCTTAGTTTTTTTATTCTATCTGATTGTGCCTATGTAGTTAGTCTTAGGACTCGCAACCTAGGTGCATGATTTTAGGATTTTTATATAAAAAAAATCGGTAGACGTTTGTTTGAAAAAATCCAAAAAATTTTCAAAACCACAAAATAAAATCGAGACTGCTAAAGATATCTGACCTAAAAACCGTAACGATTCATCTGATTTGAGAGAGTAATCCCCGCACATCATCTCAGAGTGCGCGAGTGGGAGTCGACCCATAAGGTTAGAGCCAAAACCCTGTATTTCCCGCGAAATACTACTTAGTCTATACACCTCATCACTGTTCCTCATTGGGTATGCTCGGGTAGCTGAAAACGGTCCGGGTTTACTTAGCAGAGTGGGAGGTTTAGAGGACACTGCACAAGGCTCCGTCCTCAAGTAAGGCGGGTAGCTAGAAACGTTCCATACTTACTCCCATACTGGCTGAGTGCGAGTGATTTTCTATAAGGACTCGGGCCAGTGTTTCGGAGAAACTATCGAGCACCTAACAGCTCGCTCAGCTCGTGATAACCGATTTGATTTGTTTGCTAATTACAACCCTAAAACTGACAAGATAAAAGACCGAACTCTTACGGTCTTCAATGTGTTGTGTTGGTGAAAGCAGGGTTTGCTTTGTGTTTGCTTGCGGGGCGTGAGTTACCGCAGCTTTCACATTTTTCCTCTCCTTTGAATCGTAAATTGTGCTCTCCCGATCAATCTCTTGATATCGAAGATGACGTCTCGATGGCTTTTCTGCTCAGACACCGTGAGCTTTCGACCGTCCACCGTCGATCGTACATCTTCACAGGCTTGGGATGACTATCTTCCCAAGATGGTCCCATCTGATCTCGAGGAGAGTCAGACCCAGACTCCCTCGCCTCCTGGGCAGAATATTGAGGCAGAACCTTGCCTCAATACATCTAGATCTCCAGCCGATTTTTCGTTGAGTTCTTACGAGAGCTTTTCTTTCACAGATGATTTGAATCAGATTGCTCGCGGCAAAGGACCGGTAGATGTGAGGCCACCAGCTGGGGAACATCAGGAAGGAAGACCAGACTCCGTAGATATCACGACTGGGATTCTCGATACACTCCAACAGATGAACCTACAGATTCAAGAACAATTCAGAGTTCAGAGTGAATTGCAGGCTGAAATAGCCGCGTTGCGAGCAGGGGCCGGGAACCAGTTACCGCCTGCAGTGGTTCCCGCTACTTTACGGGACGAGTATGACCCGGGCGTTAGAACGCTCCATCATTGGATTCGGCTACCGCCAAATCAAGGGCCATACGAGTTGAGACCGTCCTTCATTTCTTTGCTTCCCAAGTTCTAGAGGAATACCGCAGAGGAGCCATTGACCTTTTTACAGCAATTCGAGATGATTTACGGTACGGCTTGCTATCTAGGAGTTACGCAGGAGGTTGTACAGCTCAAGGACTTTCCCTTTGCCTTAGCCGATAAGGCACTTTACTGGCTGAGTCACCTGGGAAGGAAAATTTCTACATGGGACGACCTGAAGTCCACATTCCTGCGTAAATATTTTCCTTTGGGGAGGATGAACATGATGGGGAGTCAGATCTTCAATTTCACACAACTTCCACATGAATCTTTCCATAAAGCATGGGATAGATTCAAAGACCTTACGGAGAGATGCCCGCATCATGAAAAACCGATGGCGGTGCTAGTGTAGAATTACTTTGGAGGACTCCAACCGGATATCCAGGGGCTTGTGAGTGCCGCATGTGGCAGCAGTTATTTGAACAAGGATGCCGAGTCAGTCTGGACCATCTTCGAAGGGATGGCTGAGAACTCGAGAGTCGTTGACTCTACTCGGGCATTTCAGAAAGCCCCTCAGCCACCACATCACCAAGAGCATCAGAATGTGGCTAACATTTCAGACTCTGAATCAAACACCAACATGGGATACATTAGAGAGAAGTTAATGTTGGTGGATGTGATTCATGAGAAAGTCCCAGACTTACGGTCGTTGCGAGAGTTGGAGAAACTCTCATCTCTACCTCAGCAGCTGAGTGATCTTTCGAAGAAGGTTTCTGAGCTCCAACTTCAGTACCAACAGAGCCAGTCTTCTTCGACCGCACAACCAGCACGGAGGATCTTACCCGCTCCACCCACCCCTCAGGTTCATTACGTACAGAGCGAGTCAGAGACCCTGCAGATTGATTGGCATGAGGATCAGTCTCATGCTAATCCCAGCCAGATCACCAGTGCTGCAGAGATGGAGGTGGAGCTACAAGCCACTCTCGAGATTAACAGGATTTGGTATACTCCGATTCAGCAACTGAGTATACCACATCATCAGCAGCAACCGTATGGTCATCCACAACATCGATGTCCACATTTCCAGCACCGTCAGAATTTCACGCAGCAGCAGTCTCACCCGAATGTTTATCATCAAAGACCACAATCATATCAGTTTCCTACGCAGCATTCACAGACTTATCCTTATCAGCAGCCGCAGCAATCTTCCTCCACACCACAGAGATTCTCCCAGCCTTCCACCTCTCAGCAATACACACCAAGGTAGGAGAGAGGACCAAGCC
The DNA here is from genome assembly GCA_037367405.1 of Ottelia alismoides. Classification (NCBI taxonomy): domain Eukaryota; kingdom Viridiplantae; phylum Streptophyta; class Magnoliopsida; order Alismatales; family Hydrocharitaceae; genus Ottelia; species Ottelia alismoides. The sequence continues at coordinate 1,555,233 of JAZKJV010001327.1, read as the reverse complement.
AGGGCCACCACACCGAACCGGAGATGTCTTCACAGGCCCAGGCACTGAACCAGATCATGGATATGCTGAGTACGCTCCAGATTGCACATAAAACCGAGAAGGACCAAGTTAACCGTCGTCTGGATGAATTAACTGCACCAAAGACCACTCTCCCAGCCCAGCCTAAGATGAATCCGAACAACAAGAGGAGGCATCCAGATCAGGTAGACACTACATGTAAGATCTCGTTTCCTGAATTTTTATCTAACTTCATTCGTCTCAGGAGCGGTAGATTACCACGAGCACCTGCTGGAGTAGAGGAGAGGGCACTAGAGGAGCAGCAACAGATCCATGAGCAGCAAGATTCTGATGCCGAGGAGGACAACCAGCACGTTGATGATGACCACTTTCCAGATCCGAGAGACGGGAGCGATGCCGATACAGTAGATATGGACACTGGCCAATCAGACGATGACATCACGCCAGATCAGGCATATAATCCCGAGAAAAATATATCTTCCCCTATTTTAGAGAGTTTTGTACATAATTCTGAAACTCTCGATGTACAAGCTGATTCCAAAATGAATAAAAATTGTAATTTTCTGACTCCTGAAATTGTTCCTTTTCTTGATGCTCTGTTTGGAAAAGGGAAGAAAAACACCAAAAAGAATGTTGTTTCTCCAGAGACTGAACAATTACTTAAAGATCACATATTTCTGAAGATTCCACTTCACGATGCCTTGGAACATTTTCCTACGCTCAAGAATCAGTTGAGGAACAAATATACTACACGTAGGAAAAAGAGTTCACGAGTTGAGAAACATATATTGAACCAGGCAACTTCGTGTGCAATTCGGAACAAGGTACCCAAGAAGAAGAAAGATTCGGGAGCTCACTATGTCACCTGTAAGATTGAAGATGCTGCATTCCATCGTACTCTCTTAGATAATGGTTCCTCGATCAATTTACTTCCATCTTCTTTGCTTGATAAGCTCAAGCTAGGTCCTCTCTATAAATCATGAGCGATACTTTAGTTTGTAAATAGATCTATAAAGAGACCTAGAGGTGTGCTGAGGAACATTATCGTGATCGTTCAGGGCTCACAGTTTCTCGTGGACTTTACTGTCCTAGACATGACATGTCCTACACAGTTACACCTTGCTCCAATCATTCTCGGGAGGCCCTTTTTGCAGACAGCAAGAGCACTCTTCGATTATGATGTTGGGAGAGTACCTTTCCGCACAGACAATGGAGAGATACACATTGAGATGGAGAGAGAATGTATCAGTCCTAGATCAGTATTGTCATTTACTTCAAAGGACACCAGTCTTGCAAAAGATTGTCAGCACATAGATGAGACACAGTTTCCTGATCTTGAGAGTGTTACTTTTGATACCCACAATATCCTACACGAGGATAGCGTAGATCACCTGGTACCTAGTTCTTCAGATGATTGTTCACATATAGAGACAGATTTCATATCAGATTCAGATGAGCAGTCACTTGTAGTAGACATCTCAGTTCTACAGATTGAAAGTACATATATTAAAGCACGGGAGTCGGTTGATTATATTTCACAGATCATACAGTCTATTCAGCGTAGAGAGTCGGATGGCGTGATGCTTCCACATGTAGACAACTTCTGTAGTCCGACTCCAGAAACACATATTTCGGAAAAGAGAGCTATGCCATGTACAGAGTTCACTTACAAAGGAAGCTCTACTTTTTGAGCCAAGGATCAGTATGCACATAAAAAGCAGAAAATTCAGTATGACTTTAATTGAAGTGATCTATTTTGTACAGGAATCATGATCATTCTTTTACTTCATATCATCCTGTACAAATTCTTTTGAGCCATTCGATTTCTGGAGATCTGAAACACTTGTATATTCTACGTAGACCACAATCGTCCCCATTTTTGCTCGTCTTCTATGCTTAGGATACCAGATCCTAAGTATAGGGGGTACCGATTGTTCGCTGATTAACGTTTTATATTTTGTTCCGATTCTTTTGTATAGCCTTTCCTTTCACAAATCACTGGTCTCCAATTTTTGGCTACACTATTTTCTATACTTAGGATGCCGTATCCTAAGTATAGGGGGACCGAGTGATTTCGATGATTTTCTATTCTTTATTCCTTTTGATCTTTCGTTATATATATTCTTTTCACTCAGTCATCCCGTTTTTGCTCTTCCGTTGTACTTACGATGACCTGATCGTAAGTATAGGGGGTTGACTGACTTGTATTCTCTATTCTTTTTCACCCACTTTTACTTATCACGAGTTATGTCCTTCTTTTTCTCTTTTGACGCCATGAGGACATATCACAAGCTAAGTATAGGGGGTGCGTATATATTGTATATATACTTTTGTTTAAAACTCGTACTTTTATGTATTTTCTATATCTACAAAATCCATAAAAGTGGGTAAGGGTTAATTTAAAATCCACATATATATTTATTTATTATTTATAAAATCCTTGTAAATAAGTAAAATATGTTTAAAACTTGTATTTAAAACATGTAATTAAAATATGTATTTAAAATTTGAATTTAAAATTTGTATAATACTTATTTAAATCCTATTTAACATATATAAAAATCATTTAATCATTGTAAAATCCTTTGTAGATAAAATCTGTAAAATACATTAGATATTTAACCCAAATAAAATAAATCTTGTAAAATTCATATACAAAAACTTGTTTATAATATTCATAAAATCTATAAAAAAATACAAAGTCCTAAAAGTCATAAAAATTACAAAAGCCTTAAAATCCATAAAAATGAGTAAAATTCAGAAAAAATACTTCACAAAAACATGGTTGCATTTGCATTCGCATTTTTCAGAATAAGTTTGATTTCTGGAACTAAGGATTGAGTCTAGTCTAAAGGATGGAGCTTCATTACGACCTTTAACTTTCGTTGTAAGGAGCCTAGTTAGGATCTGGAATTTAGACTCTTTAGGTCTTTTGACTTAAAATCTTTGGGTTCCATATGACCATATTCGGGAAATCAAGTCATATGTGCTTAAGTAGACCATTTGGAGTCATCCGTACAACTCTACACCAGTGAACCAATCTTGAACACATGCACTCTGCACTTAGCTCGACTCACATGGAGTTACGTGTTAGCAATGTGAGCCCGAGGCGAACCATTCCTACAATAAATGTTATTGTAATAAATGATTTATCAATAAAAGTTATTGATTATGTTTGTTTCACTCCCTTTCTGATATTCAATGAATGAATGCACTATAAGGTCCCTTTGTACAATAAGGGTTATGTATCATGGCCAACTTGATAATCATACAGCTGTTGATTCACTAGTTGAATCATAGAGGCTGATGCTTGGATGAATATCCAAGGAGTTAGATAGAGGACTCATCAAGCATCATCAAATGATTGACAAGTGATGATCTCCATCCTGAGAAGGAGATGGCAATCCTTTCTCATTAGGCTGATATCTGATCGACCTCTTGATGCAGGTCCTCTGCATGGGAATAGTGATTCAGAGGTATCAGATTAGTTGAGTCAATGGGTTGACTTAATGAGATCGAGATAACCAAAGACCTATGATGAATACTGTCACATCACAGGCAAACATACTCTAACTAGAGACAGATGTATTGCTATATGTCTAAGTGTGTACATTTGGCAGACCAATAGGTTGATGACCTAACCAAGGTCTATACACTGGCGAGCTGGTGTGCATGTAAGGGCATATGAGTAATATGATCTCTCAAAGGGATCATACAGGTTCACTTGGGAACCGGAAGACATGAGCTCACTCATGAGGTATTGGGACTGATCAAATTCCGTGCTTTGTCATCATGCTTTAGTAGCATGACATGAATTTGAAGGTAAGATATATGCTTTGTGAAAGCATATGATATGTACCATATCCCAAGGACCAAGATTGAGAAACTTAATGATCAGACTATGAAGATGACAGTGTAAAAGTGATCTATATCTTCAGGATGATCATGAGTCTTCCAGTATGCAGGATGTATAGGTATTAGGAATGCCTGAGGGTGATTTGATCATAAACGATAGTATAACAATGATGCTTCCATTCCGAGGGAGTGATGACACAGGTCTGGATTTTAGTGACTCCTCTCATTGGAGAAGTGACCTAATCTTAGTCCATGTGCTGGACATTGATCTGAATGAGATTCAGATGCAATGAGAAGATTAGGTTTACGGTCTTGATTTAATCAAGCATCTATGAGAGGTCCATGGGATCTTGTTTTGAGATGTGATCTCAATATCCAAGTCACTATACGTAGAACAATACAATCGCCCTGTCCTTATCTCCAAGTATCCGAGGAGAAATAGCATTTCTCATGAATAGTTCAAGAACAATTCCATCAGATCTAAGCATTGAGAAGTTGATAATTAAATGTGATTTAGTTATCATGATGTATGAGGAATTATCCAATATAATTAAATGTGATTTAATTATTATGGATAAGATAATGTGGATAGTAATATCTAATTATTCATAATATATTATAAATGTGATTTATAATGTATTAGAGAGAGCTATTTATAATTTATATTTGTAAATTAATTATTAATGTGTATTGGATACACATTGTCTAATTAATTGAAAATGTAAATTATATATTATTTTGGGTGGTGAATGTGATTCACAATTTTCCAATGTCAAGATTGCAATATTCCCAAAATTATTTGGGAATTATTTTTGATGAATAAAATTCCAATAAAAGTTGTTGGATAAATAATAGAGAGAAAATCAAGGAGATATGCAATCTCATGGGAATCCATGAAATTGCCCTCCCCACTTGGAAGGAGGCGGCGGCACCCAATTCCCTTGTGGAATTGGTGGCCGTCCACCCTATTTCATGGGGATGGATGATCTCCTTTGTATTATGCTCCTTATTTGATTGATTTAATTTTGGTATTAATGTATATTTTTATTTATCAAATATATTTAATCTAAAATAAATCACAAGTTGTTGGTTTTTACCAAAACAATCTTAACCATTGGATTGATATAAATCAATCTCATCCATTGATTTTATATGTCCCATGGATTGAGATCCATGGATCCCAAAACCCTATAAATAGAGAGGCATACCTTGATCTATATTACATGTTATTTTGGTAGCACATCTCTCTCTCTCTCTTTCCTCTCACACGCCAACCCTCTCTCTCCCTCTTCTTGGTGGCCGTCCACCATACCCTAGAGGAGAGACTCGTCGACGCCCACGCTACCGCGCCGCTGCTTCGACACTCTATGGTTCTCCGTCTACTTGGAGGGATTCACTCACGAAGGAGACGTTCGATCTCGTGCGATGAGAACAGGAGCTACCGTGCTTGGATCAACTTGTTGGATTGCGAGGACAACATGACTCATCCCCGCGCTCGCAAGCCGTTTCTCCGACGATCGGACATGAGACAGGAGGTCTCTTTTCTTAGAGACTCGATCAACCACGCTTCAAGAGGTATTGCAATATACTTGTTGTGATTATAGATGAAACGATCCGCGAATCGTTCTTGGATCATGTGGTTTCATCACATGAAAAATTTTAAATTCTGCTGCACCGAACAACTAGTACGACTAGTCGTTCCTCGTCGTATCCGATACGATGATCACACTTCCGTGATGCGCTTGACGATTTTTCCCAATATCCTTTAAGTGGTATCAGAGCCTTAGGTCGATGGTTTTTTGGATACGATCCGCAAACCTAGGACGACTTGGGTTCGTGGAAGTCGCGAAAGTTTTTATCGCATTTGATTTTCGCACTTCTGTTTAGTGAATAAATTCGGCACTGTTTAAATTGTTTAAACACGAATTTATATGTTTCCCATTAAATAAGGAAACCATAGGATCTGAGTTTGCGTAATTCGGATTTCGTTTGCTCGAGATATGGTTGTTTTTATGAACATGTATGCACTGTTGCGGGAACTGCAAATCTTAACGTGATTAAAGAGTTAATTACTGTTTAGACTTGCCTCGAAATGCATGAAACATCACTTGAGTTCTGTCTTAAATAGCAATTTATGAAAATCGATTTTGTCTAATTTGGATTTAATATGATTGAGATATGTTAATTTTAGTAAGTAAGGGTCACTGCTGAAATTACAATCCTAAACAAGAACCATGTGATTGTCAATTAATGAAATTAATTGTTAATTTCAAGAAATAATTATGGAAAATATTTGAGAAATATTAGAAGATAATTATTTCCTTAATTGACTTAGCCTCAACCAATTAATTGATTAGATTTGATCTATATCATAATTGGAATCACAATCATCGAACTCCTTGCTTAAATAGGATTGGGAATTTGTCTAGAAAATTTCCTTATAATCAAAATTGTTTTGATTACTATATGGAATAATTTCAGATGAAGAACCGATGATCATCTCAAGTACAAATTGATCTATTTGGCATTATCCTTTCCCGAGGCGGATATGGTGACTAGTCGGAGACGCTGGGGTAGCGAGTTGCAACGTATGTGGTCCATCCCACTCTCACCAGTACTGGCCATGACAGCGGGTAGGGACTGGATAATGCCGAAGAAATCAAGATGTATTTTCTAATTATTAAAATACGAATTAATACGTACTTTGATAATAATACCATATATATATTCAAGTATAACAATCAAGTTTGATTGACTGAATTGGATTGATAATTAATTTAATATGATTGAATTAATTATGTCTAATTAAAATACTCTAATATGATTATAGTTGATAATTCTCTTGGAAGAATTAATTATATGAATATGATTCATGATAATTAATTGAATTTGAATAAGAGGTAGAGGATCACATAAGTGACATCCATGGTCTCCCGTCAAGGCGAAGGGTATCATCGCTAGATATTATATGTAGGAGACGCCTGTCCGAAGTGACAGCTCCTACATATGATCCATTTGGATCGGGCCCGTCGCTTCTCGAAAGAGTAAGGACGTGTGCGTAGTGACCCCAATATCGGGTCCTCATATTATTGGGGCGATATTGGATTGCGCATAGCGAGTTGTATTCCTGTTGACGGTTGGTTCAATTAATGACGGGTCAACACCACCTTAGGTGTGGTCGGCCCGGGTATTAAAGACCGAATTAGGAAATGCAAGTTGGACTTGCAAGGCGGAATGTGTTCCCGCTTCTCTTTATTATAGTCATAGGTTCTCATATTATTGGGATATAACAAAGATAAAGAGGAGATCCTAGTTCTTGCTTGAGATATAGCGGTAAGTATATCTCCTACTTTGAAAGTCATTAAGGGAATAAACTTTCATAGTTGACATAGAAAGACTAATTTGATTTAAAATGCCTTGAAGAAAAAAATGGAATTGAATATATGATTAATATGTTCTAATATAGTGCATTCTCAATTTCAGAAAATGAAGTCCATGAACCCACTGAGCAGTCTTCTGGAGGTCAACCAATTTACCGGACTAAATTACTCGAATTGGATCCGTAATTTGGAGCTTGTACTCTCGGCGGAGTGCATCAGTTATGTGTTGTCAGAAGACAAGCATGAAAACCCTAAATCTAAGTAAGAAAAAGCATATAATGACAAGTATGATGAAGATCATGTCTTGGCTAGATGCTACATCTTGGGTTCTCTCTCCAATGTTCTTCAGAAACAACATGTGGAGATGAGTACTTGCCAGGAGATCATGCATGACCTAAAAGATATGTTTGATGACATTAACCGCACCCAGCGGTACAATGTTATGAAAGAACTCGTCCACTGCAAGATGCAGGAAGGGACTTCGGTTCGTGAACATGTATTTAAAATGTTTGGGTACTTATCGGAGCTGGAGACTCTGCGGGCAACCATGGATGCAGACATGCAATCCGATTTCATTCTGCTATCGTTGCCCAAATCTTTCAATAACTTTGTGGTGTCATTCCACATGAACAAGCTGGAATTGACAAATGCTAGGCTTCTTGCTGCATTAAAGTCTGCAGAAGACGTGATGAAGAAAGATGGTCCCACTGGCAGTGCAATGGTTGCATAGGTCAGAGGGAAGCGTAGTCGGAAGCATGGTTCTCAGAAGGGCCCGGTCCAGAAGAGAAAGAGAAGGGACAAAGTGTTGGCTCGTCTTCCAATGCATCCACTCTAATGGCGTCGAAGAAAACCGACGTCTGTCGCCACTGCAAAAAGTCGGGGCACTGGAGGCGTAATTGCCCGGATTACCTGAAGTCGGTCGACAAAGGTAAAGCCCCAGCAGGTATGAAATCTACATTTATCATTGAAACCAGCTTTCTCATTGGACGAGAAGGAAGTTGAGTTGTTGATTCTGGTTCTTCTGTTCATGTATGTAATTTGTTGCATTTGTTTCAGGAAATTAGAAAACTTGAAGAAGGGGAGATAGTCATCTAGATGGGATCTGATGCAAGTGTTGCAGCAGTCGCCGTCGGGACTTGTCGGCTATCATTATCGAGTAGTAGAGTCCTAGTACTTAAAGAGTGTCTTTATGTATCTGAAGTCAGGAGGAACTTGAAATCTGTATCTGAAAAGCGAGAACGCGAGAGCCGCTAAATAGTGGTCTGACAAGTCAGACTCACTGTCGCTGATGCGACTACTCAAGCCTCCTCGATCTTCAACAATTAACCCACACAATCAATCAAGGAATGAATAGCAAGGATTGAAATTTATTATACCCTACTAAAAGTGTACAATGGCAAGCAAGTAGGGGTCGAACTCAGGAAGCACGGGTGTAAAGCATAGATGAAAATCCAAACCTAGGTCTAATAAGCCACTTAGCCAATCTAGATTTTTTTGTGGGTTTTTAATTTTTAAATTTTTTTCTAATTTTTAATTTTTAATTTTGTTATTTTGATTTTTAATTTTCTGATTTTTATAATTTTATATTTTATATTTTTTTAAATTTTCAAATAAAGACAATGTAATGAAAGGCAAGATAAAATACTTATAAAAATATGCAAAAATATCCAAAAATTCAGAAATGAAATGTTTTTGATATTTTTAGGATTTTCTACTGTTTTGTGATTTTTGGGGATTTTTCAAGGTGTTTTTGGTATTTTTAAAAACTAAAATAAAGGAAAACAGTGGAAAATGTGCTGGTTGTGAGGAAAATGCAATTTAAAATTAGCAAACAGCAATCAAAATTTTTCACACTAATTGTCAAATAACGAGAATAAAATGGAGATCAAACAGGACCTGAGTTTATATTTTTTGGAGTTTTCTTTGATTTTATATATTTTTTTGAAGTTTTTGAGTGTTTTTAAATTTTTAGTGTTTCTTTTCGAGATTTTTAATGATTTTTGGACTGACACTAGAATATGATAAAATAGACATAGGGAATTTTTTTGGAATTGTTCGAGATGTTTTAATATTTTTTTTGTATTTTCTAAGCTGGACAGTGAATAAAAAACATGTTTTTGATTTTTAATAAATATAAAAATAGAATAAAATTAAAAACTAAAAATATGGCGTGTAAGTAGAAGCAAACAGGAGCTTAAACCTATTTTTTGAGAATTTTTAGAAATTAAAAGAGGCGTGAAATAAATAGATCAAGCATACAAAAATTCAAAGCCTGGCAGGGGTATAAATGTAATTAGATAAACATCCAGGGGCTTAGCCGCAATTTTCACCAAATGGACACGCGCAGAACACGTGATATTTCATTCGCAAGGGCATATTTGTAAATATCAAAACTCAGCAGGACATACGTGCAATTTCTCCAAAAAGATATTTGATTAACTACGCACAGGGATGTAATTGCAAATAACTAAAAGTTCCGGGCCGAACATGCAAAATACCCAAAAGTCACGTGCCCCAGTCACGTGAGGTGACGTGGCGTGGACTGAAGTGCAAATAGTGAAACTGTGAGGGCCTGAGTGCAAATATTACAAAACTTTTTAAACTCCAAACGAAAGTTTTCAGACTAAAAGGTAAATACAAAAAGGCGTGGGTGAAAGATGCAAAATACCCAAGGGCTTGATCGTGCAGCCGATGGAGTTCCACTTGGACACGTGGCGAGCATCAAGCGGTTGATACCCCTTTGTCCTGGACGGCTGAGATTAGATCATGGGTGGTTGATCCAACGGCGAGGAGCAGCAGGCGATCGGACGGCTGGCGTCGTGTCTGGAGGTGGTGACTGATCCGACGGTAGGGGGAGGTTCACGAAGAACACCTCCCCAGCGAGGTTCGAGCGGTGATTGCGGCCGACACACGGCCGCTCCGACCCCAGGATCAAGGGCAAAAAGGATCCTGGGATCCTTCCACGTCTGATGATGGCCTCCGGCGAGGCGGAGGCGGCGTGAAGCGGCCGGACGAGGAAGGTGACCTGGGCGGAGGAACCTGGAATCAATGATGGTCGATGGAGCCTTCTCTGGGGCTCAGACCTGCAGGGTTAAGTTCACAAAAACCAGGCGAGAAAAATGGGGGTCTCAGGTGATCCAATAGGGGGCGAAGAGTGGGTCGAGCGATGAGCTCCGGCGAACGGCGGAGAAGGGAGCTCGGGCGGCTCGAACTAAGCTGGATCGAGATGAATGGAGGGTGTTGCGTGATGAAGGAGCGACGAGGAAGAGGATGGAGGGGGTCTGCGGTCGATTCGAAGCGTTGGGTGGCCGGAAATGATGGGCGGAGCTCAGCTCCGCCGTGGGTTCGATCAACGATTCACGGCGAGTGGATAAACGACAAGCCAAACTGCTACTTAGATAACCTAAACTACGCTACAGCTACAAGAAAACGAAGAGAAAGGAGGAGGAGACTCACCAGAGGCGACGGGCGATGAAGCACGGCAGAGCTCCGACGAGGGGTCGAATCGCTTCGATTCTACACCAATCAACACGAACCCCGGGTCGATTCGACTCCCCCTGTCACGAGGAGCACGAAGAAGTAGGGGTTTGCGATTGAAAATGGTGGAAGAAGGATTAGATTCAAATTGAAGTCAGGGGGTTCTTTTTGTAGTGTTGACGATGGGCGTGGAAGACGAGGGCGAGAACGCCTCGATCAGTGGTCTTCAGCCCCAGATTTCACTAGGGCGTGAATCACCATTGATCGAGGAGCAAAAATGCAGAAGGCATCTTAGTGGATTGGTGCAAGGTGGAGCCTAGGAAACGGTGAGAAGAAGAGACAAAACGTCTCTGACAAGGCTGGAGGAGAAGGTCAGACAGTTGACCTAGGTCAACTGTCTGACCAACCTGGTTGGTCCACGTGGACCAACCAGGAAAAATCCTCAAAAACATTTTCAAAAATCGAAATAAAATAGTAAATAGATGAATTTCAATTTGGTTAAAAAATAAAAATTGTTTATTAATTTATGAAGTATTTTATTATGAATTTTATTTATTTTTATGAGGCTTATTTTTACAAGTTTACTTTTTACCCCTTTATAGGTATACTACATATACATTTTAGCATTTCATTTTTATTCTATGTGATTTAATGCTATTATTTTTATTTAGTATTTTATAAATTTATAAGATACTTTTATATACATAAATATATTTTTACTTTATTTTTCTGGTTTATTTTGTATATTTAATAAAATATGAGTATAAAAAAGTATAGGTGTACATATAGGTATGATACCTGTATAACCTATATGTGTTTATTTTTATTTTAAGTTTTATTTAGGTTTTTATTCTAATTTTAGTGTACATAATGATTATAAGGAACATTTACAACATTATAAAAATATAAAATATAAAAATAATGAACAAAGAATAAATTGAATATTTTATGCAGTACAGGTATACAATAGGGGTCCAAAATTCAACCGTCAAACCGTAGCTCCGCCAAATGCGAAACCACCACCATTAATTAGATTATTTTATGCTATATACAATTAAAGGTGAGTTTGCTACATTTGGAGTTGTCAATTGTGAGATGCGGACCTGGGAAGTTGGGATTCTGTATTTTTATTCAGACCATAACTTTTTATCTGTGTAACATTTTTCTATGAAATCAATTTTGTATTTTTCTTTGTTTAATTATCTACAACTTTCATGTACACAGTTTCTTTATTTGATGTATAAAAAGTGGAACCAAAAATAGGTCCCAAAATGAATAAAGAATGAATTAATAATTATAGGTATTTGGCCCTTATCTCCCCCTACATTATTCCGTGTCGACCTATTCATCAAGATGCCTAGGTCTCGGGGGTTTTGGGTCATAAAATATTTACAATATTTTATTCTTTTTTTTTCTTTATTTATTCTATAATTTTGGCTTTAATTACAGTATTTTATACACTAATATGATGCACATGCATGGATGCTAAGATGATGGTTTTAATGCTTTTTACAGGTATTTGCTAGGGTTTTTGGTGCCAAAATGATAGAATAAAGATGATGAAATGTGGATTCATCATCCCCCTATACTTTACCTTTGCTAGTCCCTAGCAAACACTTATGCAATAAGTGCAAAAGAAAAAGAAAGAAAAGAAAAAGAATAACTTGGTTTTTATCTGATTATCAAACTTGTCTTCACAAAATCAAAGTTTGGAGCTTAAGTCAGACCTTTGGAGATTTAGTGTGGGCGGTTGCTTAGTGAGAACCGTGTTTGAAATTCAACAGTCTTTGAGAATCCCAAAACTCTGCTCAAGTCTCCTCAATAGCCAGGTCAGAAATATCTCAATTCATACGCAAACTCTTACGACTATGATTCTGACTTGTATAGTGTAAGTGATGGTGGCTCTCCCCAACTAGAATGACAAAGAAACTGACTTCTCCAGTACGACAACCCAATGATTCCCCAATCCAGCAACTCCATCCTCGAGGAGCGGGGTATTCCCTTCTAAGTTCAAGTGGCAACCAGCTCAAGAGGAGGGGGTGAAGAGAAGAATGGACGGTAGCCAGTGTAGCTACCTATCCCGGGATGCAAGACCAGTGTAGTCAAGTCATCCTGCTGCAGGCTCACATATTTGACTTTGGAACTCAAGCTTGTTTATTGACTTTGTACATACTTGCAGGCTTTTTATTTTTGTACATGCCTGAACTTTTTTTTTTTGAATACTATATACAGCAGCATTTACATAAGGAGTTTTTCCTCTTGAGCCAGTAGACTATCCCTCTTTTGAAGCTTTATCGCAACCCACAGCCTCCTGTCTTTAGACTTCCTAATCACTGGACGGGTTGGGGTGCACTTCCCTCTCTAGAGGAGGACAAATGTTTCCACTTGTGTGCGTCTCATACTTGCAAATCCAATCCCCTCACCACTCCAACTGAGTTGAGCCATGTGAAAGGTGCAGGTGTCCATGTTAGGTCATTATCAACAAGAGTCGTGCGTGTGCTCCGAAATACTCTACTTAGGCGGTCAAGAATCCATTGAACCAAGTCCCGTGATCCTCAAAGAATTAAGTCAACTAGACCTGATGTACCTCAAACCCAGCTCCTATAAGGTTCCTGTTATTAGGTAGATTTTAAGGTCCAATCAAGCTCCAATCTCTGGATTTTATTTAGACTTGTTCAACTATCAAACTAAATCCGAAAAATGCGAATGCTATGCAATGCAATGCAGAAAATATTTTTGTGATGCAATTTTCAAAGATTTTGAACTTTTATGGATTTTTGAAAAGATGATGATGATGCATTTTTTGTATTTTTCAAAAAGATTTTTCAGGTGTTTTTGGATTTTAGTTTTGCAAATGTTTTTGGGATTTTTGGAAACAAAAAGATTTTGGCTAAAATCTAGGTTAAAACTATGTACACGGGAGTGCTTCTTCGTATATACAAGAAGTGGATTTTAAGAATTTACAAGGGTAAGTGGTCAATTTTATACATCTGGATATAGTGAATCTTGGTGTGATTCACCAAACTATTCTTTTACGCCACAAAGAAAAGTTTTTTTTAGAATCTATTTTTCAATATCTTTCTTTGATTACAGAATTCAATATTGGTGTTCCGTCAATGCACTAGAGGACAAATGCGAGAAAGGGGCTTTCATTTCCAGTATACCATAATTTAATATTTAAATTAGTATCTAATTAATATAAATAAATTTAGGGGCATGGAAAAAAAATAGGTTGTATTCCTCAAACTTATTTGACACAAGCTTTTCACACAATTTTTGAAAACTATAGTCCAAAATAATTTTTACAAACATTTTTGCAAACATGTACACACATTTGAAAATCATTTTGCAAAGGCTTTCAAAACAGTATATATAGGTTTTTCAAAATATTTTTGCAACCATTTTTCAAACCATTTGCAAATCATTTTTCAAACATTTTATTTCACACAAAGAAAATAAATTTTACAATCCACACATTTTACACAGGTTGAAAACATGTAACAAAACATTTTCAAAATAGTTTTCAATAAATGTTCACAAAGATTTTCAAACTATTTTTCAAACATTTTGTAAAAAACATTTTCCCCTGATGTATTAATCAGTAAATACAAAAAGAATTTGAGGAACAAAACACCTTTTTATTAAGGATTTTAATGAATTTTAAAGAATGAGTAGCCATATTATTAAGAAAATACGAAAGTACGAGTTACGGCTAAAGTATATACGACCCCCCTATACTTAGCTTGAGCTATGTCCTCATAGATCAGAGAGAAAAGAGAAGACATAACTCGTACTGAGTATAGGAAAATCTAAAGAATAAAGGAATACAGAGATGAATGAACGAATGAGAAGTTGACCATCCCCCTATACTTTGGATCAAATAATCCTAAGTATAGCAGACTGTACACAAAGCAGGGAGGGTCAAGGGTGGGAATGAACAGATCGTACTCAGATTGTCTCCCCCTATACTTAGGGTACGATATCCCTAAGTATGGACAAGAAGAGGAGACAATGGAGAAGATCAAAGAATAGAACAACTCGGGGTGCACACCCCCCTATACTTAGGACAAAGTACGTCCTAAGTATGGAAAACTGTCTACAAGGGCGGCACTTTTTTGATAGATAAAGAAGATATAATAGGAAAAGAAGAAAAGAAGAAAAGAAGAAAAGAAATGAGATTGGATATGAGCAACTCGGGATGCGCATCCCTCCCTATACTTTGGATAAAGTACATCCTAAGTATAGCAGTGATGGAAAGGGATGGCATCAATTCGGTAGAATAAGATAAAAGAAATTGAAAAGAAGAAAAGATGAAAAGGGAAATCATTCAAAAATGTTTTGATGCGCTTTGCCTTCCTCTGCCTCTTTCGAGATATTCAGCTCATCCTCATAGATTACTTGAATTGAGTCAACGACGGCCATGAATGTGTCATGTTCAAGGTATGGCTTCAGAAGCTGTCCATTGACTACAAAAGGCTGTGCGTCAGCTGACAGATTGGATATCAATACACTTCCGTTGTCACGCACCTTCCTAACCATGAACGGCCCGGTCCATTTGCTCTTCAATTTGCCTGGAAAGATTTTTAATTCGCATCGAACAACCATACCTTCTGACCTGGATCAAAGGACTTGTGGCGGATGTGCTTGTCATGCCATGTTTTGACCTTCTCCTTGTACATCAGGCTGTTGTCATATGCATAATCTCTGAATTCCAGTAATCTGTTCAGATCTAGTTTTCTGTTCTTTCCTGCTTGCTTGGAGTCCAAATTACAGATATTAATAGCCCATAGAGATTTGTGAATAAGTTCTACGGGCAAATGACATGGCTTGCCATACACCAGGCAGTAGGGAGACATTCCCAAGGGTGACTTGTACGCTGTTCTGTAAGCCCAAAGAACGGAATCAAGCAGCTGAGACCAGTTCTTGCGATCCGGACGCACAAGTTTCTGTAGTATTGTCTTAATCTCCCTGTTTGAACATTCAGCTAAGCCATTGGACTGCGGGTGGTAGGGTGAAGCAACACGATGTTCAATGCAGAATTCTTGGGTCAGCTTCTTCACCTCTCTGTTTATGAAATGGCTACCCCCGTCAGATATGAGAATCTTGGGGATCCCGAACCGTGCTATAAAGTGATCTCTCAGGAATCGACAGACAGTCCTACTGTCGGCGGCTCGGGCGGGAATAGCCTCCACCCATCAACTGACATAATCGACAGCAAGCAGAATATATTCATAACCCTGACTGTTGGGAAACGGGCCCATGAAGTCAATGCCCCATGCGTCAAAGACGTCTGAGATCTGAATGTATTTCAGAGGCATTGTGTCTCTCATTCCTATGGTTCCGCCCATCTTTTGGCAGTCAGTACAGCGTTTGACATACTCATCTGCATCTTTGAATAAGGAAGGCCACCAGAGGCCACTTTGAAGAACTTTTGTCGCCGTTCGTTTGCCTGAATGGTGTCCTCCAGAATCTTGATCATGACATAGAGCGAGGACACTTGGAACTTCCTCCTGAGGAATACACCTTTGCCAGATGCAATCTGCTCCCTCACGAAACAGATACGGGTCTTCCCACTGGTAAAAATGGATTTTAGACAAAAATCTGTCTATTTTCAACTTAGGCCAGTCCTGTGGGATTTTCTTGGCAACTAGATAATTCACAATGTCCGCATACCAAGGAAGTGAGGTGACAGACAGAATCGATTCATCTGGAAAGGTCTCTGTGATAGGCTGCAGGTTCAGCTTAGGAGACTCTAGTTCAGGAAGTCTTGACATATGATCGGCCACTACATTCTTTACCCCAGGTTTATCTCTGATTTCCAAGTCAAACTCTTGGAGGAGAAGGATCCACCGAATGAGACGTGGTTTGGCGTCCTTCTTCTGCTGTAAATACCGAATGGCCGAATGATCAGTGTAAATGATAACTTTGGACCCAAGGAGGTAAGATCTGAACTTTTCCAAAGCAAAGACTACCGCTAGCAGCTCCTTTTCAGTGACCGTGTAGTTTCTCTGGGCCTCATCGAGCGTTCGGCTAGCGTAGTGAATCGCAAATGGCACATTATCTTTTCTCTGTCCCAATACAGCCCCGATGGCATAATCTGACGCGTCGGTCATAATCTCGAAAGGCTGAGTCCAGATCGGTGGCTGTAGGACAGGAGCCTGCGTGATGAGCTCTTTCAACTGATTAAAGGCAAGGAGCACACGGTCGTCTACAATGAATTCATTGTCCTTGCCGAGCAATTCAGTCAACGGTCTGGCCAGTTTGCTAAAATCTTTGATAAATCGTCGGTAAAATCCGACATGGCCCAAGAATGACCGGACTTGCTTGATATTTGTAGGTGGCTCAAGTTTTGAAATTACATCCACCTTGGCTGGGTCAACCTCCATGCCACATTTTGAAACAACGTGACCCAGCACAATTCCTTCGGTCACCATGAAATTGCTCTTCTCCCAGGAGAGCACAAGGTTTACTTCGCAGCACCTCCGTAAGACTCGGTCTAGATAGTCCAGACATTGATCAAATGAATCCCCGTAGACCGAAAAATCGTCCATAAAGACCTCGAGAAAGCTGCCCACCATATCGGCAAAAACTGCAAGCATACTCCTCTGAAATGTGGCTGGGGCGTTGCAAAGCCCGAACGGCATCCGTCTGAAGGCATATGTGCCAAAAGGATAGGTGAACGTGGTCTTCTCTTGGTCTTCAGGAGCAATGGCAACTTGATTATACCCAGAGTACCCATCCAAGAAACAGAAATATTCCTTCGCCGCCAATCTCTCCAAGATCTGGTCGATGAAGGGTAGAGGAAAGTGGTCCTTCTTGGTGGCGAGGTTAAGTCTTCTGTAATCCACGCACACTCGCCAAGAAGTGGGTACTCTGGTGGCAATCTCCTCTCCTTTGTCATTCTTGACAATGGTAATCCCTGATTTCTTGGGCACAACATGCAGCGGGCTCACCCATTTGCTGTCGAAGATGGGATAGATAAATCCCGCATCGCACCATTTCTGGATCTCTTTCATAACAACCTCCTGCAGGTTCGGATTCAATCTTCTCTGCAGTTCTCGAGAGGGCCTGCAATCTTCTTCCAGAAAGATGCGGTGTGAGCAAAGTGACGGATTGATCCCATGGAGATCAGAAGTTTGCCAGCCTATCGTCTTGCGGTTGCGTTCAAGAACCTCCATCAGACGAGATTCTTGGTCTTCGGTCAGATGGGCATTGATAATGACCGGGTGCATATTAGGTTCTCCCGCAAGGAAGGCATAGTTCATGTTGGAGGGCAAAGGTTTTAGCTCCGGCGGGGTCTGAGCTGCTTCCGTGGTGACTTCAGCTATCAGTGTAGGTGGTGATTCATGCAACTGTTCGGTGTCCACCTTGTTCTGCTCTGTTTCTTCTCTCAGATTCTGACAGAATTCCTCAATAATTTCTTCTTCATTCAAGGATTCTTCAAACTTCAGCTCTTGGTTCTGAAGGCACATTACTCCCACAGCAGTTTCTTGTAGTACATCAGCAAGTTCCTCATCTTGATTGATACAGGGGAATTCGACTGCGGTCTCCACTTCCTCCTCTGGACAGAGGAGTTCATGGATTTCATTGTCATCCAGGAATAGGTTGGTATCTTGAATTTCTACTAGGAAGTCGCAGTCGTCAGCGTACTCGATCACTCTTGTACATGGAGTAGATGTTTGCTCGGTTGGTGTTCCTTCAGACAGGGTCTCAACTCGAATAATTTCATTGCCATCTCCATAAGTGATTTCTCCCGTCCCATAATTCACCACTGCGTTTGATGTCCGCAGAAATGGTCTTCTGAGTATGATTGGAGTAAGGAGCAACGGAGCTGGGACGTCCATATCTAAGACCACAAAATCGGCCGGGAATGACTTTCCCTGAACCGTGACGATTACGTCCTCCAACAGGCCCCTAGGCCGCTTGACTGACTTGTCTGCAAACTGCAGAATCATCTTTGTAGGCTTGAGCGGTCAAAACTTGAACTCCGTGAGTAGTGAGGCTGGCATTAAATTGACAGATGACCCACTGTCGAGAAGTGTTCGCTCGAATTCCTGATCAAACATCTGGCAACGTACAAGAGGTGCTCCCATATCTGGCTTTTTATCCGGGAGGTTGCTGATGGCGTTAATTGTGGCACTTGTGAGAATGTGTTTTTCAGACTTGCCACCTTTGCTTCTGGAATTGTGGGGGTTTGGCCTGCGCTTGGTTGTACATGCCTCTTTAAGTCCTTTCTTCACGGCTGGCATATACTCAAGAGCTTTCATCAATGGCATATTCAATACCAAATTCTGAATGATTTCTATGATAGCAGGATCAGACAACGCATTTTTCAAATTTTTCATTTTTTTGTGTTTTTTCATTGCTTCAGGAAAAGGAATATTTACAAACTCTTCACCAATATCATTCAAAATAGTATCCATATCGTTGATTACAGGTAGATGACAAAAAGGAATGGATTCATCTACAATTTACGGACCAAAAATGACAGGCTCGGCTTCACGTGCTGGCGTTGGACTTGCTGCAGGTGCGGTGCTCCTCCTGTCAGGAACTGGCTGAGATGTGGGTGCAAGCGTCTCCAATGCTGGCTGATTTCCACCGAGATTGTTGCTATCTTTTTGTGTTTTTCGATTTTCTTCATTTTTTATGGTTTTCTGGATGCTGGTGCTGCTCCCAAAATACTAGTTGGCCCTGGTGTTGGCTGGACTGACGATTCCCCGTCAGATGCAATGTGCTTTCCCTTCGTCATCGCCGATGGCTGAAGTGTCCTACCGCTCCTGAGAGTAACAGCGTTAGATAAAAAACAATTAATTTCACCTGATTCGGGTTGGACACTGCCGGCTACCTGCTCCTTACGTCGGAAATTGTTAGGGTTAGCTTCGACCTGGGCTGGTATGACAATTTTGGCTGCCGTCAGGTCGTCGATCTTCTGGTTCATCTCAGCCATATTCTTCATTAGTTGCTCTAAACAGGCCAGGGCCGGATTGACTGGCACAATCTCAGAGGAGTCCCCCTGTTGGGGTCTAGAATGCTGATAGGGTTGCTGAGATTGCGACTGATGACCTTGTGAAAATTGCTGAGGCGGAGGGTTTGAGGAGTACTGTGAGTTGTGCTGATTGTATTGAGCAGCCGGTTGCTGGTGATATCCTTGTCCGCGATATCCGGACTGCTGAGGATCGTGCTGGTAATTCTGCCTCCATGTGTTCCCATATGATGGAGGCTGGTACTGGTAAGGCTGCTGGAAGGGTCTCCCACCCTGCTGCTGCTGCTGATAGGGCCTGTTGCCCATGTTCTGACCCTGAGAATGTCCCTGAGGACGGTGACGAGCCCGGAAAAGCCGCGATAAGAAATTGTTTTTAATCGTCAATCGTGAAAATAAATATGTCGTCGTTGTAGGCGGCGATTCGGAAACAGTCAAGAAATAACCACAAAATAATGATTCAATTTTAATCTCGTGGTTTATGTTTATTTTACTTGGGCAAGTCCCAAGGTCGATCACAAGGAGGCAAAGGAACAACCTAGATTAATGTCTATCCAATTTTTAGTTCGGTTTTCAAGGCGGTATTTTTTTTTTTGGAATTTTTCAATGCAAGATGAGATGCGAAATGCAAATGCGGCCTAATTTAGGGACTAAAATGTAAAATACGTTCAAATGGTGTCCGAAAATTACGAAACTCGGCCGAGATGTAAAGAATGATGAAATAAGTGCACAGTAATTTTTTTTGTAATTTTTAGATGCAATGTGAATTTTTTACGAATTTTTAAATGCAAACAAAATGATTTTCAATATTTAATTTTAATAAATATTAAACCTACTTATTTTCGAGAACTAGAATTAGCTAAGATCTATCACTAGGTGATGGATCCCAGAAAAATCCTAGATCACAAAAATGTGGGGTCTAATACCTATTAAAAATTAAACAGTGAAATATGCAAACTGATTTATACAAGGCAAATGATGCATGCAAATGCAATGATTTTTGGGCACAATGTTAATCAAATTAATCTCTACGATATGTGATTTTTGGGGAATTTTTAGAGCAATGGTTAATTAACTATGAATTTCTGAGCACAGATTGGGTAAAATATTCTAATTTCCACAAAATATTTATTTATTAATCAACCGTAAATCACAAAAATATCCATAGCATGTCAAAATGTAGAGAATTAAGAGATGAACAAAGTGCTATTTTTAAATAAATAGAATGATGTAGAGAACAGTTCTAAAATGGATGGTGAACACAGGGGTACGGATGCAATAAAGTAAATAAAGAAATAATGCAGTGGGGGGTTCGCGTGATTACCAAGAAACTAGGGGGAAATTCTGCAAATTTCTCAAGGAGTCACGTGCAACGCACGTGACCTTGGCCTGAGGAGCTTGGTGCGAATATGGGGGAGCGCAGGGGGGCGGACTGCAAATGACCCACGCGGTCACGTGCAGCGCACGTGACCCGTGGGGATGAAGGCACCTGTCGTCCCCCACGCACGCGCCTTGCGCGTGCTGGGGTCTCGGGCTGCGAGCCCGGTGCTGGCGGTGGCAGACTCCGGCCGAGGCGGAGTGGACGATGGCGGAGTCGGTGGCGCTGGCGCCGACCTCCGGTGGTGGTCGAGTGAAGGTGAGGCGAGGGCGTCGTCGAGGCGGAGCTGGGGGGGAGCCTCAGGTTGCTGACGGAGTCGGCGGAGGCGAGTCGGAGAAGGAGGAGCTGGCCCGGTGGCGTGGTCGAGGGCGCAAGGCGGAGCGGGGGCGATGGCGATGCTTGTCGGCGGAAGTCGATGAAGGAGTAGTCGTCGAGGAGCTGGAGGGGCCCTTAAGCTCGGTGGAGATGGCGAAGTCGGGGAAGATGAAGTCGAGGACCTCCCTCTGGCCGACACACGGCCTAGAGGGCGGTTGCGGCGGTTGTGGTCCTGGTCTATGAAGAAGGTGGCCGGTGGCGTAGCTCCTGGAGAAGGAGGAAGCGGTCGGAGATGATGAAGTTGGAGGCGGAGCAGTTGTCGATGGCGGGAGTGGCGGAGCTGGCGTGTCGGCCAAGGGTGACGTCGTGGCGAATGTCGCTGGAGGAACGTCGGCGGTCGTTGGCTGAGCTCCAGGTGGCGATGTTGCGAAGGCGGAGGGGGCTCCGATGGCGGGGCGAGAAGATGAAGGTGGAATCGCGGAGGCGTAGCGGGAGCAGATGGAGGGCGAAATCGGCGGAGCGGAGCGGAGCGGAGGGCGGAAGAGAGAGGAAGAGAGATAGAGAGAGAGAGAAAAAGAGATTACCTGGAGAGGGATAAGGGGCTCGACGGCGTCGGGTGGCCGGAGCGAGGGCAGGCTCGGAGGAGCGCTGCGACGAGCTCGAAGAGCTCGGATCTCGCCGGGGTAGAGGGCTGTCACCACCTCGAAGGAGCCTTTAGGGCGGGAGTCGACGGATGCGTGGACTGGGGGCGGCGATGGGGTATTTATAGGGGAGAGGGAGGTCGGGCAGGCGCGAGATAGAAGGGGGGTTCGTCGGCGAGATAAGCGGAGGCCGTTGGGAGGTCAGCGGCGATGGAGGTTAAGGAGAGGAGGCGGCGGAGGGCGCGAAGGTGGTTGGCCGAGATCGCGGAGGAGGTTGCGGGGCGAGAGGCGCGGGAGGTGGACGACGCCCAGGCACCGTTCGATCAAACGAGATCGAACGGCTCCTATAGCGACACGTGGCGAAGAGAATAAGGGCAGAGGGAGCGGGTGCGCCGCACGTGCGGAGCACGTGCCTGGGGGCACGTGCGATGCACGTGCTTCGGTTTTAATTTATTTTTTTTATTTATTTATTTTTTTTTTTTTTATTAATAAAAACGAAGATTTAAAAAGCCCAAAAAACCATGACACGTGGCGGCCTCAGGGGCTGCCACGTGTCACCTCCAGAAAATTCGAAAAATAAATGTTTTGTAAAATCAAAAAGAAATAGCAAATGACCTCGGATCGAAAAAGTTCCTTCACGAAAAATGCTCGTCTCGACGAGATCTACAACTTTCATGAAGACATCAAAGCCAAATTCGGTCAAATGTGAAAAGTGAATTTTTGGGGTATCCTATGTACATAGAATACCTTGATTTTTGGGTTTTGTAATTTTTTTTGTCAATTTTAAACACGATAAAAATCTGGAAAAATAAGGAAAACTCAAAGATAAATAAAAGAGACCTTAATCTAATTTTTTTTGGATTTTTATTAATAAAGAAAATAAACACATAAAATACAGGTCAAAAAGCCGCAAAAATACAATGCACAAAAGAGGCCCAAAACCCAACTTTCACATACGAGCTCTGATTCACTTGAACTTGGTCTTGTTTTGAAGGTAATTGAATGTGCATTAGTTCAAAAGTGAGTAGGATCAAATCGGACACTGGATGGGAAAGATATGTGGCTTTTAGTCCGAAAATCCTGAAACTAGGGTTTGGGTTTTTGGTCCACTTAACAGGGTTAAATATTTTTTTTGTATTTTTTATTTATTCTTGTTAGTGATGTGTATACAGTGGAAGTGAGTTTGTGGTATGCGGTGTTAGCGTGAAGGGGTTAAAAATAGGGGAAGTTAGGCTATTTACAGGTCAATTTTTTGGCTTGGATTTTTGGCTTCTTATTTTATGCAGAACTTAATGCTAAAATGCAATTCTTATGCAATCATGCCTGAATGCTAATTATGCAGGATAAATGCAGAAATGCAATTGATTTTGAGGGACTTGAGCTTTAATTAATGAGACTTAGAATGGTGAATCTGAGATTCATCATCCCCCTATACTTAAACCATGCTCGTCCCTGAGCATCTAAAAAAAAATGCCATGAAGTGAAATGAGACTGGGTTCCATACCAAGATCATGAACTGAAGGTGAAAGTGAAACTACACTCGACCTTTGGATTAATAGTGTGGCGGAACTTCTGTGAGACTTAGAATTTCAAAATCAACAGCCCTCAAGTTCTACACATCATTGACACAGTTTCAACTCAGAAGTCATCTTAGATCAATCCTCTTCCCAAAGTATACCCTATGAACATTGAATAACCGACTCATGTGTGTGAAGGGTTTTTAGCTCTTCCCATCCAGAATGCCGGACTACCATGCTCCTCTCCTCTCCAGTAACTCATCCTCGGGGAGTCAGGTATTTCCTTCTAAGGTCTGTCGCGCTGTGTTCACAATCGAAATGGGGGAGAAGCTAGAAGAAAGAGAAAAGAACTGGAGGGGGTGGCCAGTGTAGTCACCTCTCCTTGTGAAGATGGCCAGTGTAGCCAAGTCTCCACCAAGATCTGCAGGTTTCTTGAAGCTTGGACCTTTTTGGTCGAATTTTTATTTGGTAGAATGCTTCTTTGTATTTGGAATTTTTGGAGGTTCTGCTTGGATCTTGTTTTGCCCCTACGGATATAGCATCTTTTTATTCCGTACATTTTTTGGGGTCTTAGAAAAAATTGTGCCCAGCCGTCCATCCCTTTTCCGAAGCTTTATTTCAACCCGTACTCCGGTCTTTAGATTTCCACGCTACCAGAAAAGAGACTCACACAGTCTTCCAACATCCCGTTTGGGTTGAGCTAAGTGCATAGTGAGAGAGTGCGAATTAATTCCCTATTCCAGAGTGGTACCCAGAATGAAGAGACCAGGTTAGACACTAAGAGTCAAACGCTGTACATTGTCATGTGGAACTTAAGGAATTAAGTCAAAAAGACCTGAAGCTCTTAAAATTCTATTTCTCGGTGAAGTTCCTCTGAAAATTAGGTGGATTAAAGCCAAGCCCAGACCACTCTCGGTTTCGGCTCATAACTCGGTTCAGAACCCAATGACTTTTCACAGATGCAAATGTATGTGATGTTGGATGGAGTGCAGGTGCGTGAAATGCAGACATTTCATTTTTTTTTTTTTTCGTGTGTGTGCAAAGATGAAATAAGAAGCCATTTTTTTCTTTCAAAAATTTTTTTGGGCAAGTTAGTGTTAGTAGCAAAAACTCTTTTTTTTTTTTTTTTTTTTGTTAGTACCCACCCCGTAAATACATATAGACTTACGCGAAAGTACGAGATATGGGTAAAATATATACATAGTATATACAGACCCCCCTATACTTAGCGAGTGCTGTGTCCTCAGAGCACAAGAAGCGTGAAGAAGACATAGCTCGGGCTAAGCGTAAGAGAGTGAGAAAAAAGAAGAAAAGAAGAAAAAGAAGAAAAAGAATGAACAGAAAAGCGGTCAGGAAATGAGGCGAGTAAATACAGATGGATGTCGGTTCCCCCTATACTTAGGCTTTGAACAGCCTAAGTATGGAAGAAGGGTGGATATAAAGCGATTAGGAGTTAGGAGAAGAATGGTGTATACAGATGGCATCGGTCCCCCCTATACTTAGGCCTTAGCCTAAGTAAAGGAAGAAGCTGTACACGGAGGCCGATGTGGTCGGGAGGGAGGGAGGGTGTGGTCAGATAGATTTTCAATATCCTCGCTCTGCGTGAAATAGATGGCCTCGACTTGAACTGTTTGTTCTTTGGATGATTCAATGTATGGCTTCAGCATTTGTCCATTTACTGAGAACGGTTGTGCATTCTCTTTGAGTTCGGCAATGTCTACGCTTCCATTGGTATGCACATCGACGACAATGTAGGGACCCGTCCATTTTGATTTGAGTTTCCCATGAAAAATCTTCAAACGAGCATTAAACAACCACACTTTTTGTCCAGGGACAAAAGTCTTCTCTCGAATGTGTCTATCATGCCATCTCTTGACCTTGTCCTTATAAATCACACTGTTGTCATATGCCCGATTTCGGATTTCAATTAGCTCATTCAGATTTAAGTCTCGACATAGTTTCCCGAGGTGACAACTCCAATTCAACTTTTTGATCGCCCACTCAGATTTGTGGATCAATTCTGCAGGAAGATGACATGGCTTGCCGTAGATCATCCTAAAAGGTGAAGTACCGAGTGGAGTCTTATAGGCTGTCCTATAGGCCCATAGAACTTGGTCCAACAGTGTTGACCAATTCTTCCTATCGGGACGAACCAATTTCTGGAGAATGCTCTTCACCTCTCTGTTAGAAACCTCTGCCATGCCGTTAGATTGTGGGTGATACGGGTTGGCTATTCTATGCTCAAATTTATACTCCTTAGCCAAAGATCTCATCTCCCTGTTCACGAAGTGGCTACCTCCATCAGAAATCAATACTTTTGGTATCCCGAACCTCGCAATGATGTTATCTTTGATAAATTTACAGACGACTTTGCTATCTGCGGTTCGGGTTGGAATAGCCTCTACCCATCTTGATAAATAATCCACCGCTAACAAGATGTACTCAAATCCATTGCTGTTGGGAAAGGGACCCATAAAATCAATCCCCCATGCATCAAAAACATCACAGAAAATTATTGGTTGCATGGGCATTTCATCTCTATATCCCATAGTCCCTCCCATTCTTTGACAAATCGGGCATGACCGTACAAATTCATTAGCATCCCGAAATAAGGTCTGCCAGTAAAATCCACATTGGAGTACCTTGTGCGCGGTTCTCTTTCCCGAATGGTGTCCTCCAGCCTCGAGAGAATGACAGTGTGTGAGGACGCTCTGATATTCCTCCTGAGGGATACATCTTCTCCAGACACAATCCGGTCCTTCATAGAAAAGGAAAGGATCGTCCCAATGGTATTTCCTCGAATCCGACTTTAATCGATCAATCATTTTTTTGGTCCAACCATAGGGAACTTTCTTGGAGACAAGATAGTTCACTATGTCGGAATACCATGGGGTTGACTCAATGACGCAAATCGATTCGTCTGGAAAAGTCTCCTTGATTGGTCCGATATCAGGATGATCGTTTTGCTCGATTCGGGAAAGGTGATCAGCAACAACATTCTTTATTCCAGGTTTATCCTTGATCTCCAAATTAAATTCCTGGATTAACAAGATCCATCTCAAAAGTCGTGCCTTAGCATCCTTCTTATCCATGAGATATCTGATTGCTGTGTGGTCTGTGAAGATTGTCACCTTGGAGCCCAATATGTATGATCTGAATTTTTCCAGGGCCCAAACAACCGCGAGCATTTCCTTTTCAGTCACTGTATAGTTTCTCTGTGCAGGGTCCAATACTTTGCTCGCGTAGTGAATCGCATAAGGAATTCCATCTCTTCTTTGTCCGAGCACCGCTCCGACAGCAAAATCCGATGCATCAGTCATGATCTCGAAGGGAAGAGACCAGTCGGGAGCTTGTAATATCGGCGATTCACATATTTTCTTTTTCAGGAGCTCGAAGGCCTCTAGACATCTGTGATTTACAATAAACTCGGTGTCTTTTCCTAAGAGCTCAGTCAGTGGGCGGGCGATCTTTGAAAAATCAGGAATGAACCGTCGATAAAATCCAACATGCCCTAAGAACGACCTCACTGACTTGACGTTGGTTGGTGGCTCAAGTTTCTTGATCACATCCACCTTGGCAGGGTCCACCTCCATTCCCTTTTTGGAGATGACGTGCCCCAACACGATACCCTCAGTCACCATGAAGTGACTCTTCTCCCAGGAGAGTACCAAATTTACCTCCCTGCATCTCTGAAGGACTCGGTCCAAGTGTGCTAAGCATGTATCAAATGAATCACCATGAACCGAGAAGTCGTCCATGAAGACTTCCAGGAAATCACCAACCATTTCGGCAAATACGGCAATCATGCACCGCTGAAATGTGCCTGGGGCATTGCAAAGCCCGAATGGCATGCGCTTGAATGCGTAAGTACCGAATGGGCATGTGAATGTGGTCTTTTCCTGGTCCTCGGGAGCGATAGCTACTTGATTGTAGCCGGAGTACCCATCAAGAAAACAGAAGAATGCTTTCCCTGCAAGTCTCTCCAAGATTTGATCAATGAATGGCAGTGGAAAGTAGTCTTTCTTGGTCGCAGCATTCAGGCGCCGGTAATCGACACAGACGCGCCACGACGTGGGTACTCGGGTCGCGATCTCTACCCCCTCCTCGTTGGTAACCATCTGGATTCCCGATTTCTTCGGGACGACATGAAGGGGGGCTACCCACTTGGAGTCAGAAATGGGGTAAATAAATCCTGCTTTGCACCATTTCTCTATTTCTTTCTTCACCACTTCCCGAAGATTGGGGTTTAATCTTCTCTGAAATTCACGGGAAGGCCTTGCATTATCCTCAACATAAATTTGGTGCGAGCAGAGAGCAGGGTTTATTCCTACGAGATCCGACACAGTCCAACCTATGGCTTTTCGATTTCGCTCAAGGACTTCGATCAGTCTGGATTCTTGGTCCATGGTTAATGATGAGCTAATGATCACAGGGAATTTTTCTTTGGGTCCTTTGAGGAATGCATATTTCAGCGTGGGAGGTAGTGATTTCAGCTCTGGCAATTCTGAATCGTCGATCAAGTCTGGTTGAATGACTTTTGCTTCTGTCTCAGTATCGGTTGGTGGTGAATCACTGGGTGAGATATTGGCTACCAATTCCAAAGAAAAGTGAGTTGGATCGATAGAGGAGAATGGTAATTCGGCCAGAGCCGTGTCTGACTCATCATCGATTGTCTGTCCCAAAGGTGAGGTGCTTGATAAATCCAAGAGGATTTCAGTGTTGTCTGGGGGTGTAGAGATCTCAGAGACTGCATGGTGGATTATTTCTTCTTCCGAGGATGTGCCTTCTATCTGGATGTCTGGCAGTTGGTCCCATGGCCCAGTGGTTCTGAGAAGATTGCATTCTGATGTTTCGGCATCTTCAGTCGTGGATTCGGAGTCTGGTCTTTGCCACTTTGTTTGTTTCATCGCCAAGTCCACTTCTCCGCCTGGAGAACGGAATTTCATCATGCCAGTTCCGTAGTCGAATACGGCCTTAGCAGTTCTTAAGAAAGGTCTTCCGAGAATGATTTGTGATTCCTTCCAATGGTTCGGGGTCTCCATGTCCAGGATAGTGAAGTCTACTTTGTATTCTGTACCCTCGATGATGATGATGACATTCTTCACTTCTCCCTTAGGTCTTTTAGTGGATTTATCAGCAAATTGGAGTAAAGATGATGATTTCTTGAGAGGGCCCAACTCCAATCGATAATATAAGGCTAAGGGTAGAAGGTTTATGGAAGATCCATTGTCGAGAAGTGTGCGTGTGAATGCTATGCCGCCAATGTGACTTTCCACATAATGGGCGCCTAGATCCCTTTTCTTTCTTGGCAGATGCTGATTTTTGACGCATTTGGTGGTGGCAACTGTCAAGATATGAGTCTCCACAAATTGACTTGTTCTCTTTGTACGAGTCCGGGTGGGGGTGCATTTTGCCTTCAAGTATTTTTGAAAGGCTGGATTACCTGCCACGTATTGATCAAAGGGTACTTTGACTGTGATGTTTTGTTGGCAGAATTTTTCCATGGCTGGGTCGTCTTTGATATTTTTCTTTTGCTTTTCTTTTTTTAAGGCATGGGGGAAAGGAATGGATGCATTTGAGACAGGAGATAGAGGATCAGAATCAAAAATACGAGCATCTTTATTCGACTTGGAGTTTTTATTACAATCATAATAATCAAAATCAGGTTGCTGAAAAGGTGACAAAGGTATTTTTGCAGCAACTAGAGGCTCAAGGTCCTCTGCAGACTCCATAGATGCTTTCCCCTTCTCTGGTGCTGGGATCTTCAGGTGTCCTTCTTCATTCTCCTCGGAAGCATCCTCCGGCTGATCCTCCGAGTCTTCATGAACCGATTCCCGAGTCCGATCAGGCACGGCCACGGTCCTTCCGCTCCTGAGTGACATGGCATGTATATTGTCAAACGAAAGGTTCTCATGTTCGGACATGGAAAAATCCGAAGAGTATACCTGGCCAGTGTGTTGAGATGATTGAGATCGGTTCAAGCTATTAGGGTTAGCTTGAACTTGGGCGGGAATGGTTGTAGTGGGGACAGTCTGCTCATCCTTCCATCGGGATAGACGATTAACATCTACCCTCAGATCATATAGCTCACTTCGGAAGCTGTGAAGTTCTTCCAACATCTGTCTCTGGATATCAACAGGTTCTTCCGGAGGATTGGATGATTGAGCCGAAGGTCTGGGAGCTTGGTGTTGCTGACGGTATTGCTGAGATTGGTTTGGGCGGTTGTAGGGCTGCTGCTGCTTCGGTTGCTGGAATGCGGCATTATAGAAAGTGGGTGGGCGCTGATAAGTCTGACGGTCTCCCATATTACCCTGTCGGGTAGTGTCTTGGGTGTACCAAATGCCGTTTATTTCGAAGGTCAGGGGCGGGGCTTCTTGGATTGTCTCGGCCGGTGGGGGTGGTTGCTGAGAAGCTTGGGCATAGGCTTGGTCCTGTACCCAGGATTGTTGCTGTTCTGTTCCTAGCTGCTCCTGGACATGGTGCACATGGTAGACCGGGACTGTTGGTGCAGCAGGTACCCCCATCTTGGACATCTTAGTAGTGAGCTCCTCCATCTGCTTTGGGAACTGGGAGATCCGGTTGTCGATGTCGCTCACTCTCTTGTCCACTATTGACAATTTATCAGAAATAAAATGCATGCTTGGAATTAAGTCCTCAGCTATTTCTGCCACAGTCTGCTTCCCGCCTTTGGCTTGAAGAGTGTTCAGGGAATCAGTGTATGCACGACTGGCAATTTGAGACCGGCTTGTTTCTGCCATCTGCTCCAGTATTTTCCAGACGGTCTCAGCTCCACGTGATGTGTAATTCCCTCCGCAGGCAGCACTAACTAACCCTTGAGTCTCGTGGTTGAGGCCAGAGTAGAGTGATTGGACTAGGATGTTGTTGTCCAGATCATGGCAGGGACATTTTTGTAGCAGGTCCTTAAACCTATCCCATGCCTCACAAAGTGGTTCATTGGGCATCTGAGCGAAACTGGTGATGCGGGTCCTCATTTGATTGGTCCGGCTCAAGGGGTAGAATTTCTTCAGAAAGAGGTTTTTGAATCTCTCATAAGTCGTCACAGTCACCCCCAAGTTCTTCACCCAGTAGTCTGCCTTCCCTTTCAAGGCGAAAGGTAGTGCAGTGAGACGAATGTAGTCTTGGCTGACTTGTGGGTGCCTCAGATTAGAACATATCAGCTCTAGGTCCCTCAGGAATTCATATGGCTCCTCAGTCGTATTACCATGGAATTGAGGTAATTGACTGACAAAGTGTGGCTTTAATTCATAGTGGATCTCCGGCTGTGGTGGCTGTAAATAGTTCCACACTTGGTACTGTCCAGGGTTGTAAGCGGCTTCCATTGGCACTTCCATTGGCACTTCTTCCCCAGCATTCAATTGCTCAAGTTGTGTCCTTAGTAACTGTTGTTGCTGCTCAGATGCAGCCAGTCTTGCTAGGATCATTTGAATGGCGTCCTCATTTGGTTTATCTTCAGGGTCTTTTCTGGGAGGCATCTCTTCTTCTTCACCTTCAGAATACAAAGGGTTCGAGTTAATAGATTGGAAAGAATTGATGTAATAGTTGTTCTCAATTTTTGGTGATAGAGAGATAGGTTGGGTCTGTCTTCCTTCTAGGAAGAAGAAAGAATCGTAAGAATTGAGTTCTTGGGAATGATTTCCCGGAGGCCAAGCAGGTCCAGAGTAAGAGTTTCTCTGGGCATTTAAGATTGGGGAGTTTGCGGTAGAGAGATACGAGCCTGAACAAAAATTACCACAATTCTCCATTCTCGGAGTCAACAAGATGTTTTATGATGTAGACACAATTGTGTGGTATTCGTTGATGCACTATTTTCTACGCACAACCAAACACAATACAAGGGTTGTTTCACCAACTCAACTCAAAGTGAAGACCGTAAAGGTTCGGTCAATTATCTTGTTAGTTTTAATTGGTGAGAATTCAATCTTGCAAGCCGTTTAAACGAGATGTTAGGTTTGGAGCTGGGCTCTATCCTAGTGTGCGTCTCTCTCCTCGCTGCAAGATAAAATCAAACAATGACGGGGTTGCTCTCCCGCAGAAATTCTTGATTTTGTGGATTTTTTAGATCGGCTATATTTAGCAGTCCCAGTTTTATTAAGGCGATCACTGTAGAATTTAGGTGAACACAAATGCACGTCTACCGTCCAGTCCCAATTTCCTTTAGACTTAAGTGATAAAACAAGAGGGAGGAAGTCGGGAAAAGCCGATGCACGCGGAAAACGATGATGAATGCTCAGTTAGAAGACTTACAGTGCCTCCTCGCAATCTCCATGTGGGATGCAATACAGAATTTAAAAAATTACACTGAATGCGTGCAAGCCGATGAAAACCGCACCTAAACAGAAAGTTCTATTAGCGGGAAGAATTGAGTTAAATTTTTGTCTAAGTTGAACGATCTAAGGTGCGTCTCGATTAATGTGCAGTGTGGCTTAAGATCCTACGAGCACAATCAGAAATAAAAAAATGCTCTAAGAGCCGTATGTGCAGGTCTATCCTAATCGCCACTCAAGTCGGGCCCCACCCTCTCCGGAGAGTGAAACAGGCCACGACACACCACAAATAAAGTTCAATGTCCTTGTACACACGCGAGAGTCCAAACGGACACCGCTATAAATGAGCAGAAAATAAAAATACAGAAATTAAAAACCTAGACTCTACGCTCTCTCACGACTCGACTCGATCTTAATTTAATTGCGGTTTCTTCGGGTGTCGGTGAAGATGCGTCGGTTTCTTGAAAAACCGCTCCACGTGCGCCGGGTACCTCGCAAAAAAAATAAGAGAGAGATTGTAAGAGAGTGACTCAAAAAATAATCAAAAATAAAATAAATGAAAGAAATGCTGAAAAATAAATACAAGAAATAAAATGGGATTTACAATGAAAAATTCGGGGGTCAGACTACCCGAATTCGGAAAACCGAACAGAAATTTTCAAAACAACAAACTAAGCCGTTTGCCTCCCCGGCAACGGCGCCATCTGACGAGCCCGGAAAAGCCGCGATAAGAAATTGTTTTTAATCGTCAATCGTGAAAATAAATATGTCGTCGTTGTAGGCGGCGATTCGGAAACAGTCAAGAAATAACCACAAAATAATGATTCAATTTTAATCTCGTGGTTTATGTTTATTTTACTTGGGCAAGTCCCAAGGTCGATCACAAGGAGGCAAAGGAACAACCTAGATTAATGTCTATCCAATTTTTAGTTCGGTTTTCAAGGCGGTATTTTTTTTTTTGGAATTTTTCAATGCAAGATGAGATGCGAAATGCAAATGCGGCCTAATTTAGGGACTAAAATGTAAAATACGTTCAAATGGTGTCCGAAAATTACGAAACTCGGCCGAGATGTAAAGAATGATGAAATAAGTGCACAGTAATTTTTTTTGTAATTTTTAGATGCAATGTGAATTTTTTACGAATTTTTAAATGCAAACAAAATGATTTTCAATATTTAATTTTAATAAATATTAAACCTACTTATTTTCGAGAACTAGAATTAGCTAAGATCTATCACTAGGTGATGGATCCCAGAAAAATCCTAGATCACAAAAATGTGGGGTCTAATACCTATTAAAAATTAAACAGTGAAATATGCAAACTGATTTATACAAGGCAAATGATGCATGCAAATGCAATGATTTTTGGGCACAATGTTAATCAAATTAATCTCTACGATATGTGATTTTTGGGGAATTTTTAGAGCAATGGTTAATTAACTATGAATTTCTGAGCACAGATTGGGTAAAATATTCTAATTTCCACAAAATATTTATTTATTAATCAACCGTAAATCACAAAAATATCCATAGCATGTCAAAATGTAGAGAATTAAGAGATGAACAAAGTGCTATTTTTAAATAAATAGAATGATGTAGAGAACAGTTCTAAAATGGATGGTGAACACAGGGGTACGGATGCAATAAAGTAAATAAAGAAATAATGCAGTGGGGGGTTCGCGTGATTACCAAGAAACTAGGGGGAAATTCTGCAAATTTCTCAAGGAGTCACGTGCAACGCACGTGACCTTGGCCTGAGGAGCTTGGTGCGAATATGGGGGAGCGCAGGGGGGCGGACTGCAAATGACCCACGCGGTCACGTGCAGCGCACGTGACCCGTGGGGATGAAGGCACCTGTCGTCCCCCACGCACGCGCCTTGCGCGTGCTGGGGTCTCGGGCTGCGAGCCCGGTGCTGGCGGTGGCAGACTCCGGCCGAGGCGGAGTGGACGATGGCGGAGTCGGTGGCGCTGGCGCCGACCTCCGGTGGTGGTCGAGTGAAGGTGAGGCGAGGGCGTCGTCGAGGCGGAGCTGGGGGGGAGCCTCAGGTTGCTGACGGAGTCGGCGGAGGCGAGTCGGAGAAGGAGGAGCTGGCCCGGTGGCGTGGTCGAGGGCGCAAGGCGGAGCGGGGGCGATGGCGATGCTTGTCGGCGGAAGTCGATGAAGGAGTAGTCGTCGAGGAGCTGGAGGGGCCCTTAAGCTCGGTGGAGATGGCGAAGTCGGGGAAGATGAAGTCGAGGACCTCCCTCTGGCCGACACACGGCCTAGAGGGCGGTTGCGGCGGTTGTGGTCCTGGTCTATGAAGAAGGTGGCCGGTGGCGTAGCTCCTGGAGAAGGAGGAAGCGGTCGGAGATGATGAAGTTGGAGGCGGAGCAGTTGTCGATGGCGGGAGTGGCGGAGCTGGCGTGTCGGCCAAGGGTGACGTCGTGGCGAATGTCGCTGGAGGAACGTCGGCGGTCGTTGGCTGAGCTCCAGGTGGCGATGTTGCGAAGGCGGAGGGGGCTCCGATGGCGGGGCGAGAAGATGAAGGTGGAATCGCGGAGGCGTAGCGGGAGCAGATGGAGGGCGAAATCGGCGGAGCGGAGCGGAGCGGAGGGCGGAAGAGAGAGGAAGAGAGATAGAGAGAGAGAGAAAAAGAGATTACCTGGAGAGGGATAAGGGGCTCGACGGCGTCGGGTGGCCGGAGCGAGGGCAGGCTCGGAGGAGCGCTGCGACGAGCTCGAAGAGCTCGGATCTCGCCGGGGTAGAGGGCTGTCACCACCTCGAAGGAGCCTTTAGGGCGGGAGTCGACGGATGCGTGGACTGGGGGCGGCGATGGGGTATTTATAGGGGAGAGGGAGGTCGGGCAGGCGCGAGATAGAAGGGGGGTTCGTCGGCGAGATAAGCGGAGGCCGTTGGGAGGTCAGCGGCGATGGAGGTTAAGGAGAGGAGGCGGCGGAGGGCGCGAAGGTGGTTGGCCGAGATCGCGGAGGAGGTTGCGGGGCGAGAGGCGCGGGAGGTGGACGACGCCCAGGCACCGTTCGATCAAACGAGATCGAACGGCTCCTATAGCGACACGTGGCGAAGAGAATAAGGGCAGAGGGAGCGGGTGCGCCGCACGTGCGGAGCACGTGCCTGGGGGCACGTGCGATGCACGTGCTTCGGTTTTAATTTATTTTTTTTATTTATTTATTTTTTTTTTTTTTATTAATAAAAACGAAGATTTAAAAAGCCCAAAAAACCATGACACGTGGCGGCCTCAGGGGCTGCCACGTGTCACCTCCAGAAAATTCGAAAAATAAATGTTTTGTAAAATCAAAAAGAAATAGCAAATGACCTCGGATCGAAAAAGTTCCTTCACGAAAAATGCTCGTCTCGACGAGATCTACAACTTTCATGAAGACATCAAAGCCAAATTCGGTCAAATGTGAAAAGTGAATTTTTGGGGTATCCTATGTACATAGAATACCTTGATTTTTGGGTTTTGTAATTTTTTTTGTCAATTTTAAACACGATAAAAATCTGGAAAAATAAGGAAAACTCAAAGATAAATAAAAGAGACCTTAATCTAATTTTTTTTGGATTTTTATTAATAAAGAAAATAAACACATAAAATACAGGTCAAAAAGCCGCAAAAATACAATGCACAAAAGAGGCCCAAAACCCAACTTTCACATACGAGCTCTGATTCACTTGAACTTGGTCTTGTTTTGAAGGTAATTGAATGTGCATTAGTTCAAAAGTGAGTAGGATCAAATCGGACACTGGATGGGAAAGATATGTGGCTTTTAGTCCGAAAATCCTGAAACTAGGGTTTGGGTTTTTGGTCCACTTAACAGGGTTAAATATTTTTTTTGTATTTTTTATTTATTCTTGTTAGTGATGTGTATACAGTGGAAGTGAGTTTGTGGTATGCGGTGTTAGCGTGAAGGGGTTAAAAATAGGGGAAGTTAGGCTATTTACAGGTCAATTTTTTGGCTTGGATTTTTGGCTTCTTATTTTATGCAGAACTTAATGCTAAAATGCAATTCTTATGCAATCATGCCTGAATGCTAATTATGCAGGATAAATGCAGAAATGCAATTGATTTTGAGGGACTTGAGCTTTAATTAATGAGACTTAGAATGGTGAATCTGAGATTCATCAGACGGGTCAGCTGCGCTTCATTGTTCCATACGCCATTTATTTCCTGAATCAGTGGCGGGGGTGGAGAGAACTGCTCGGGGTACGCTGACTGGGGCTCTGGTTGATATACAACCATCTGTGTCTGGGGCTGCGGGGGCTGCTCCGGGGCCTGCACGTAGTACACGTGCTGGACCGGTTGGGGTTGCTGTGGAGTCGGCTGAGGATGTTGCTGCATGGTGGGCTCCTTCTTCTCAGCACTCGGCTCTGCAGAGGCAGACACAGAGTTGCACATGTTGGCATTCAATGCTCGGATGAGCTGCTCCAGCTGCTGGTAGATCTGGTCGAGCTTCTCCAGACCTTGGGTCCTCTTCTCTATGATTGCCAGTTTTTCGAGGTCCTGCGACCTCTTCTCGATGATATCCACTTTGGACAAGTGGCTCCCAATGATGCTCAGGTTGGAGCTCTCATCTTTGTCCTCGGTGTGAGAAGCCATGTTAACTGGCTTGCTGATGGCGGGTGGTGGCTTCATGTAGCTTCTGGACGAGGATTGGGATGCTTCTCCCTCAGCCATTTCTTCGAAGACATTCCATACTACGTCCTCGTCCTTGTTAAAATGTGAACCGCCGCAAACTGCATCCACGAGCTTTTGGCTCTCGAATGATAGCCCCCCAAAGAAGTGTTATACGAGACTGGTTTTTGGTATTTCATGGTGGGGGCACTTTTCCTGGAGATCTTTGAATCTCTCCCACGCTTCATGGATTGTCTCGTGGGGCTGCTGGCAGAAACTGGAGATCCGGGCGCGCATCTGATTTAATCTCCCAAGAGGATAGAATTTATGGAGAAAGGCAGACTTCAATCCCTCCCAAGTGGTGACGACCTTCCCAAGATGGTCAACCCAATAAAGGGCCTTGTCTTGAAGGCTGAAGGGAAACGCGGTCATCTTGACTACATCCAAAGGGATTCCGGGGTAATGAGTAGTGGAA
The DNA here is from genome assembly GCA_037367405.1 of Ottelia alismoides. Taxonomy (NCBI): domain Eukaryota; kingdom Viridiplantae; phylum Streptophyta; class Magnoliopsida; order Alismatales; family Hydrocharitaceae; genus Ottelia; species Ottelia alismoides. Next base: position 1,518,302 of record JAZKJV010001327.1, on the reverse strand, counting down.
CAGATGCGGCCAAACTTCTTGAGAAAGATGTATGGTTCTTCAGTGGTGTTCCCAAGGAAAGTGGGAAGCAATGACAGAAATTGCGGCTTCAATTCGAAGTGAGCGTGCATACGTGGAACTTGAATCCACTCAGTGATACGCCCTGCCCCTGGATTGTATGTCTCCTTGAGTGTGGGCTTGGGCTGCGGTGGATCTTCTTCTGCTGCTTCATATTCGGGTCCCACTGAAAACTCATCATTGACTTCATGGAAATTGGGGTCAAAGTTTGGGTCATCCTCACGTCGGCCGTCTCTCGCATCGGCCCTCCTCCTCAGATCGTTCAGCATGTCCTGGAAGGCTGTCTGTGCCAGGGCCTGATTAGTCAACTGCTGCTGAATGGCTTGGATGGAAGCCAGCAGCTGACTGTTAACCTCTCCCTGCGTGGTATATTGTCCTTCCCCTGTATGGACCTCAGGTTCCTGCTGGGGTTGTGGTCCTTTTCCTCTCCCACCTGCCATCTCAGACTGTACTTGAATCTCTGACTCTTGATCGGGTGAAGGATCTGCATGACGGAGTAAACCCTGATCAGTATCTTCCTCATCATCTACTGTTGAGATGAATCTGGGATTAAGGTCAATCCCAGAATGTTGTGAACGGAGCATATGATATTGACTGAAGTCGACCTCCATCCACAAGGGGTTATTTCGGGGACAAGAGTAATCCCAGTCTATTGGAAGGGGAAGAGCTAGTTCGGGTTGCAAGTCCATCCTGAATAGCGGATTAATTGGAGAAAGGCAAGTATTAAAAGAGGCGAGAATAGGGGAGTCCAAGGAGACGTTCGCAAGATCCGAATTAACTCTTCGGAGATCACCCCTCTTTATTGAAGATGTCGATGTCACGGAATCGATATGGGTGTCGGCAAGGTCCCGACTAAACCATCCGTGCGATGACATCTTGAGAAGATCAAGAGGAAAGGATGTTGGATGAAAGATACGGGGGTCAACAAGAAACAAATAGAATGCAAAACAGTAGAAGGCTCACAATAAGCAAGGGTCAACTGGAGGGAAGACAGAATTTGCGCAAAGGCGCGATATTTTTGATCTTTGACCTAAATGTGACTAGCAACCGAAGTGAAAACACACAGAAATAAACAACAGGTGATTTTTAAAATTTTTTAAGGAGTTTTAATATTTTTTGGTATTTGCTAATGCAGACAGTAGCAAAAATACCTGTTTTTGAATTTTTATAAATATGAAAAAGCAAAGAAAATGCAAAACAAAAATATGACGTGAAATTAAAATGCAATAGGAGCTTAGACTAATTTATGTGGATTTTTTATGATTTTAGAGGTGCAGGAAATAATTACTAGAGACAAAGAGAAAATGCATTCGAGCAGGGGCGTTTTTATAAATATCTAAAAGTTCAGGGCCCACACGCAATTTTTCCACGAAATAAACAATATATTAAATAAGTTCCAAGAACTGATACAAATACCCAAACCCGAAGGGGGTTTCCTGTAAAATTTCCAAACTCACGCGCACTAGGCACGCGACCTGGCAAGGGTATTTCTGCAATATCACAAAGTTCCAGGGGCTAGTATGAAAACCATCCAAAAAATATTACTCTATGATAAAATGTTCACGGAATAAAATAAAATAAAATAACAGAACCCTAGGGGTTCCTTGTAAAATTGCCCGTCCCCTCATGCGCACAGGCACATGAGGTGACGTGGCAAAGGACCTAATAGCAAATACGAGAAGTTCAGGGGCCTTATCCTAAATATTACAAAATAGTTAGAACTATAGATGAAAGTTTATAGACTATTTAATAAATACAAAAAGCGCTCGGGTTAAAGTGCAAAATACCCAAGCTTTGTGTAGGAACAGACAGCTGGGATGCGTCCACTTAAACACGTGGCGGCGCTGGAGCGCACGATACCGCTTGGCCTCTAACGGCTGAGATTAGATGATCAGAATGGGATCGACGGTGTTGGGAGGCCCAGATCCAAAGGCTGCTGCTTTGTCTGGAGCTCCGGCCCCAATCGGACGGAGGAGAACCCCGGAGGAAGAACATGAAGCATTCGCCGGCGAGGCGACCTTCCTCTCCTTCGATCCTTGGTCTCCGACGTTCAAAAACACTCCAAATCGACCGGGGGAACTCCTGAAGGTGTCACCTACATTCTGGCGGTGTCAAAAAGCACTGGGAGTGACCGGAACTCTCCCAGACGGCTGGCGGAGCTTGAGACTCCAAGCTGCCTCCGGCTGGGCTCCGAAATTGCCCCAGGCACGCGCTTCCTTCTGATATCTGCAAGAGACGGTTATACGAGTCGCGGGCAAACTTCCACGACCCTCCTCGAGGCTAAAGGAAGTGGTTGGAGGTGAGGAAAGGATTCGACGTTGGTCGGCGAGCTCGATGCCGGCCATGACGAAATCCAAAAGATTCGATGATGATTAGGCGATGGAAGTTGGAGGGCGAAATGCGGGGAAGCTTTCTACCTATTCTAAGAGCTAAATAAAGAGTAGAAAATGGGAAAGAGGACCTCACCAAGGAGCGTGGGAAGAGAACTCCGAAGAGAACACCGGCGAGGGGATCGACCTCGATTCGACGTCTTCGACTCCAACCAAAGGGTGCGATCGCTCCCTGCTGTCACCAGAAAGGTGGTAAAACCCTAGGACAAGGAATGGAAGGTGAAAGAGTGATCAAAAGTGAAAGGAAGTCAGGGGGTCCTTTTGTATGGTTGACGAACGGGGGATATTCAAGGGAGGATCACGGGTGACGTAGTGATTCAACGCCCGAGGAGAGATATGGGCGTGAATCACCACTTATCGAGGAACAAAAGTGTAGAAGAGGCCGACGCGATAAGATGTAAGGCTTGGCCTCCAAAAATGGTCGAAAACCAAGAAAAATCACATCTGACACAGGGGCAGGGGGCGGGTCAGAGAGTTGACCCGTGGTCAACTCTCGGACCCTCATGGTTGGTCCACGTGGACCAACCAGAAAAAACCTTGGAAAATCATTTAAAAATTCATTTTAAAATAGCAAATGACTTTATTTATTTTTGGTTATTAAACAAAAAATGTTTGTTATTTATAAATTATTTATGGTGATTTTTATTTATTTTTATGAGGTTTATAAATACAAGTTATGTTTTATGGGGTATATAGGTATACGTATCTATATATTTTAACGTTTTTTTATTTTGTATTTTTAATTTTATTAAATTGGGATTTTTACCCGGCAGACCCTGGAATCTTTTGCAATTACCGCTACGACCTTTGAAACATCGTAATTCCTCCATCGACCCTGTAAACTTGCTCTGTCTTACCCAACAAACCCTACCATTAAATTTACACATCTAGAGTTAACTTCCTTGGGTTAAAAATGAGTTAATCTAACCATTCCACGATCGGACGGTTAGAATCAAGTAAGAGAAGAAAAAAATTCCTCCATCCTAAAGATTCATGTGTGTCACCCTCGTCGTCTTCGAAGAGGACATCCCAGAGGCGCCTCCTGTAAAGGGAATCGAAGGGCTTCGGCTTCTCCGAAATGGGAGGTCATGAAGCTATCCACCGGAAATGCCTCATAGATGGCATCATCCTATCACCAACACTGTGATCTCCTCTCACCATCTTCACAGACGATGATGTTCCAGGTGCGCCTGCGAGAGAGAAAGAGAGAGAGCACCAAAGAGAGAGCGCGAGCGAGACAGCACTGGAGAAAGCGTGCGAGCGAAAAAGCCCTAGAGAGCACCGAAGAGCGTGCGTGAGAGAGAAAACAGAGAGAAAGTGGCGAGGGTTGCGAGCGATTTGGCTTTTATAGACTCCGACACAACTAATTACATTAAGACTCGTGGGGTGGTGGGGCTTCGCACAGGTGACGGGCGGGGGCTTCACCAGGCTGCCGCGGGAGGCAGGGGGGCCTGGGCTTCGCACGGGAGGCATCAAGGGGGTGAGGGGGGGTGGGGCGCCGGGCTGTCGTGCGGGGAGGGGGGGACCGTAGGGGTGCTTCGACGAGGGCTGCGGGGTGCTTCGGCGAGGGCGCTTCGTAGGGGCGGGGGTGCTGGGTTTCCTCGACCCAGGGGAGCTCTGTAGGAGTGGGGTGCTTCGAGCAAGGACCCGATGGAGTGCCGGCCGCCGCGGGGGAGGGGAGAGGGGAGGTTTCGCAGGGGTACTTCTAGCAGGGAACCGGTGGAGCATCGGTCGTGGACGAGAAGCAATGGAGGCTAAGCAGGGGGAGGGAGAGTGAGTGGCATTTATGGTAAGTTTGATAGATAAAATGGGTACAATGTACAAGAAGATAACAGAATCCGGTTAATTTTAACGGCTAAATGGATGAGGATTAACAACAGGGTCTATAGGATAAAGGTTAACAAGTTTACAGGGTCGAGGTAGGAATTACGATGTTTCAAAGGTCGTAGCGGTAATTGCAAAAGATTCCAGGGTCTGCCGGGTAAAAATCCCTATTAAATTTGATTATTATTTTATATATTTATAAAGTATTTTTATACACTTAAATATATGCTTATTTTATTTTTTTGATGTATTTTGTACACTTAATAAAATAGGAGCAGTAATTATATAAGTATATTTATGGGTATTATTCCTATGTGTTATATACAAGTATTTAATTTGAGTTTTATTAATGTTTTAATACCAGTATTAATATACATATATATTACAAATAATATTTACAAAATTATGAAAATATAAAATTATAAAAATATGAAGAATAAATAAAATGAGTATTTTAATCTCTACAAGTATACAAGTGGGGTCCAAAACTCAACTTTCAAACCGTAACTCCAAAAAATACGAAACCACCTTCACTAAATATCTTGTTTAAAATTATATACAATTAAAGGTAAGTTTGGTACATTTGGAGTTTTTATTTAAGAGATACAGGTCTGGGAACTTGGGATTCTGGAATTTTATTCAGACCATAACTTTTTATCTGTACATTATTTTTGTGTGAAATCAATTTTGTATTTTTTTTATTTAATTATCTACAACTTTCATGTACAAAATTTCTTTATTTGACGTATAAAAAGTGGAACCAAAAATACTTCCCAAAATTAATAAAGAATGGGTTAAATAAAAGGTGTTTTTATTGTATTTTGGCCCTTATCTCCCCCTACTTTATTCCTTGTCGACCTAGTCATTGAGATGCCTAGTTCTTGGGATTTCGAGTCACAAAATATTTACAATATTTTATTCTTTTTATTTTCTTTTCTTTATTCTATAATTTTAGCATTAAAAAGTGTATTTTATGCACATTTTATACACAAATGCATGGATGATAAAATGCATGATTTGACACTATTTTCACGTATTTACTAGGGTTTTTAAGGCTAAAATGATAGAATAAAGATGATGAAATGTAGATTCATCAATAGTTCAACATAAAATATCAAATAAAATAGAAAAATAAATAAAGGAGAAAATAAAGACAAGCAAGAATACACGGGTAAAAACCAATCTACGCGACGTTGCTCCTCGGCAATGGTGCCATTTGATAACTGAGATTTTGCGAGGGTCTAATGTAGTCTACACAAGGCGAGAACTACACTATCATTGAAGCGATCACTCACGAAATCCCAATTAATCCACAATATAAACTAAGCAATGAAAAGCAAAATTTGTGAAGTTAAAATTTATTATAACTCGACAATAGATGTGTATAGTGTACAAGTATGTAGAGGTCGAACACAGGGTATAAGTGAATGTAAAAATGTGTGCTTCGTGTTGTCTATGTATTTTTGTGGGTTTTAATTTTTTTTTCTTTTCTTAATTTTTTTTTTATATTTTTTAAATTATTTTTAACTTTATATTTTTTGTTTTCTTTATATATACATATTAATTTCCTTTTCTTTTTATAATATATAATGTATAGAATATATAGGGCTATATATACAATGTAGAATAATATAGATATAAATACAACTATAAATAAATAAAAATTGTAGAATTAAATATTTTGAGTTTTAAATAATCTTTTACTATTTTTGTGCTTTTTTAAAGATTTTTGTTCATTTTTATTGATTTTTAAAGTTCAAAATATCCCAAATCAGGGAATAAATAGGATGAATTGAAATGGAAATTAAAAATAGCAAATAATGTCCAAAATTTTCCAAATCAATTTTAATAGATAAATAATAAGATAAAGAATTATAAAATAGAAAATGATATTTTTGGAATTTTTAAGAATTTTTTAGATTTTTTAATGGATTTTGGAGCTTTTGATTTTTAAGTATTATCCTTTTCTATTTTAATGATTTTTTATCTGAAGGCTTAAAATAAATAAATATATATATATATATTGATAATTTTTTTAAAAAAATATATTTTTTGTATTTTTAAAGCTAAACAGGGAATATTTGTGCTCTTTTTTATTTTTAGTAAATAAGAAAGTACCTAATATCAAAATCCAAAAAAATGGCGTGAATCTATGACATATCAGGCACTTAATCCTATTTTTATAGAATTTTTATAATTCATACATCAAATTTAATAAATGGAAGAAATGTATAAAGAATCACTGAACTAGCAAGGGCATATATGTAATTAAAATAAAATGTAAGGGCCTTTATGCAATTTTTATAAAACTATATAATGGTAATAAATAGTACTTGGATTAAACACAAAATATAAAAGCTGCAAGGGCCCTCCTGCCAAATCGCCGTGCTCACGTGTATGGACGCATGAGCCTCGCTAGCAAGGACCTAAGTGCAAATAAAAATAGTTCAGGGGAATGTTAGCAAAATTACAAAAAATATATAAACGGTATAGGAAATTTTATATTTTAAATAGTAAATATAAAAAGTCTCTAGGTGTTGAATACAAAATACCCATTCAAAGGCGCGATCCAACGGGCGTGAGGCACCCACTTAAACATGTGGTGCTTCCTCATAGCATGATGCTGGTTCTCTTGAATGGCTAGGATTAAATCCTAGACCTTGATCTGAGGGCTGAGGCAAGGCGAATCGGATGATGACTGTGCAATCTGGAGCGGGTGGACCATCGGACGACGATGAAGTAGCTTGGAGGAATAGGGAAGAACTCCCGTTCCTCCGAGCTTAGATCGGGTATGGAGCGAACCTCCGACCTCCTCCGACGCTGCAAAAGTGATCCTCAGGTTCCCGATGCCTTCCCGTAGCTGTGGGTCCCCGCAAAATGGTTAGGCCCGATGCCTGACGCTCTTGTTTGAACGTCGAACAGTGATTGGGCCGCAAAATCACCAAGACTCGGGTGAATAAAATAGATCAAGGGTCGTTGCGACCCGGATCTCGGAGATAATGCAGACAATCAAGAAAATATGGGATCAGACCACCAAAACAGAGTAAAAATCAAAGAAACACAATAGTGGCCCTGGCTATTAGATTAGCCTGGTATAGCGATCAGGGTCAGTCTCAGGGAGCACGTAATGGCCTCGCGGCCTACGAAGTAGCCTCAACAAAAATAAGCAAAATAAAATGATTTTTGGTGGATTTTTAATATTTTAAATATTTTTTTTGGATTTTTAAATAATAAAGAAATTAGGAAAACAATAAAACAAGCAACTTCACACAATTATTTAACTACTCAAAAATCACCCAAAAATTCAAACAAAAATGTTTTTATGTTTTTATATTTTTTTATGTTTTTGGTTAATTTTTGGTATTTTTCTGATTTTTAGAAAATTTAGTAAAAATCAAACAAGACTGAAAATGTAAGACACTGTCCAGTCAAGTTTCAAGGGCCAAATTCAAATGCAAAATGGCCTTAATAAAACCTGAAGATAATTTTCCTATAAAATATGGAATACAAGGAAAAATCAGACACTGGATTTATTATTTTTGGATTTTTCTTTTAATTATTAGAATTTTTATGGTGTTTTCAATGTTTTTTTTATTTTTATAGTTTTTATGAGTCCAAAATGACCAAAATTGGTCAGAAAATCAAACAAAGCAAGACACACAATATATAATTTTGTAATTTTTAAAGTTGATTTAATATTTTTTATGATTTTTAAAACTAGACAGTAAGATAAATGCGTATTTTTGAATTTTTTAAAAAATAGTAAAAAGAGTCGAAAATGTCTCAAAAATTTAGAGAAAATTTTACACCATGGCAAGAGCCATGTATCCAATTTTCATCAAATTTGGAGTAGTTTTGCTATTTTATTAAAAATAAAAATAAAGGCATAGTGCACAGGGACCTATATACAATTAAATTAAGTTCCAGGGCCCCCTGAATAACAAGGCTGGAAAGTATGGGGCTCAAAATGTAAAAAGCCCCGAGAACCACGCGCACTGCACGTGTGTTACACTCAGAGGGGCATTTCTGTCATTCCAATTAATAAAAAACTAACAAGTAACACACCAAAAGCACAGGACAGAAACTGCAAATACACCAAAACTCACGTGTCGATGCACGTGTCCATCACATACAGGGTAAAAATGCAAATCAAGCAAACAGCAGGGTCCTCTATGCAATATTTACAAAATAAAAGAACTACAAAACGTAATTACAGGACTAAATGGTAAATGCAAAAACTAGAGGGGCCTAAGAGCAATTACCCCTTATTAAATGCCGAGGGCTGGATGTGCGTCGCGTGTGATATCCAATGGTCAGGAGGGGGTGGCGCACAACAAAGGGGCCTCGGTGCAGATCGGACGGCTGGGAACCCCCCACGTGGAAGATCGGGCGGCTGTGATGCGACGTGGGTGAACGAAGGGTCTCATCTCAAAACGGACGGTGGAGGTTTAGCCACGTGGAGGATCGCACGTCTCCTGTGCGTTGTGTCTAAACCTCGATGATCTGACGGTCGAGATCCACCCTCTGAAGATCAAACGGCTGCTGCTGCTCCTCGAATGGACGGCTCGATAAAGATCTGGAGCTGGAGGGCTGGATCGGACATCTCTGGAGGGTGCACGAAGAACAAGTGACCGGCGAACTTTGTCGGCCCTGTGCACGCACGGTGACCCTCCTCGCAGGCTGCTAGTGATCGGAGAAGGAATGCCTGGGCCTCCCGCGTCTGACGAGCTCCTTCGATGAAGTAACGGAGCTCCGGAGAGCTCAGGAGACACCGGCAGAGGGTGAGCTGCTGCTCCAGAACGTCAAGCACTCAGATGGGCTCGCTTTGACCTGCAAAGCACGGCAACAAGCTCCTGGGTCGAGGGCAAAGTGCCTCGACCCGGTTAGCGGTGGTAGAGGTGAAAGGTGCGTCGAGGCGAGCGAGCTCCGGCGGAGCGACGGCGATGAAGCTCGGTTCCCAGTTCCTATGCAAACTGGGGTGAATAGATGGGCGAAGAAGGTGCGTGAGAGGAGTGCGAAGGTGTGGGTCGACTCCGGTGATCGAAAGATGGGCTAGGGTGGTCGGAATCGGGGTTCGTCGGCGACGGGGTGATTTGGGCAAAACTCTAAATTAGCTAAATAGAAAAGGGAAGAAGGCTACCTACTGGTCGAGGTCGACTGGGGAAGAGCTGGGGAAGCTCCAGGTCCTAGCCTCGAGGGCTGTCGATGCCCGAGGCTCGAGCACCACGTCTGGGCGGCGCACGGCGGCGTGAAGTCGCCGGATCGATGGTCCAGTTGCTCCCTCCTCGCTGCAACAAGGCCGAACACAAGCTGTCACTCTGGCGGTGGCTATGGAGGTCCTAGGGTGAAGAGAGCTGATCCAAAGATGCGTGAAAATGCGGCCGAAGCTGATGCTTTATACGCGTGAAGGTCCGGGAAGAAAGGGTCGGGTCCGGCTTGGTGAAGCACGGACCCCTAGGCAATGTGTCGGGCGAGGTTCCCGGATATCTGGAGAGTGATTAGGACCCGTGATTTGGCGAAATGACGATCAGGTCAAGCGGGGATAAATGGGAGAAAACGGGTCCGGGCATAGGATCCGCGGGTCTATGGTCCAAGGGGGGGAGTTGACCGGGGGTCAACATCCCCCCGTAGACCAATCAGAGCCCGCCAAATCATAATTATTTAGAAATTGAAAATAAAATAATAAATGGCTGACTTAGGAAAAACTTAAAACATAAAAAATGTTTATTTATGTATAAACTATTTTTTTGTGATTTTTAATTATTTTTTTGAAATATAAATTAGGTATTTACAATATAGAGTTATATATATGTATATATACAATATTGATTTTTAATTTTTGATTTTTAATTAATTATTTTTGTACACTTTTATTCCCATTTTATATTTTATTTATTTATAGCATAAAATTAGTAATAAAAAGGTATTTTTATTTTATTTTTATTATTTATTTACAAGGGTAAAATAAATAGGTATATACATTTATATACATGGTACATATACAATGTTCTTTTTGGTTTTTATTTTTGTTCTTTTTATTTAATTTTATTTATTTACAACATGAAATATAGAATATATACAATTTTTATGGGATTTTGATTTATTTATTTACAAGGTAAAATAAATATATGTGAGGTCTTATGTACATGGTGAATATGTACAAGGGAGGTTATTTTTATTTTCTTTTTAATTTTTCTATTTTTATTTTGATTTTGTATATACAAATATTTACAAATATATACAAACCTATTTTTATTTTATTTTTAGAGGAAAATATTTTTTATTATATTTACAGGTAGATGTACACATGAGCTCTTTATCTCTCTCTACTTGGGTTTTTATGCGGTCAGGCCCATGCTGAGCCCTCCCTTGGGATTAGGTTGCTCAATATTTATTCTAAATATTTCCCTCTTTTTCTTTTGTTTCTTTATTCTTTTATTTTTGCACAAAAACATGCTAATTATTAAATTTTATACAATGCATGCTTTTTGGTATTTATTTGTATTTACAAATATCTACATGCATTTGCAAAGGTTTTTGTAGCTAAAATATAAGAATAAAGAGTGATGAATGGGTATTCATCAAACAGCACTGCAAAAGGGTGTTCTCGCGTTGTATCCTACAGGAAAACGTTAGAAACCAAAAAGCGAAGCCTTGGAAGGCTTCAGATGGGTGGATTGAGGAGTAGGTGGCTCAGATGAGGGTGCTCCAGCAAGGTGGCGGAGTGGAGAATCCAACTCTAGATCCGGGAGGGATCTGGTGTGATGGAGTGATGCGCGGCATAGGTGAAGCGTAGAGGAAAGAGATGAGGGCGGAAGGCGTGGGGGAAAACGAGTACTTCACAGTGTAGGGCTCGTTGGAGATCTAGCTCCAGCGAACTACATGGTGGCCCAGTTAGGCTAGAACAAGCATTAAAAGGATAAAACAAATTATGTAAATTAAATAAAAACCTAATATTAATCTAAAATATTAGAAAGAAATGCCTCACTCGGCCGGAACCGATGAATTGGACCTCACGGTGTCGTAGGTTTCCTGAGATGGGTGGAAATCATCTAAGGCCACGCCCGACCCCGTTGCAAGCTACTGGAGAAGCCTCTATCACCGACTTCGATCCGGAGCACCAAAGAGAGGGGCCAAAACTAGGTCAAAGGGATTCCAAAATGGGAAGAAGGTCAGGTGTGCAGTTTTGTACTGGCGACAGAGATGCTACAAAGAATAAGGGAACGTGATCAATACAGTGACTCGAAGCTCGAAGAATCAAGTGGGCATGTAAGAGTGTAGATCGAGGCAGAAAGTCGATGAAGACATCAACCCAAAATGATGTAGGAATCTTTGGGGAAAAATTGAGAAATCGAAGTCAAACATAGGCGTGTCAGAGCTACAGGACAGGGGTCAGACAGTTGACCAAAGTCCACTAGATACTCGTCTTGTTTGTCGACGTGGACCAACCAGGAAAAACCTTATTGTGAAATTATTGTAAATTCACTAATAATTAATAAATGATTTCAATAAATTTGTTTTATAAAATAAAAATATTTATTATTTTATGTAGTAATTTATTATGATTTTTGTGTTTTTTGAACTTATTTATTACAAGTTTAAACTTAGGGTTATTTTATAGGTATATTCAGCTATGTTTTAAGTATTTTATTTTTATTTCGTATTTTATATTATTTTATTATATTTTTTATAATTTATATACATAATAATATTTTTATTTTATTTTTCTGATGTAATATTTATACTTAAATAAATAGGTATAAATATTATATAAGTATATGTATTGTATATTCATCTATGTGTTTTATGTTCTTATTTTATTTTGGTACTTTATTTATGGCTTTATTTTATTTTTAATATGTATATATTTATAAATAATTTTTACAAAATTATGATAATATATAATTTATAAAAGAATAATAAATAATAAATAAATTTATATCGGTAAATTATACAATAGGGGTCCAAAACCTAACTTTCACACCTTAACTCAAAAAAATATGAGACTAACTTCAATAAATAGCTTATAAAAAGTTATATACAATTCAAGGTGATTTGTATACATTTTGATTTTTATTTGAGAGATATGGGTATGGGAAGTTGGGATTTTTGAATTTTATTTAGAGTATAACTCGTACATTACATTATTTTTATATGAAACCAATTTTGTATTTTTCTATATATTATTATCTACAACTTTCATATACAAAGTTTCTTTACTTTAGGTATAAAAAGTGGAAAATAAAATAGGTTCCAAAAATAAATTAATGATGAATAAATAAATGGAATTTTAATTGTAGCCAATCATCAAGATGCGTAGGTCTCGGGTTTACAGTCATAAAATACCTCTGGAATTTTATTATTTTTCTTTTCTTTTTTTATTCTACAATTTTTACATTAAAAAGAATATTTTATACACAATTAATACAATAAAGAATGAATGTTAATTTGTATAAATTAATATTATTTACATGCATTAGTGATGAATACCCATTCATCACTCTTTATTCTTATATTTTAGCTACAAAAACCTATGCAAATGCATGTAGATATGTGTAAATAGGAAAAGTTAGCAAAAGCATGCATGTTTGTAAATATAGATAATTAGCATGTTTTTGTGCAAAAATAAAAGAATAAAGATGAAAAAGAAAAAGAGGGAAATATTTAGAATAAATATTGAGCAACCTAACCCAAGGGAGGGCTCAGCATGGGCCTGACCGCATAAAAGCCAAGTAGAGGGAGATAGGGGCTCACACCTGTATATATTTGTAAATAAATAAATTAAATATTTTCCTCAACCAAAAATATGTTTGTATATATTTGTACATATTTAGAACTATTAAAAACAAAACAAAAAGATAAAAATCAAAAAATCCAAAAATACCCTTACACCATGTACATAGACCACCTCTCTTTATCTATTCCACCTTGTAAATAAATTTATTTATTTCCAAAACTTTTTGTAAATATTCCTTGTTATATATTGTACATAAAATAAATAAAAAGAAACAAAACAAAAATCAAATAAAAATTACAAAATTAAAAGACAAAAATACTTTGTACATATACCATGTATATAGTTGTATATAAATAATTATTTAACCTATGTATATAAATAATAAAAATAAAATAAAAATAGCATTTTATTCCTCATTTTATCCTATAAATAAATAAAATATAAAATAGGAATAAAAATGTATAAAAATAAATAATTAAAAATCAAAAATCAAAAATCAATATAGTGTATATATACCTATGTATAGCTATATTATATAGACCTTATTTTTATTTCCAAAAATTAATTAAAAATCACAAAAAAATAGAAAAAATTAAAACAAATATTTTTCATGTTTTGAGTTTTTGAAAATTCGGCCATTTAAGGCCCCAAAAAAATCAAATAAAGATATAAGACTTGGCGGGCTCTGATTGGTCCACGGGGGATTGTTGACCCCCGGTCAACTCTCCCCCCAGGACCACCAGAGCCGGGTCCCCCTCGCCCGACCCGTTTTCTCCACTTTCTTCACGGATAACCCGACCGCCTTCTTCCTTAACCCCGGGCCCCGATTGATACCCGATCATCCAGGACCCTCGCCTGGGGTGGGTTTACCAGATCCGAAGCCCGAGCACCTCGCCCGATCACCATCTTCTCGGACCTGGCGCCATATTTAATGTCGTCACCGGCGACCTATTCACGCCATCTTTGATCTTCCCCTCAGCGCCTGTGAGCTCCTCCAGACCACCCGAGTGACAGGCGAGTGATTTGGAGTGGAAGCGAGGCCTGGGCAGCCGGAAATCACTGATCCGGTGGTTGACTCCGCCGTGCGCCGCCGCGTGCGCGCCTGAGCCTCGGGGAGCTCGACGACCCCTTGAGGCAACGACCGGGAGCCTCCTTGGCTCCAGCCCAGTCGAATGCGTCCATCAGGTAACTTCCTTAGCCATTAGAGTAGCGTAGCTTTAGGTTTTTAGATTCGCAGTAGCGTAGCTCCGCCACCTCCACCAGCCGTCTCCGTCTACCCATCCGATCATCCGACACCGCCATCACCTCCGCTAGCCTCCTCTCCACCTGCTCCGCCCCTTCACACCCCTTGTCTCGCCCAGGAGCAAGGTCTCGGCTCTCACCCCTCCGCCGCTCGCCGGAGAGTCATCGCATCGCACCACCAGCCATCTTCCGCCCGCTCTGACGGGTCGAGGCACTTTGCCCTCGACCCAGCTTTATTACTGTGCAGGTTTCAGGGCCAATCGACCTCATCTGGAGGTCGGAACTTCTGGGCGCAGCAGCTCCAGCTCTTGGACGTCGCCGGAGCTCTCCGGAGCTCCTCGCCTCCATCGGAGCAGAGCAGCGGGTGCGGGGCTTCACGGCGAAGCTCCCCAGCACCTCAGAGGCAGTAGGCGAGGACCATCGCGCACACGGAGGGCCGGCGAAAGTCGCCGGCGACCAGTTCTTCCAGCGTCCTCGCCGACCGTCGGATCGCCCTCATCGCCCCAGTTATCATCTGAGCCATCCATCCTAGGCGAGGCGTGACCGTCCGATCATCTCGAGGGTCGATCTTGACCGTCCGCGCGGAGAGAGAGAAGCGCCAGCTACTCGCGTCCGTCAGATTCGCCACGTGCCTTCCTCTCGTCCGTCGGATACACGAGGGTTTCATCTCCAGCCACCCTTAGCCGTCAGATCTGCCACGTGGAGCGCCCTCAGACGTCGATCAGCCCAACGTTCGAAAGTTCAAAGGCGCCGTTGATCTCCATCGTCAGATCTGCCACGCGTCATTCATCCAGGCGTCGACATTAATAAAAGGGGTAATTTGTCTTAGGCCCCTTTACTTTCCGCATTTAGTTTTTAATCCTGTAAATATTTAGTGTAGTTCTTTTATTTTTGTAAAAATTGCACTTAGGACCTTAACTTTTATGAGATTTGCATTGATGCCCCTGCCTGTTGTGGACACGTGCATCGACACGTGATTATTTGGTGTTTTTGCATATCTGGCCCTGCATTTTTGCCCTGTTACGTTTTCTATTTTTAAAAATAGGATTTGCAATCAGGTCCCTCCAGGCCTGAGTCACGCGCATCGTGCGTGGCCTGGAGGGTAATTTGCACTCTTAGTCCTATACTTTCCAGGGTTGTTGTCCCAGGGGTCCAGAACTTTGCTTTAATTGCAGAAAGGTCCCTGTGCACTGTTGGTTTTCTTTATTTTTGAATAAATATCAAATCACCTCCAAATCCAATGAGATTTTAACACATGGCTCCTGCCATGGTGTAGGAATTTTACGGATTTTTGAGGACATTTTTGATTTTATTTAGTATTTTTAAAAATTCAAAAACATCCTTTTTAGCTACTGTCTAGGTTTAAAAATACCAAAAAATTATAAAATCACCTCCAAAAATTCTAAAAAAATTAGATACTGTTTCTTGCTTGTTGTTTGATTTTCTAGCCAATTTTGGCTATTTTTAATTGCTTAAAAACCCTAAAAATTGAAAAACCCCTAAAAACTCATAAAAATTATAATAAATAATCTAAAAATCCAAAAACAATAATTCTGGTGCCCAAATTTTCCTTAGTTTATTTAGAATATAGGAAAATTACCTCCAGAACCTGTTGTGATCCTTAGATATTTTATTTGAGGGTTTTGGTTCTGGCTGGACAGTACCCAGCATTTTTAGCACTGTTTGATTTTTAGAAAATAATTTACCCATTAGAAAAATATCAAAAATTCACCAAAAACACCTAAAAACTTAAAAAACATAAAAATACTTTTTCCTGAATTTTTGCTTTATTTTTGGTGTGTTAAATAATTTGCCTAAGTGTGTTGATATTTGTTTCCTTTTATTTTCTTTATCCTTTAAAAATCCAAAAAAAAAAAATAAAAATTATTAAAAACCACTAAAAAACACTTTTCTTTTATTTTATTCTCTTTTTACTACTTCGTAGGCCCTAGGCCAATCCGTGCTCCTTGAGTTCGACCCTGGGAGCTATACCAGGTTAATCTTATAGCTAGACCGCTCTTCTTGTTTTGAGTGATTTGATCTATTCTGAGTGGTTATTTTTCTTGATACACCTAGTCTATTTGATCGAGGTCGCAACGACCATTTTTAGACCTTTACCCCGATCGCTTAGGCTTTGGGTCATCAGAATGGCGCCGTTGCCGGGGAGCACGGCTTAGTAGTTATTTTTGACTTTCTTTTCTTTTTTGTTTTCGCGGCTTTTCGCGGCTCTTCGGAGCTCGCAGCTTTTCGCGGCTTTTGTTCATAGTTCCTTTTTGATTTATTTTGTTTTATTTTGATTTTCTTTTCTTTTTATTTTTGTTTGATTTTGTGTGACTATTTTATTTCTCATTTTTGCATATATACCCTTGTTCGTATTTTCATTTATTATTTGATTATTTTATTGGTCTGACCACCCTCTTCTGTCTTTCTTGCGAGGGCCCGAGGACCGCGGAGGCGACTTTCGAGGAGCCGGTGCAGCCGCGGAGTTCGGAGGCGGCTTCTTTCTCTACGAAGCTGCAGGAGAGAGCGAGAGAGAGAGTGAGTGGGAGAGGATAGCTTAGTTTATTTTCAGTTCATTTATTATTGTAATAATACAGGAACTTTGAGACTTTTAGACACTTAGACCGTAGCGGGTCTGTTTCGCCGAGCACCGGCGTGCTCGGGGGACCATTAGGACCTGCGGCTTTTTCGCGGCGTTTATCGCGGTTTTCTTTTTCTTTTCTTACTGTCATTTTCCGGATTTTTCGCGGTTTTTGCTCGAGCCCCTAGACATAGGATTTTTGTTGATTGTGACGTAGGATCTCTAAGGCCCAACACTTAATAGAATATCTGTTCCTATAGAACGTAATTGGACCTTACTAAAATTCACTGAAAAAGTTAGTTTAATTGGATTCGAGACCACGTGCCGTTAGGAGTCACATACAGCGCTGGCAGGACCCGTTGTGGCGGGCACCGAGTGACTCCCAAGATCGGACTCCGGACTCGATTCGGTTGACTAACTATTGTTCTTCACGATCAATAGAAGTTGCTTGTCTTAGGACTCGGCTTTTTACCGTTGCATCATATAGCTTAGTTTACTTTTCTGTCTTTATTTTATGCGCGGATCACTCTGCATGTAGAGAGCTGGAGGCAGGTACGCTTTTCTGACTTTGCATGCATCATTGATTTCTCGTGCATCGGCTTTTTCGTCTTCTCCCCCCTGTTTTTGACTTAATAATCCGGAGAACCGAAAAATTCGTTAGGCGTTTCTTTTTATTGAAAAATATCTAAAAACAAAAACAATAAAATCGGGACTGCTAATCTTACTTGACCTAAAAGACACTTCACTGAAAATCTGTCTTGGGGAGAGTAACCCCCTCCTTGTCTGGTTTGGATGAGCGAGAGAGTGATCCGCACATTAGGATAGAGCCTCCGATCTTCTCTTGACTGATTACCGGCTTTCAGTACGGGACAGTCGGTTGAGAGAGATTTGGATACCTATTGACCTCACGTAATCGCTCTGACAGATTGGATGATCACCTAAAATAAAATTGACAAGATAATTGACCGATCCCTTCGGTCTTCAGCTCTGTGTGCGTAGGTGAATTGGGGGTTTGCTTGTTCATCTTGTTTGATTGCCAAATCCCTTCGATCCTTTCTCATCTTCCTTCTATTTCCCTCCCTCACCTCCCTTCATTCCACCTTCTTCTCCTTTATCCCTTGATGATGGATCACCCTCACTGTGAGCCGACTCTTACGGCTTCTTCTCCGTCCTCTGACCATCACTCCAGTCCACCTTCTAGGGAGGTCGGATCTTCGACCAACCTCCCGCTCCCTCCCTCCCTTTCATCTCATCACTCTGGGCATGCTGTGCTAGACGTCCGAGGATACCAGCTAGAGCAGATGCGAGACCCGGACGATGCTATTGCTGAGTTGAGAGCGCACTCCGTTGGTGACCAGAGAGAGCAGTGGAGATTAGCAGACATATCCTATTCCGAAGGGATGGAGGAGCAGATAGCACATGGAGCTCAGTCAGCTTCTACATTAGGACCATTCGTGTTGGATTTGGATTACGTTCAGCGACTGCCGACATTTTCAGGAGAGGCGCACGAGGAGCCGTATCTTCACCTGTCAGCTTTCGAGGAGTTTTGTAGAGCACAGAGATATTCAGATGTCACTGCAGATGAGCTGATGAGCAGGACCTTCCCATTTACGCTTCACGACAGAGCCATGAGATGGCACCGACGATTGGGGAGGACATTCGAGACGTGGGGAGAGCTACGCCGAGAGTTCTTACAGAGATACTTTCCTCCACGTAGAGCAGAGTTTATGCGGTCTTTGATCATGGACTTTTCAGTTGACCCCCAGGAGCCATTGCACGAGGCATGGCCGAGGTTTCTTGACCTCTTGAGGAGATTTCCAGAGCACGGACTTCCACTTACAGACTTGATAGAGATCTCCATGCGGGGGATGACCGCGGAGCAGATAGCACTGGTGATTACCACATGTGGTGGTTCACACCGCAGTTCCGACATACACTTCCTGGATACCATCTCGAGGTTACTTTCACAGAGATCTTCTTCGCGAGATGCCATGGTCGGGACAACACATGTGGACGATGTTGTACCAGTGCGGTGTGTCACTTTACATAGTGATTCAGCTTCTACACACCAGTCCGAGGATTTGGATGATGCTGCACCATTGACAGAGGAGATGACAGCGATAGCAGAGGTTCGGACCCAGAGTCCACTTGAGTTCCCGTTGGCTTTCCAGTTGGAGTTCGAGTCAGCCCCAGAGTTTCCTGTTGACGAGTCTTGGATATCAGATCTTCTGATACTCCAGGAGCCGGAGGAGCCCCAGCTTTTGCAGCCATTGATTCAGACACTTCAGTTTCCAGTCCCGGAGGAGTCAGTCTCCTTCCTGCAGAGACACTTCTTGGATGCAGTCAGTTACCAGGACTCAGCCCAGCAGCCACAGCTTGAGGATGGACACCACTTTGAGAGTACAGACACTGAGAGTCCCGTCTTCGAGCCTTTTGTCCTCCACTTCGTTGAGATAGATACACTTCCTGAGGACCAGCTGACAGCCAGCATAGCCGCAGAGCGAGGATCAGCTGCAGACACTTTGCCAGTTTCCGCGTTGTTGACGAGTTCCTTCTCCTGCTTCCAGATTGCCGAGACTTACACTTCAGATGATGATGCAGCATGGTGCACTGAGTGGACACTTGATAGCAGCGCAGATGCCTACCTAGATCCTGATCCTCTTCTTTTCACTTCTGATCTTGCATCTCTCCCCGAGGGTTATCTGCGGGAGGATGCCGCACTCGATGAGTACTCGGTTTCACCTGCTGAGAGTGTCTCCGATCTGGCGGAACACGAAACCGAGTCTTTAGATCATTCTGATTTTGATTCTTCTCACCTCGACGACCCTCGTGAGGATGAGCCCATCCTGGAGATATTCGATGATCTGCCTGATCTTCTTCCATTTCATTCATCGGATATCAGTCTTCTTAGAGAGTCTCCTGATCCTGACCTTCCACATCTTTTTGAGACGGTGATTGACGTGAAGGATTCCATGACTGATCCATCCTTCTCCACGTTTGATTTCTTCGGCTCCACATTTCTACTCCAGTCTGAACCAGAGCCGATGATTTCCTTTGTGCTACCGGATCCCGACCACTTATTTCCATATCTTTGGCCGGTAGCAGACACCCGCTTGATTGCATACCTGGGTGTCGTACTTTACACTGCTGAGTTCGTCGTTGTTCTCACACCGAGACTGCGGCGACAGTACGGCATTCGCCTTACCGATGCCGTCCTGAACCTTGATACTGCATTATCCTAGCCTTTGCGCCCAGCTAGGGGCGTAAAATCTAGCGCTTGTTGAGAGGCACCTCAACATTGTACTCTTTTGTATATACGTGTTTCGTCTTATTTTGATCCTTCTTTCTTCCGTTCTTGTTTTCACCCCAGGTCTCACCTAGGATTATCTTTGCTATACTTAGGATATTTCTCATCCTAAGTATAGGGGGGTGAAAACACCGGGTTGTTCTTCGTTCTGTTCCATCACTCCTGTTGTTGCCTATACTTAAGGTTCTCCACCTTAAGTATAGGGGGAGTGATGTCCTCCTTCTTGTATATATTCGTGATTTTCTTCGTGTCTTGCTACCCCTGTTTTGATGCCTATACTTAGGGATATTTTGCCCTAAGTATAGGGGGGGTAGACCCTGTACATTCTCCACTCGGTTTTCCCTTAGTATACAGCCTGCTATACTTAGGATTATTTGATCCTAAGTATAGGGGGAAGACCCGAGCCCCTTTTGACTTCTTATTCTCCTTTTGTATAGCCTTCCTTTTCACTTCCCTATACAAAGCACGAGTTATGTCTTCTTCATCGCTCTTGACTCTGAGGACATCGTTCGAGCTAAGTATAGGGGGGTGTGTATATATTTCATATATACTTTAGCCATAACTCGTACTTTGTGTGAGTGTGTTAATAAATAAAAATGGCTAAAAACCACAAAAATTAAAAATTTTCATGTACATAATCTTCTTTTATTTGCACATACATAGCTAGTGTACAAATTATTTTTGTAAAAATGATTTCAAAAATCTTTTGTGTGTAAAGCTGGTGTAAATATTTTCTGTATCAAAATTATGTATATAGTACAAAATTTTTCCAAAATGTTTTGAAAATCAAAAGTTTGCAAAAATCTTGTGTAAATGTGTGTAAATATCTTTTTGCAAAACTTACACTTCATGCATCATCATTCATGATTTCAAAACATTTTTCAAAAATTTTGCATGATTGTAAAATTTGTGTAAATATGCATCTTTTTGTACATATGTATATAGTTTTTCTGGATGATAGTTGACATTTAAACTAAGCCGGGAATCAAATTGAGAAATGGAGCTTGATTAAGATCTTAATCCACCTAATTCTAAGAGGAACCTTATAGGGCTTAGGTTTAAGGCTTTTCAGGTCCATGGTGACTTAATTCTTTGAGTCCACTAGGCTATGATCACATGTCATCTCAATGAGCCTAAGTAGAGCACTTAACAACAACACATGACTCATATAGATTATGGCTTTACTTGGACAACTGCACTATGCACCGAGCTCTCTACGGATGAGGTGGTGAGGAGGCAGTCTTCCTTGACTTGGGGTAGCATATGAGGGTAGTACTTCTAGGCGGAACCTCTCTTCTTCATTTAGTGAAGGAAGTGCGTCTCAACTTGGTCTGGTTGCCATGAGGTCTAACGACGGGAGTTGTGGGTTGCGATAAAGCTTCAAAAGAGGGATAGTCTACTGGCTCAAGAGGAAAAACTCCTTGTATATATGCTGCACATGTACATGTTGTATAGATGCACTCGAAAAAAAAATGCAAAAAGAAAAGAACTCCAAAAAATGGTGGGTCTGAGAGAAAATGATAATCCCACCGGAGTATGTATATAAGTGCAATAAGCAAAGCTTGGTTTCATGATCCACCTGTTGTAGCTTGCAGCAGGGAGACTTGGCTACACTGGTCAAGCTCCCAAGGGTACTTGGCTACACTGGCCTTGACCCATTCTCTTCTTCCCCCTCTTCTTGAGCCGGTTGTACTTGAACTTAGAAGGGAATACCCCGCTCCTCGAGGAAAGAGTGGCCAGATTGAGGTCATAGAGTTACCTTGTTGGGGAGGGTTGTCAAGTTGCCATTTCTGAGGTGGAGAGCTTAGACCTCACTTTCACAGGACAAGAAAAGATTCATGGTCTTCAGGGTTTGTGATTGATGACTTGTTCTGACCTGGAGCATTGAGGAGTCTTGGGTATAGAATAGTGGAACTTGGAGGCTGTCAGGTTTTAAGCTTAAGTCTGAATAAGGTTCCGACACATCAATAATCCAAAGATCTGATTGAGCTCCATACCTCAATTTAATGAAGGCAAGTTTAATAATCAACCTTGATCCATGTACATTCTCTTTTTCTTTTTCTTTTTCTTTCTTTTGCACTTCTTTTTCAAATAAGTGTTTGCTAAGGGACTAGCAAAGTATAGTATAGGGGGGTGATGAATACCCATTCATCACTCTTTATTCTTATATTTTAGCTACAAAAACCTATGCAAATGCATGTAGATATGTGTAAATAGGAAAAGTTAGCAAAAGCATGCATGTTTGTAAATATAGATAATTAGCATGTTTTTGTGCAAAAATAAAAGAATAAAGATGAAAAAGAAAAAGAGGGAAATATTTAGAATAAATATTGAGCAACCTAACCCAAGGGAGGGCTCAGCATGGGCCTGACCGCATAAAAGCCAAGTAGAGGGAGATAGGGGCTCACACCTGTATATATTTGTAAATAAATAAATTAAATATTTTCCTCAACCAAAAATATGTTTGTATATATTTGTACATATTTAGAACTATTAAAAACAAAACAAAAAGATAAAAATCAAAAATCCAAAAATACCCTTACACCATGTACATAGACCACCTCTCTTTATCTATTCCACCTTGTAAATAAATTTATTTATTTCCAAAACTTTTTGTAAATATTCCTTGTTATATATTGTACATAAAATAAATAAAAAGAAACAAAACAAAAATCAAATAAAAATTACAAAATTAAAAGACAAAAATACTTTGTACATATACCATGTATATAGTTGTATATAAATAATTATTTAACCTATGTATATAAACAATAAAAATAAAATAAAAATAGCCTTTTATTCCTCATTTTATCCTATAAATAAATAAAATATAAAATAGGAATAAAAATGTATAAAAATAAATAATTAAAAATCAAAAATCAAAAATCAATATAGTGTATATATACCTATGTATAGCTATATTATATAGACCTTATTTTTATTTCCAAAAATTAATTAAAAATCACAAAAAAATAGAAAAAATTAAAACAAATATTTTTCATGTTTTGAGTTTTTGAAAATTCGGCCATTTAAGGCCCCAAAAAAATCAAATAAAGATATAAGACTTGGCGGGCTCTGATTGGTCCACGGGGGATTGTTGACCCCCGGTCAACTCTCCCCCCAGGACCACCAGAGCCGGGTCCCCCACGCCCGACCCGTTTTCTCCACTTTCTTCACGGATAACCCGACCGCCTTCTTCCTTAACCCCGGGCCCCGATTGATACCCGATCATCCAGGACCCTCGCCCGGGGTGGGTTTACCAGATCCGAAGCCCGAGCACCTCGCCCGATCACCATCTTCTCGGACCTGGCGCCATATTTAATGTCGTCACCGGCGACCTATTCACGCCATCTTTGATCTTCCCCTCAGCGCCTGTGAGCTCCTCCAGACCACCCGAGTGACAGGCGAGTGATTTGGAGTGGAAGCGAGGCCTGGGCAGCCGGAAATCACTGATCCGGTGGTTGACTCCGCCGTGCACCGCCGCGTGCGCGCCTGAGCCTCGGGGAGCTCGACGACCCCTTGAGGCAACGACCGGGAGCCTCCTTGGCTCCAGCCCAATCGAATGCGTCCATCAGGTAACTTCCTTAGCCATTAGAGTAGCGTAGCTTTAGGTTTTTAGATTCGCAGTAGCGTAGCTCCGCCACCTCCACCAGCCGTCTCCGTCTACCCATCCGATCATCCGACACCGCCATCACCTCCGCTAGCCTCCTCTCCACCTGCTCCGCCCCTTCACACCCCTTGTCTCGCCCAGGAGCAAGGTCTCGGCTCTCACCCCTCCGCCGCTCGCCGGAGAGCCATCGCATCGCACCACCAGCCATCTTCCGCCCGCTCTGACGGGTCGAGGCACTTTGCCCTCGACCCAGCTTTATTACTGTGCAGGTTTCAGGGCCAATCGACCTCATCTGGAGGTCGGAACTTCTGGGCGCAGCAGCTCCAGCTCTTGGACGTCGCCGGAGCTCTCCGGAGCTCCTCGCCTCCATCGGAGCAGAGCAGCGGGTGCGGGGCTTCACGGCGAAGCTCCCCAGCACCTCAGAGGCAGTAGGCGAGGACCATCGCGCACACGGAGGGCAGGCGAAAGTCGCCGGCGACCAGTTCTTCCAGCGTCCTCGCCGACCGTCGGATCGCCCTCATCGCCCCAGTTATCATCTGAGCCATCCATCCTAGGCGAGGCGTGACCGTCCGATCATCTCGAGGGTCGATCTTGACCGTCCGCGCGGAGAGAGAGAAGCGCCAGCTACTCGCGTCCGTCAGATTCGCCACGTGCCTTCCTCTCGTCCGTCGGATACACGAGGGTTTCATCTCCAGCCACCCTTAGCCGTCAGATCTGCCACGTGGAGCGCCCTCAGACGTCGATCAGCCCAACGTTCGCAAGTTCAAAGGCGTCGTTGATCTCCATCGTCAGATCTGCCACGCGTCATTCATCCAAGCGTCGACATTAATAAAAGGGGTAATTTGTCTTAGGCCCCTTTACTTTCCGCATTTAGTTTTTAATCCTGTAAATATTTAGTGTAGTTCTTTTATTTTTGTAAAAATTGCACTTAGGACCTTAACTTTTATGAGATTTGCATTGATGCCCCTGCCTGTTGTGGACACGTGCATCGACACGTGATTATTTGGTGTTTTTGCATATCTGGCCCTGCATTTTTGCCCTGTTACGTTTTCTATTTTTAAAAATAGGATTTGCAATCAGGTCCCTCCAGGCCTGAGTCACGCTGACGGCACGAAATCCCGAACAACTGAGGTAGAAAATAAATCACAATGTCGTTGTCCTCAATCGCTCAGAATGTGTCAATCAAGAAAAATGAACCACAGATGAAGATAAATCAATAAAATACAGAGAAGTGGTCCTGCTATAAAATTAACCTGGTATAGCTCCCAGGGTCGAACACAAGGAGCACAGATTGGCTAAATAGCCTACGATGTAGTCAAATTGAACTAAAACACAGAGAACATATTTTTGTGGTTTTTTATTTGTTTTTATTTTTTTTTTTAGATTTTTTAAATGATGAGAAAATGAAGTAAAAGTAAATACAAGGGAACTTCAACAATTTATTACACACACCAAAAATGATGCAAAAATTCCAGAAAATTGATTTTTAGGTTTTTTAAGTTTTTTACTGTTTTTGGTGAATTTTTGGAATTTTTCTAATGGGTAAATTATTTATTAAAAATCAAACAATGCGAAAAACAAAGGGGACTGTCCAGCAAGGCTTAAGACCCAAAAATAAAATACTCTTGGATCTCAAAAAGCCCTAAAGGTAATTTTCCTATAATCTAGAAAGAATAAGGAAAATTTAGGCACCCTAATTATTGTTTTTGGATTTTTAATTTATTTATTGTAATTTTTATGAGTTTTTAGGGGTTTTTCAATTTTTAGGGTTTTTAAGTGATGAAAAGTAGCCAAAATTGGCTAGAAAATCAAACAACAAGTAAACTACAGTATCTAATTTTTTTAGAATTTTTGGTGGAGTTTTTATAATTTTTTTGGTATTTTTAAAGTCAAACAGTGGCAAAAATAGGGGTTTTTGAATTTTTAAAAATAATAAATGAAATCAAAATTGTCCTCAAAAATCATAGAAATTCCTACACCATGACAGGAGCCATGTGTCAAAATCTCATTGGATTTGGAGGTCGTTTGATATTTTATTCAAAAATAAAGGTGGGGCACTGTGCACAGGGACCTATGTGCAAATACCCAAAAGTTCTGGGGTCCTGGTGCAAAATACCCAAGAAGTCACGTGCCAAGCACGTGCCTGGGGCACTCAAGGACCTAAATGTAATAAAAATAAGTTCCAAGGACCTATTGATAACTCGTATCAAAAGTCCAGGGGCTTATATGCAAATATCCCAAAATAAAACGCACATGCGAATATAAAGTGTTCACAGGGGTATATATGCAAATAAACAAAACATTTTATTCAATGAATAACATCCAGAACTACAGGGCATATATTGCAAATAACCCAGAATAACACGTGACGACGCACGTGGCTCACAACAGGCGGGGGTATAAGTGCAAATAAAATAAGTACGAGGTCCTTGGTGCAAATATCCCAGAAAATAAACAACTTGAATTAAAAATTACAGGACTAAAAAGAAAATAACAAACTACGAGGGGGCCCTACGATATTTACCCCTTTATTAATGAAGCGTTGGATGCGCGCCACGTGTAGATCGAACGGCTGCGGCTGGTGGGCGCTCCAGATCACTCCTCCTCTGATCGGACGGTACTGGTAACTCCAAAGATGGACGGCCAAGATCTGAACTGGAGCGAGGAGATGCAATCAACGGCGGCTGGAGGTCCTGGAAGAACAGATCCCCGGCGAACTTCGCCGGGCTCGTGCGTGCGCTAGGATCCTCCGGTGAGCCCTCTGAAGGTCGGAAAAGATCCGCGGTGAAGCTCCGTGGCGGGTGGTAGTCTCCGATGACCTAGCCGAGCTCTGAAGAGCTCCGGCGAAGTCGGCGGAGATGAAGCTCCTGGCTGGATGGCGAAGGGCTTCAGACACCCTCGATTCGACCTGAAAAGTAAACCAGAAGACTCACGGGTCGAGGGCAAATTGCCTCGACCCGGTTAGGTGGCGTGAAGGTGATCGGTGCGGTGAGATGGCGAGCTCCGGCGAAGGTGGTCGGCGGGGGAGCTCGATTCCCAGATCCGGTGCGATCTGGGTTGAGTGAAAGGGCGTAGAAGGTGCGTGGGGAGATGGCGGAGGTGATGGTCGGGTCGGAGGATCGAGATGTTACGCGAAATGGCCGGAATCGGAGAAATGCGTCGGAGATATGAATTGGGCGAAATCGAAAATTACGCTAAATAGAAGATCTAATCGGCTACCTGATGACTGCAGTAGACTGTGCTGGAGCGTGGCTAACTCCGGGTCGTAGCTTCGAAGGGCGTCAAGGCCTGAAGCTCGATGCTCAACGCCGGCGGCGGAGCAAGGACGGCGAAACACGCCGGATCGATGGTCGGGACACCCTCACCTCACTGCAACAGGAGCAAACGCGAGCTGTCACCTCGGGCTTCGCTCTGAAGGTCACGGGAATAAGGATGGCGATCCAAAGATGGGGCGCGGAGGTGGCGGAGGGAAGAATATATAAGGTGACAGGGGCGTTTAGGGTTGAGGCTCGACGGCGATGGAAAGCGTTGATTACATGGCGAAAGATCCGGCGAGGGAGAGGGATGAACGGCGAAGAATCCGAGCACGGGGGTTGAGTGGGTGACAGCCTGGAGACGCGTGGATAAATCGGCGAAGGAGGCGCGGCACGCATCTTCCAGAAAAGGAAGGAGTCCGCGGGGGAGTTGACCGGGGTCAACATTCCCCCGTGGACCAGTCAGACGCTGCCACGTGTATTTGATTTTTGTTTATTTATTTTAGGGCAGAAATAGGCCGAATTAAAGAAAACTCAAAACATGAAATATTTTTCTTTTATTTTTTTCTATTTTTTGGTGATTTTTAATTAATTTTTGGAAATAAAAATAGGGTAGCTCTATATATAGGTATATGTACACTACATGGATTTTTATTTTTGATTTTTTTATTTGTTATTTTTATGTATTTTTATGCTCATTTTGTATTTTATTTATTTACACCATAAAATATGGAATAAAAGAATATTTTTATTTTATTTTTATTATTTATATACAAGGGTGAAATAAATGGTTGAATACATTTATATACATGGTATTTATACAATGTATTTTTGTATTTTCAATTTTGTAATTTTTATTTGATTTTTGTTTTGTTTCTTGTTATTTTATATATTTACAATATGTAACATAGAATATTTACAAAAAGTTTAGAAAATAATTGAATTTATTTACAAGGTTAAATAAATACAATGGTGTGGTTTATGCACATGGTGAAAGGGTATTTTTGACTTTTTGATTTTTTAAATTTTTATTTTGTTTTTGATATTTTCTAAATATACACAAAATATATACAAGCATATTTTTGGGTGAGGAAAATATAATTTTAAAAGTATATACACATGAGCTCCTATCTCCCTCTACTTTGGCTTTTATGCGGTCAGGCCCATGCTGAGCCCTCCCTTGGGTTAGGTTGCTCAATATTTATTCTAAATATTTCCCTCTTTTTCTTTTTGCTCTTTATTCTTTTTATTTTTGCACAAAAACATGCTAATTATAGGTTTTTACACAATGCATGCTTTTGGTAATTATTTGTATTTACACATATCTACATGTATTTGCAAAGGTTTTTGTAGCTAAAATAGAAGAATAAAGAGTGATGAATGGGTATTCATCACCCCCTATGCTTTAACTTTGCTAGTCCCTTAGCAAACACTTATTTGAAAAAGAAGTGAAAAAGAAAGAAAAAGAAAAAGAAAAAGAGGATGTACATGGATCAAGGTTGACTTATTAAATTTTCCTTCATTAAATTGAAATATGGAGCTTGATCAGATCTTTGGATTATTAATGTGTCGGAACCTTATTTGGACTTAAGCCTAAAACTCAACAGCCTCTAAGTTCCATCAGTCTATGGACAAGACTCCTCAATAAACCAGATCAGAACAAGTCTACATACACAAACTCTAATGACCATGAATCTTTTCCTTGCGGTGTAAGTGATATGTGGCTCCCCACCTTAGAAGTAACAAAGAAACAACCTCCCTCAACCTGGTAACTCTAATGCCTCAGTCTAGCAACTCTTTCCTCGAGAAGCGGGGTATTCCCTTCTAAGTTCAAGTGCAACCGGCTCAAGAAGAGGGGGTAGAAGTATAGAGTTTTGGAAGCTTAGCCAGTGTAGCTAAGTCTCCCGCTGCAAGCTTCATGAGATGTGACATGATACCATAAGCTTTTGCTTTTCACTCCGGTGGGGTTATTAAATTTTCAATCCGACCCACCACTTTTTTGGAGTTCTTTTTGCATTTTTTTTTTTCAAGGACTTCTGTACAACATATCTACATGGTGCAGCATATAAGAAATTTCCCCTTGAGCCAGTAGACTATCCCTCTTTTGAAGCTTTATTGCAACCCACAGCTTCTGTCTTTAGCTTTCAACACCACTAGACCAAGTTGAGGTGCACTTCCTTCACTATAAGAAGAAGAGAGGTTCCGCCTAGAAGTACTACCCTCATATGCTACCCCAAGCCAAAGGAAACTGCCTCCTCACCACCTCATCCGTGGAGAGCCATGTGTAAAGTGCAGGTGCAAGTTAAGCCACTGTCTCTGAGAGTCATGCGTGTGTTGTTAAGTGCTCTACTTAGGCTCATCAAGATGACATATGCTCATAGCCTAGTGGACTCAAAGAATTAAGTCCTTATGGACCTGAAAAGCCTTAACCCTAAGTCCTATAAGGTTCCTCTTGAAGTTAAGTGGATTAAGATCTTATTCAAGCTCCATTTCTCAATTTAATTTCAGGCTTAGTTTAAATGTCAACTCTCATCCAGGAAAAACTATATACATATATGTACAAAAGATGCTATTTACAAATATTTTACAATCATGCAAAAAATTTTTGAAAAATATTTTGAAATCATGAATGATGCATGAGGTGCAAGTTTTGCAAAATGATATTTACACACATTTACACAAGATTTTTGCAAACTTTTGATTTTCAAAACATTGAAAAAATTTTGTACTATATACATAATTTTGATACAAAATATTTACACAAGCTTTACACAAAAGATTTTTGAAATCATTTTTACAAAAATACTTTGTACACTAGCTATGTATGTGCAAGAATAAAAGAGGTTTATGTTCATGAAAAATTTTTAATTTTTGTGATTTTTAGCCATTTTATTTATTAACACACTCACACAAAGTACGAGTTATGGCTAAAGTATGTATGAAATATATACACACCCCCCCTATACTTAGCTCGAACGATGTCCTCAGAGTGATCAAGAGCGATGAAGAAGACATAACTCGTGCTTAGTAAAAGGGAAGTGAAAAGGAATGTCTAAGTACAGGAACGAATAAATGAATAGAATGAGAGGAACTCGGTGGTCTCCCCCTATACTTAGGATTAACTAATCCTAAGTATAGAAAGCTGTACATGAAGGGAAAGCCGAGTGAAGAAGATACAGAATCTGCCCCCCCTATACTTAGGGTAAAATATCCCTAAGTATAGGCAGCAAAAACAAGAGCAGAAAGAATGAAAAGAATTCTCACAGGTCCGACATCCCCCCTATACTTAGGGTAAAGTACACCCTAAGTATAGCATAATCATAAGATGAAAGACGGGATGTGGGACTAAAGAATAGAATGATATGGACAACTGGATCTATACAGGCGGATGAACAGTGAAAATCAGGCGTGAGATGTAAAAGATGTGAGTCAAAAGACCACATCTCACGCAAAATGAATAGCAGCAATAATAACGTCCCGCGGCTCATGATCTAGAAATGGTTTGAGCCGCTGGCCGTTCACTCGGAAGGTACTCTCAGAAGATAACTCAGATATATCAATGCTACCGTTATCGTGTACCTTTCTGACCAAATAGGGTCCTTTCCATTTGCT
Source organism: Ottelia alismoides (assembly GCA_037367405.1). Classification (NCBI taxonomy): domain Eukaryota; kingdom Viridiplantae; phylum Streptophyta; class Magnoliopsida; order Alismatales; family Hydrocharitaceae; genus Ottelia; species Ottelia alismoides. Next base: position 1,487,688 of record JAZKJV010001327.1, on the reverse strand, counting down.
CTGTAGCTTCCCTGGAAATAATCGTAGCCTTGCATCAAACAACCATACTTTCTGTCCAATCTCAAAATGCTTGTGGCTGATATGAGAATCATGCCACTCTTTGACTTTCTCCTTATAATGTAGGCTGTTTGAGAAAGCTGCATCTCTAAGCTCTTCTAAGGCGGCTAACTCTGCCCTCCTCTGGTCTCCTATACCATTTGGATCCATAAGAATATCTGTGACTGCCCAAAGTGACTTGTGCCTCAGCTCGACAGGTAGATGGCATGGCTTGCCATAAACGAGGCGAAAGGGAGATGTACCCAATGGAGTCTTGAAAGACGTCCTATATGCCCACAAGACCGAGTCCAAAAGCTGTGACCAATTCTTTCGGTCAGGGCGGACGACTTTCTGCAAAATATTCTTGATCTCCCTATTCGACACTTCAGCTAGACCATTCGTCTGTGGATGGTATGGTGTGGCAATACGATGGTCTATACTGAACTCGCTAGCAAGTGCCTTCACCTGGTCGTTGACAAAATGAGATCCCCCATCAGAAATCAGAACTCGTGGAACCCCGAACCGCATGATGATGTGCTTCTTCAAAAATCTGCAAACTGTCTTCGCATCTGCGGCTCGGGCGGGGATAGCCTCAACCCAACGACTAACATAATCTACGGCCAACAGAATGTACTCAAATCCCTGACTCTTAGGGAATGGACCCATGAAATCGATGCCCCATGCGTCAAAAACCTCACAGAAGTGAATGGGCTGCATCGGCATCATATCACGCTGTCCACAAGTGCCCATCCTCTGACAGTCAGTACACCTCTTCACGAACTCATCTGAGTCCTTGAAGAGGGTCGGCCACCACAAACCGGACTGGAGCACTTTCTGTGCCGTTCTCCTCCCAGAGTGATGTCCTCCTGCCTCAAGCTTGTGGCAGTAAGTGAGGACACTATGTTGCTCCTCCTGAGGAATACACCGACGCCAGACGCTATCCCCTCCTTCGTGGTAAAGGATGGGATCCTCCCAGTGGTAGGACTTGGCCTTCGCAAGGAAGGTCTCAAGCCTCTGCTTGGGCCAATCTTGTGGGACTTTCCCAGCAACGAGAAAGTTCACAATATCGGCGTACCATGGGAGTGAGGCGATAGCAAGGATTGCCTCATCTGGGAAGGTATCTCTGATCGGATCAATCTGCTCAGAATCCTCAGGCTGCTCTAGTCGGGAAAGATGATCCGCCACCACATTCTTGACTCCAGGCTTATCCTTGATCTCAATGTCGAACTCCTGGAGTAGAAGGATCCATCTAGTAAGTCTGGCCTTGGCATCCTTCTTTGACATGAGGTACCTGATGGCGGTGTGGTCGGTATACAAAGTCACTCTAGATCCAATGATATACGATCTGAACTTATCTAGGGCAAACACTACTGCTAGCATTTCCTTCTCTGTGACCGTGTAATTCCGCTGGGCGGAATCCAATGTGCGGCTAGCATAGTGTATGGCAAATGGTACTCCATCCCTCCTCTGTCCTAGCACGGCCCCTACGGCAAAATCAGAGGCGTCTGTCATGATCTCGAATGGGAGAGACCAATCGGGTGGCTGAAGGACAGGAGCCTCAATAACACACTGCTGGAGAGTCTCAAAGGACGAAAGACACTTGTCATCGACAAGGAACTCGGTGTCTTTCGTCAAGAGATCAGTCAACGGTCGGGCAATCTTGCTGAAATCATGAATGAATCTCCTGTAAAAACCAACGTACCCTAGAAATGACCGTAGCTGCTTCAAATTGGACGGCGGTGTGAGTTTTCTAATGACATCGACCTTGGCCGGATCAACCTCCATGCCTCTGTTGGAGATGATGTGGCCAAGCACCGTCCCTTGAGTCACCATGAAGTGACTCTTCTCCCAAGATAGAACCAACCGGGTAGCAATACATCGCTGAAGCACTCGGTCTAGGCAGTCAAGACAGGAATCGAATCCGTCACCGTAAACCGAGAAGTCGTCCATGAAGACCTCTAAACACTCCCCTACCATGTCCGAAAATATTGACAGCATGCATCTCTGAAAAGTCGCCGGGGCGTTACATAGCCCAAATGGCATGCGTCGAAAGGCGTAAGTACCGAAGGGACAGGTAAAGGTGGTCTTCTCCTGATCCTCAGGAGCAATGGCCACTTGATTGTAGCCTGAGTACCCATCCAGGAAGCAGTAATGGCTCTTTCCTGCCAGTCTCTCTATGATCTGATCAATAAAAGGCAGGGGGACATGGTCCTTCTTGGTGGCCTGATTGAGTCTTCTGTAGTCAACACAGACCCGCCAAGAGGTGGGTACTCGTGTAGCAATCTCTTCTCCCGACTCACTGATCACGGTAGTGATGCCCGTCTTCTTGGGCACCACATGCAAGGGGCTAACCCACTTGGAGTCGGAAATGGGATAAATAAAATCCGCACTCCACCATTTTGATATTTCCTTCATAACAACCTCTCTTAGGTTGGGGTTCAGTCGCCGCTGGAACTCACGCGACGGCTTTGCCCCTTCCTCGAGATAGATATGGTGGGAGCACAACGAGGGACTAATCCCATGGAGATCTGCTACGCTCCATCCAATTGCCTTGCGGTTCTCTTCAAGAACCTCCATCAGACGGGATTCTTGCTCTTCAGTCAGATCAGCAGAGATGATGACTGGGTACATCTCAGACTCTCCCGCAAGGAATCTATACTTCAGCGAAGTAGGGAGCGGCTTCAGCTCTGGACAGCTGGGTGCTGGAAAATCTGGCTTCTGAAGAAGATGTGTGTATGCGGACAATTCTGCCAAATTTGCCTGGGAAAATGATAACGAACTCTCACAAACTAGATCTGGAGAAGGCGGGTCCTCTGCATTGTCTCTGATCTGTTCTGCCTCTACCTCCTCCTCATCTATAGGCTCAGGTGGATCCAGATCTGGCATCTGATCATCACAATCTGCCCAATCATATTCTGAATCCGAGGGATCTATATCAGACTCGGTGGCATCAGTACCACCGTAGAGCAGGGTGGCTTCAGTACCACCATCACTGGAAATCGTGTCGCGATCAAGGTCCGACTCTACCGAATCAATAGTATCCTGAACCAGGGCTGTGCTCTCCAGGCTATCCTCTGCTATCATCTCTGCATCAGCTGTATCTGAATATGAGAGGATGGTCTGTGCTGCAGGGTCTGCCCAAGCTGCCTCATCATCTGTGATCACAAAATCACAGTCCTGGTGGATGTCTGGCTCTGTATCGGACAGATGTTCTGAATCTGTACTGCCATGTGAGCGGGATCTATCTCTGGTTCTGTGGTCCTTAACCGTCTCTATTTGTATACTCTCGCCCTGGACGCGAAAGAATACCTTCCCACTGTCATGGTCAGTCACTGCCTTGGCTGTGGCCAAGAATGGGCGACCGAGGATGATGGGGGAATCGGTCAACGAATCAGGGGTCTCCATGTCCAGCACTACGAAGTCCACGGGGAATTGCAAACCCTGAATCGTGACGACAACGTCTCGCAACAACCCCTTTGGCCTCTTGACAGACCGATCAGCAAACTGAAGGTATGTCCTGCTCTGTCTAAGAGTGCCCAACTCTAAGTGGTCGAGAAGGGCTGCCGGAAGAAGGTTGATCGACGATCCGCTATCTAAGAGAGTACGGTCGAACCTCTGCTCACTAATATGACATCTGACATACGGGGCCCCTAAATCTGGCCTCTTAGTCGGCAGATGGTTCTGGATTGCGTAACACGTGGCTTTTGTTAGCACATGAATTTCTGCGGTCTTGTTCCTCTTCTTCCTCCTGATTGTGGTCCTATCTCTTAGGGATCGCTGAAGAAGAGGAATGTGCTGCAAAGCCTCATTGAGGGTCAGCTGGATGTGAAATCGGTCTATCATGCCTTGGCTGAACTCCTCCTGCTCTCTCTTTTTTGGATCTTTTTCTTTTTTCTTCCCTTTCCCTAACTCAAGGGCTCTAGGAAAGGGAATCACAGGGTCCTTCTCAGATGAAGGACTAGGAATAGGTCTAGACGGTTCGATGACCGGATCCTCAAGAACATCATTCACCACAGTGGGATCAGAGTAAACTAAACCTTTTCCTTTATTCAAATTAGAGTTTTGAGAGACATTCATGTGAGGAAAAACAACATTTCTATCAGAATAAATGTTGGTGGCATCAGTACCACCTCTAGCTGGCTCTACAACTAGACGTCTTGCGGCCTCAGTACCGCTGGCTGGCTCGGCTCTGCTGGTGGCGTCAGTACCACCTCCTCGATGTGGTGAAACGGCGGCCTCAGTACCGCCGGTGGAATCAGCATCTCGGGTGGCATCAGTACCACCGTCATCATGATGTGCGGCTTCAGTACCGCTCTCCTCTTCCTCATCTGGCGCTCTAGAAGATTCCTCGTGTTGTCGCTCAGATGAGGCGCCTCCTGCTGGTCTTCTACCGCTCCTAAGTGTGACAAAATCAGCATCAAATAGATCCGACGAGATAACATCAAATGAGTCACTAGAAGTGGTAGGCTCAGTGTGAACTACCTGCTCAGATTTCCTCTTCAAGTTATTCGGATTAGGCTCGATCTGTGCAGGGATGGCGGCCTTCCCTCTCATCAAGTCCCGCATCTCCTGGCGGAACTCGTCCATCTCCCGTCTAAATGTAGCCTGCTGCTCTGTGAAGAGGCGGGCTAGATCATCCATGGCGGGGCTCTCATGGGAGCCCGACGGGTTGCCTCTCTGATAATGAGGCTGCTGGGGCTGAGAGGGGTAAGAGGAAGGATGCTGCTGCTGGTGAGCTTGCTGCTCACGTCTCCAATTCTGTCCCTGCTGCTGGTAGGGACGAGGTACGAAGGATGATGGCTGGTGTGGTTGGTATGCTGGGGGCTGCTGGTGATCTCTCTGCTGGGAGTACTGCCCTCCCTGACCGGCTGGCTGTTGTTGGGACTGGTTACCGACATTCCCCCACCTGAATCCGGGATGGTCTCGTCGGATTCCAGGTTGAGGGCGGTCATACCAAATCCCGTTGACATCCATCAACGGTTCCGCATCGTAAGGGGCTGGTGGGAGTACATCCAGAGGTTGATCCGGCTGATACACCACCATCTGTAAGTCTGGAGATGGTGGTGACTGGTAAGAGGGCTGCTGCTGCTGGTACGGCTCCGCCTGTACAAGGTGAACTTGTCTAGGCTGCTGCAAGGAGCTGGAGCGCTGGGACGAGCTGCGGCTACCGCCGGGATCGCCTCGCGACTGAAGACGGGGCTGAGAAGCCGTCTGTGCCTCTTGAAGACACAAGAGATGGGTCTTCACGTCGCTCAGAGTTTGTGCCATTTGCTCCATCTGAGTTATGCCCTGGCACTGCTTCTTCTCTATGATTTCCATGCGGTCCAACTTCTCGCTGATGATTCCCATGTCCGCAGCGGCCGACTCTGCCTGTGCGGCTGCAACTGTGGACGAACTGGATGGACCTGCATCAACCCGCGCTATCCGCTGATACTGCACGGGTCCTGGCGGCTGCTGAGATCTCTGAGTGTACAACCGAGTCTGGGACATCACCATGTAATTTTCTGCCATCTCCTCGTAGATGGCCCAGACTTGGTTGTGGTCCTTGGCAAAGTAGGACCCGCCGCAAGAAGCATTCACCAGACCCTGAAGCTCTGGTGTCATCCCACTAAAGAAGCTCTGAACTAGGTTCGGCTTCGAGATGTCGTGGTGTGGGCATCTATCCAGAAGCTCTCTGAACCTCTCCCATGCTTCGTGAAATTGCTCATTAGGGAGCATGGAGAAGTTGTTGATCAGGGCCCTTGCTGCATTCGTCCGCCCGAGTGGATAGTACTTGTTCAAGTACTCGGTGCGGAGCTGATCCCAGGTGTAAACGAACTTCCCTAGATGTTTCAGCCAGGCGGCTGCTCTATCTGCCAGTGAAAAAGGGAAGGCCATCATTCGAATCGTATCTTGGTCCACATGACGGTCGTGGACAGTACTGCAGATCATCAAGAACTCCTGGAGATGGAGATGGGGTTCCTCAGTGGCAAGCCCGTGAAAATGAGGGAGCATCTGCAGGGTGTTCGGAGGGAACTTGAAATCCCCCACGATAGCAGGTACCACCACCCAATGATGCATCAGTGTAGATCCGGGGTTGTGTAGCTCCCGCATCGTTCTCGGTGGTCCTCCTCCGGCGGCGGCTGCTGCTGCGGCAGCTGCTGCTGCGGCTGCTGCCTCTGCATCAGCGTCAGGAATGTCCTCAGGCTCGCTCGGCTCGTCTCGCTCTCTTCGGAGTCGCTCCATCTCCCTTCTCATCTCAATCATGAATGCCCCCTGATCGCGTAACTGTTGCTGAACTGTCTCTAATGACGCGATCAGGGTGGAGTTGATCGCTCCCTGGTCTAAGACAAAATGTTCGGGCTGGCGATCGTCTGAACTGCCGGCTCCAGCCATAGGGATGTCTGCAAAATCAGATGAGCCTAACTCAGGTTCTGTCAAATTAATTCGTCTTTCCTCGGGCTCATGTCTCTCAGTAGCAGAAGAAAGGGGATCGAGGGGGAACAGGGTGGACTCGAACTCGGGCCCGGAGAGCTGGTCTCGACTCTCACAGGCCAACCTAGATGATGGAGTCGACGCGCCTGAAAGCGGTGCAGCCAGAGGCTGCCTAAGAGATCATCTACCCATCATCTTGATCTTGGCGAGTTGGGCGGATGGGATCTGGAGAAAATATGATCGCAAAGCAAACCCCCGGTTCACCAACGCAACACAATCTGAAGACCGTGAAAGATCGGTCAATTTATCTTGTCAATTTTATTTGGTGAACATGCAAGATATCAGAGCGCTTACGTGACCTGTTAGGATACCCGATGCTACTCCAACCGACTGGCCCGCACGGAAGAGTCGGTAGTCAGCTAGAAATAACACCGGAGGGTTCTACCTAGTGTGCGGGTCACTCTCTCGCGCATCCAAACCATACAATGAGGGGTTTCTCTCCCCAAGACAAATTTTTAATGTGAGTGTCTTTTAGGGTCAATAATGTTATCCAGTCCCAATTTTTTGTTTTTCTTTTTAATTAATTTTTTTTTTTCAAAATAAATACAAGCGGCCTAACGGTTTTTCCGATTCTCCTGATGATTAAGCCAAACACAGGGGGAGAAGACGAAAAAGCCGATGCGCGAGAAAATCAATGATGCATGCAGAGAAAGAAATGCGTACCTTGTCTCCAGCACTCTACATGCAAGTGATCCGCGCAGAATTTAAATACAGAATTAAACTACCTAAATGATGCAACGAGGAAAAACCGAGTCCTAGCTGAGCAATTTCTATTGATCGTGAAGAACAATAGTTAGCCAACGGAATCGAGTCCGGAGTCCGATCTTGGGAGTCACTCGGTGCCCGCCACAACGGGTCCTGCCAGCGCTGTATGTGACTCCTCACGGCACGTGGTCTCAAATCCAATTAAACTAACTTTTTCAGTGAATTTTATCAAGGTCCAATTACGTTCTATAGGAACAGATATTCTATTAAGTGTTGGGCCTTAGATATTTACGTCACAATCAACAGAAATTCCTAAATCTAGGGGCTCGAGAAAAACCGCGTAAACACCGGAAAAGGCAGCTAACTATAAAAACCACGATAAAAGCCGCGAAAATCCGAATGGGTCCCCCGAGCACACCGGTGCTCGGCGAAACAGACCCGCTAAGTTACAAATGTCCACAAGTCCAAAGTCTAAATTATTACAACAATATTGTTCTCTCTCTCTCTCAGAAATGAAAACTCCTTCTTCTCTCTCTTCCTCCTGCTCTTCTTCCCGTGCGGGTCCTCAAAAAGTGTACTCCAAGTTCTCCACGCAGTACCTCGCACAAAAATTAGAAAGAGAGAGAGTGTCAGAAAACAGTTATAATTAAGAGAGACAATATAAAAAAAATGACTACAAAGCCGTGCTCCCCGGCAACGGCGCCATTCTGACGGCACGAAATCCCGAACAACTGAGGTAGAAAATAAATCACAATGTCGTTGTCCTCAATCGCTCAGAATGTGTCAATCAAGAAAAATGAACCACAGATGAAGATAAATCAATAAAATACAGAGAAGTGGTCCTGCTATAAAATTAACCTGGTATAGCTCCCAGGGTCGAACACAAGGAGCACAGATTGGCTAAATAGCCTACGATGTAGTCAAATTGAACTAAAACACAGAGAACATATTTTTGTGGTTTTTTATTTGTTTTTATTTTTTTTTTAGATTTTTTAAATGATGAGAAAATGAAGTAAAAGTAAATACAAGGGAACTTCAACAATTTATTACACGCACCAAAAATGATGCAAAAATTCCAGAAAATTGATTTTTAGGTTTTTTAAGTTTTTTACTGTTTTTGGTGAATTTTTGGAATTTTTCTAATGGGTAAATTATTTATTAAAAATCAAACAATGCGAAAAACAAAGGGGACTGTCCAGCAAGGCTTAAGACCCAAAAATAAAATACTCTTGGATCTCAAAAAGCCCTAAAGGTAATTTTCCTATAATCTAGAAAGAATAAGGAAAATTTAGGCACCCTAATTATTGTTTTTGGATTTTTAATTTATTTATTGTAATTTTTATGAGTTTTTAGGGGTTTTTCAATTTTTAGGGTTTTTAAGTGATGAAAAGTAGCCCAAATTGGCTAGAAAATCAAACAACAAGTAAACTACAGTATCTAATTTTTTTAGAATTTTTGGTGGAGTTTTTATAATTTTTTTGGTATTTTTAAAGTCAAACAGTGGCAAAAATAGGGGTTTTTGAATTTTTAAAAATAATAAATGAAATCAAAATTGTCCTCAAAAATCATAGAAATTCCTACACCATGACAGGAGCCATGTGTCAAAATCTCATTGGATTTGGAGGTCGTTTGATATTTTATTCAAAAATAAAGGTGGGGCACTGTGCACAGGGACCTATGTGCAAATACCCAAAAGTTCTGGGGTCCTGGTGCAAAATACCCAAGAAGTCACGTGCCAAGCACGTGCCTGGGGCACTCAAGGACCTAAATGTAATAAAAATAAGTTCCAAGGACCTATTGATAACTCGTATCAAAAGTCCAGGGGCTTATATGCAAATATCCCAAAATAAAACGCACATGCGAATATAAAGTGTTCACAGGGGTATATATGCAAATAAACAAAACATTTTATTCAATGAATAACATCCAGAACTACAGGGCATATATTGCAAATAACCCAGAATAACACGTGACGACGCACGTGGCTCACAACAGGCGGGGGTATAAGTGCAAATAAAATAAGTACGAGGTCCTTGGTGCAAATATCCCAGAAAATAAACAACTTGAATTAAAAATTACAGGACTAAAAAGAAAATAACAAACTACGAGGGGGCCCTACGATATTTACCCCTTTATTAATGAAGCGTTGGATGCGCGCCACGTGTAGATCGAACGGCTGCGGCTGGTGGGCGCTCCAGATCACTCCTCCTCTGATCGGACGGTACTGGTAACTCCAAGGATGGACGGCCAAGATCTGAACTGGAGCGAGGAGATGCAATCAACGGCGGCTGGAGGTCCTGGAAGAACAGATCCCCGGCGAACTTCGCCGGGCTCGTGCGTGCGCTAGGATCCTCCGGTGAGCCCTCTGAAGGTCGGAAAAGATCCGCGGTGAAGCTCCGTGGCGGGTGGTAGTCTCCGATGACCTAGCCGAGCTCTGAAGAGCTCCGGCGAAGTCGGCGGAGATGAAGCTCCTGGCTGGATGGCGAAGGGCTTCAGACACCCTCGATTCGACCTGAAAAGTAAACCAGAAGACTCACGGGTCGAGGGCAAATTGCCTCGACCCGGTTAGGTGGCGTGAAGGTGATCGGTGCGGTGAGATGGCGAGCTCCGGCGAAGGTGGTCGGCGGGGGAGCTCGATTCCCAGATCCGGTGCGATCTGGGTTGAGTGAAAGGGCGTAGAAGGTGCGTGGGGAGATGGCGGAGGTGATGGTCGGGTCGGAGGATCGAGATGTTACGCGAAATGGCCGGAATCGGAGAAATGCGTCGGAGATATGAATTGGGCGAAATCGAAAATTACGCTAAATAGAAGATCTAATCGGCTACCTGATGACTGCAGTAGACTGTGCTGGAGCGTGGCTAACTCCGGGTCGTAGCTTCGAAGGGCGTCAAGGCCTGAAGCTCGATGCTCAACGCCGGCGGCGGAGCAAGGACGGCGAAACACGCCGGATCGATGGTCGGGACACCCTCACCTCACTGCAACAGGAGCAAACGCGAGCTGTCACCTCGGGCTTCGCTCTGGAGGTCACGGGAATAAGGATGGCGATCCAAAGATGGGGCGCGGAGGCGGCGGAGGGAAGAATATATAAGGTGACAGGGGCGTTTAGGGTTGAGGCTCGACGGCGATGGAAAGCGTTGATTACATGGCGAAAGATCCGGCGAGGGAGAGGGATGAACGGCGAAGAATCCGAGCACGGGGGTTGAGTGGGTGACAGCCTGGAGACGCGTGGATAAATCGGCGAAGGAGGCGCGGCACGCATCTTCCAGAAAAGGAAGGAGTCCGCGGGGGAGTTGACCGGGGTCAACATTCCCCCGTGGACCAGTCAGACGCTGCCACGTGTATTTGATTTTTGTTTATTTATTTTAGGGCAGAAATAGGCCGAATTAAAGAAAACTCAAAACATGAAATATTTTTCTTTTATTTTTTTCTATTTTTTGGTGATTTTTAATTAATTTTTGGAAATAAAAATAGGGTAGCTCTATATATAGGTATATGTACACTACATGGATTTTTATTTTTGATTTTTTTATTTGTTATTTTTATGTATTTTTATGCTCATTTTGTATTTTATTTATTTACACCATAAAATATGGAATAAAAGAATATTTTTATTTTATTTTTATTATTTATATACAAGGGTGAAATAAATGGTTGAATACATTTATATACATGGTATTTATACAATGTATTTTTGTATTTTCAATTTTGTAATTTTTATTTGATTTTTGTTTTGTTTCTTGTTATTTTATATATTTACAATATGTAACATAGAATATTTACAAAAAGTTTAGAAAATAATTGAATTTATTTACAAGGTTAAATAAATACAATGGTGTGGTTTATGCACATGGTGAAAGGGTATTTTTGACTTTTTGATTTTTTAAATTTTTATTTTGTTTTTGATATTTTCTAAATATACACAAAATATATACAAGCATATTTTTGGGTGAGGAAAATATAATTTTAAAAGTATATACACATGAGCTCCTATCTCCCTCTACTTTGGCTTTTATGCGGTCAGGCCCATGCTGAGCCCTCCCTTGGGTTAGGTTGCTCAATATTTATTCTAAATATTTCCCTCTTTTTCTTTTTGCTCTTTATTCTTTTTATTTTTGCACAAAAACATGCTAATTATAGGTTTTTACACAATGCATGCTTTTGGTAATTATTTGTATTTACACATATCTACATGTATTTGCAAAGGTTTTTGTAGCTAAAATAGAAGAATAAAGAGTGATGAATGGGTATTCATCACACGCGCATCGTGCGTGGCCTGGAGGGTAATTTGCACTCTTAGTCCTATACTTTCCAGGGTTGTTGTCCCAGGGGTCCAGAACTTTGCTTTAATTGCAGAAAGGTCCCTGTGCACTGTTGGTTTTCTTTATTTTTGAATAAATATCAAATCACCTCCAAATCCAATGAGATTTTGATACATGGCTCCTGCCATGGTGTAGGAATTTTACGGATTTTTGAGGACATTTTTGATTTTATTTAGTATTTTTAAAAATTCAAAAACATCCTTTTTAGCTACTGTCTAAGTTTAAAAATACCAAAAAATTATAAAATCACCTCCAAAAATTCTAAAAAAATTAGATACTGTTTCTTGCTTGTTGTTTGATTTTCTAGCCAATTTTGGCTATTTTTCATTGCTTAAAAACCCTAAAAATTGAAAAACCCCTAAAAACTCATAAAAATTATAATAAATAATCTAAAAATCCAAAAACAATAATTCTGGTGCCCAAATTTTCCTTATTTTATTTAGAATATAGGAAAATTACCTCCAGAACCTGTTGTGATCCTTAGATATTTTATTTGAGGGTTTTGGTTCTGGCTGGACAGTACCCAGCATTTTTAGCACTGTTTGATTTTTAGAAAATAATTTACCCATTAGAAAAATATCAAAAATTCACCAAAAACACCTAAAAACTTAAAAAACATAAAAATACTTTTTCCTGAATTTTTGCTTTATTTTTGGTGTGTTAAATAATTTGCCTAAGTGTGTTGATATTTGTTTCCTTTTATTTTCTTTATCCTTTAAAAATCCAAAAAAAAAATATAAAAATTATTAAAAACCACTAAAAAACACTTTTCTTTTATTTTATTCTCTTTTTACTACTTCGTAGGCCCTAGGCCAATCCGTGCTCCTTGAGTTCGACCCTGGGAGCTATACCAGGTTAATCTTATAGCTAGACCGCTCTTCTTGTTTTGAGTGATTTGATCTATTCTGAGTGGTTATTTTTCTTGATACACCTAGTCTATTTGATCGAGGTCGCAACGACCATTTTTAGACCTTTACCCCGATCGCTTAGGCTTTGGGTCATCAATTAGCCTGGGTTTTAAGGTCAAAATGATAGAATAAAGGTGATGAAGTGGAGATTTATCAGCACATCAATCATGAGGGCCCTTCAATGACATCTAAGGAATAGGATCATATCCTAGTCCTATTACGATGGAGAAATAAGTTACCTCTCAATTTATCATCAAAAATAAATAACCAACATACAAGAAAATAGGAGAGTCCTGATAGAATCAGGACACATGGTAGACGATCAGGATTCTCAAGCATGGACGTCCACCTTATCCTAATTCATGTCCAATTTTTTATTTGTTAGTTGTTGTATTATCTTCATGATAATTAAATTATCATAACTAGGAAATTTATGAGAGTTATCACATAACTTATGAATTTTTATTCATAAACCTTTAAAATGTAAATCTGATTTACATTTAGTTTTCAATATGAATCACATTCACATGTGTTCCTTGAAATAATATATGAATCATACTCATAAATAAATAAATAAATATAAACACACACAGTAATTATTATGAATCAATATCCATATTAATTAAATACATATGATGCGGATCATAACCACAAAACCCTGGATACAAATATATTCATGATAATAACAATTGGTATCATAACGTTGATATCATTTAATACGAGTTCTAAACCAATTAGAACTAGTGAGAAAAAATCTTGGATACTTGGAGATAATTTCGAGGAGATCACACTATCCACATATAGTGACTTGAAATTTAGTTAACTATCCAATTTCAGGGTTTATACCTTTTTAGATGAAATGTGTCATTTACAAATGTTGAGCTTGAGCTGAATGTTTCACACTCCATGTGAGCTCAGTGAAATGCATTACACTCTACATGAGCTTGATAAATAAGCACAATGAACTCAACTTCCAACTCCATTTCTAATCATAGTCTGAACCATATGGATCTTAGAAATGATCTCAAGAAGTGATTGCGTCGCCACTTCCATTACAATTTCCCTATCCAGCATTTGGATATTGAAATTGGAATTGGAATTGGAAATAGGGAATAAATGAAATGAGACTTAATTCCAATTAATTCTCATATTATTAAGCTATAAAGTGGATTCAACAAAATCCACCGTTTTCATGATTTCCTCGAAAGGAAGTGCCATGGTAGATGATCTATTAAGATAGAGTTCACCTAAGTATTCCCAATACTCCTTCATGCTTCATGCTGGAAGACTTTGGTATATCTGAAGTTTAAACCACAGTTTGGTTGCCTTCTTCATGACATATTAATAGATTTCTCAATTGATAATTGGTAATAATATTAGTCATTTACTTTCAAAAAATATGTGAATATCTCGAATTCATGTCTTTATTTCATAAACAATACGATCATGCATGGAATTTTTCATGACCCCAAAATATCTCATGAGTGAGCTCGCTTCTCGATTCATCAAGTATGACCATGTATTATTCCTTTGAGAGATCATGCTTCTCATATGTCCTCATATGCATATCAACTCATCGGTATATGGACTTTGGTAAGTCTTCAACATAATGGTCTATCTAATGCGTACATTTAGACATTTAGATGTATATTTGTCTCTGATCGAAGGATGTGTGCCTGATCGTCACAGTTACTATTCAGGTCTTAGTTTATCTCGACCTCATCAAGACAACTCTTTGACTTCATTATTCCGGCGTCTTCAAATCACTATTCCTATGTAGAGGATCTACATCAAGAAGTCAGCCGGAAATCATTATTTAGAAAAAAACGATTGTCATCTATATCTCGTACTGAAGATCATTATTGAATATGTAAGATATTCAATATGGCCACGATGCACAACCGTAATTGTACAAAGGGACCTTAATTTGAATGCATTCGCAATCATTCATTTCAGACAAACATGAAAAAACCATAACTTTTATTGTATTAGTGGGTCACCTAGGGTTTACAAGTCCAACAATAACTATCACTATGTCTGAGAGTTAATTATGAGCCATATCACAATAATGACATTGTGAATATAAGTGGGGAGGTTGTAATGCCCCAACTTAAATATAGTCCCACATCTAAAACTTATGAAGTTTGGGAGTGTCTTATAAGAATGGGGTACTACTACATGACAACATGAGCTTAAGCATTTTTGGTGGTTATCAATGGTTTCATTTAGGACCAAATCCAACAAGTTTTTGAAGTCCATTTTCCTCGACAAAAGATCGAGTGGCTTAGCCCAAGACATTACAAATGGTATCAGAGCGGGTTTCCTTTGATAGAGGAAATTGCTACCGAGATGTGGAGCCACTCCTATAAAGAGATACGAGGAAAATGCTAATCAAAGTGTGCAACCATCACTATTACCGAGAATAAGCGGTGGACCATATTGCAATGAGGACGTTGTAATACCCAAACCCAAACATAGTCTTGTTTGAGATTGAGTTCTAAGAATGAGGGATTACTATTTAAAAATTTGAGCTTAAGCATTTTGGTTGGTTGTCAACGAGTTCATTTGGACCTGAATTCAAAAAATGGTAAGAGTAGGCTTTCTTGGGTAAAACAATGGGGACTTAATTTCATGATATTACAGATACATATATGGATATTATAGATAATTACCGTATCCTTATCTTATATAAAATTTGAATATGTAGGCAGATATACATGTTGACAGATATAACGTTAATTTACTGTATTCTTACAAACAGTTATGCATATAAACTGATACATATCATGTGATATTGGAAATTCTTTATATGGTAACTTAATTATATATATATATATATATATATATATATATATATATATATATATATATATATATATATATGTGTGTGTGTGTGTGTGTGTGTATTTGAAGGTTACTTGATACATATACTCAATGTGTTAATTATTTCATAACATTTGTATAAAATATAGTTAAAGAATGCAATTTTTTTGTTTCATATTGTAACAATAGTTCTAGAATATATTTATATTAAATTAGTTATGCAAATACAAATAGTGATAACAAGAGAATCAATGATTAGTTATCCAAGTTCTATATGGAGGAGAAGGAAGGGCGTTCTACGGATGAGTTTGCATCGGTTGTGGTAACTTCGAGCATCAAACTAACGGTGATGATGGAGCACGGTGAAAAATATCTTGAAAGGTGTCCTGAGAAGAGGATAATAAAAAGGCATAGTTATGGTAAAACTCTTTTCTATTTAGAAAAATTAGCTTTAATTTAGTGTTGTTTAGCAACACATTAACCAAGATCCTGATCCAGCTTAGGATAAAAAGTCCTTTCGAGGGAGGAATTGGTAGTTTGAGTTTTAATATAATAAATAGGGTTTTTATCACTTGTGCCCCTCCGAGATATCGTAATTTCAGTTATGCCCCTATCTTTTCGATAATATCAGTTGTGCCCCTCACTTCTTGCTAATCTATCGCTTGTGCCGCTCGGGTTAGTGACCGTCCATAACCAACACAAATGGACGTTAACTTCAAGGACACAAATAGAATTAAATTTAAAAAAAAGGATTGAAAAGTCCTCCTCCTCCCCCGTCTTCTTCCTCCCTTCTCTTCCTCCCCTCCTCCCTTCTCTTCCCCCTCTTCTATATTCTTCCTTTTCCTCCTCCTCTTCCTCCCTTCTCTTCTTTCCTCCACAGCTCCTCCCTCCTCCTCCTTGAGCTCTCCTGCAGCCTTCCCCGAGCCTCCGGCTCCGCCCACGTGCCTCGCCTCCGTCCCCGTCCTCCTCCTCCTCCTCCGCCCCCGCACCTCCCCCCTCCGCCCCCGCACCACCCCCCACACCTCCCCCATCCGCCCCATGCACCTCCCCTCTGCCCAGAGATTAGGTACACCTTATGCCCTGGAAGGAAAGCGAAGACCCTCGAGAACGATTTGGAGATGTTGATGCAGCAGAAAGAACACACAGAGTAGAAAATCAAGGAGTTAGTGAGCATCGACAACGAGAAGGAGCCCACCAGGGATGTCGAAGACTGGATGCTGAATGTCCAAGATCGCAACAAAGAAGCTACTCGATTGCTCTCCTCTCTCGCCGCGAGCAGTTGTTGGCATCTCTGCTCACGTTGTGGCTATGCACTTGATATCGTGGAACTGCTGAGAAGAGTAACGGAGCTGAAGCAAGAAACGGATAAATGGGACGATGAAAGCGAAATTGTCCGGAAGAAACCTTCATTAACCTCTCCACCACGGATAAATCAAATCCCGAGGATCAACAAGAAGCAAGATCCCTGGAGCTTGTTCTTGTCCTTTATTGCGGGCGGGGAAGCTGATGTGGCCGGAGACCAATTCATAGAGACACATGCTCGGTGCATTGTCGACACCATAGTCGGATGCGCCACTGGTCAGTGGCAATAAGAGCATCAAGCGAATCCACGATGATTTTTTCCGTTTCACGCCTCAGTTACGAGTCCTGGACCTGTCCAACACCGAGATAGTCGAGCTCCCTCGCTCCATCGGAGAACTCAGGTTACTGCTTTTCCTTAAGCTCCTAGAGGCCAAGATCAAGTGCTTACCCCAGAGAGTTGGGGAAGCTGGAGAACCTGAAGTAGTTGGACCTGAGTGAAACAGAAGATCTCAAGACGAAGAAGAAAGGAAGAAGAACAAATGGAGGAGGAGGAAGATGAAGAAGAAGTCTGGACAATAATACCCCTCTTAGTTGCACCAAGGTTTGAAAAAACCATGGTTAAGTCAACTCATTGACGGTCAATCTGACGGAAGGGCACAAGTGATAACGGAGAAAGAAGTGAGGGGCACAACTGATATTACCAAAAAGATAGGGCATAACTGAAACTGTGATATCTCAGAGGGGCACAAGTGATAAAAACCCTAATAAATAAAAGGGGATATGGTATGATCATCTCGCTGACGATCGTAGACTTGAAACATGAGGTCTCAGGTTCTAGTCTGGTTTACTCCAAGGCTTAAAAGTCTACTTAATGGTTTTTTGGAGAAGAAACTGAACTAGGACAAAATCTAATACGAAAATATTCTATGAAACGAAGAATTTTGCAGAGACTTTATTGTGGGTACGTTGTTTGCAAGGATACTTATGTAAAATCACCCGTTCATAGGAGCATTTATGTTCCTATGAAAATATTGGTGTCAACTTATTTGAGATCATTTCCTCCGAATAATACCATCAGTAATATCCAACAAAGACAAGCAATTAATTTGATAAATGATGGCTCAACGAATCAGACATATATCTCCCCCACCCCCCCAATAGATATTTATGTTCTTGTCCATGTATATAATGACAACTTTTTTGAAACTCATACCATCTTATATTAAATATATAATGATGATATTATTTATTGTAAAATTATTTATTACTTGAAATTAATATTAACGATTATCCACAAGCAGTGCCTATCCGATCATTTTTCTAAAATTTAACTAACCGTTAAAAACATGATAAAAAGTAATAATACAAATAAGAGCTCACGAGAATCGAATCGAAATGCCCTTACATCAATCAATCATGTCATATCCCAAAGGAATTACGTAGATATGTGAAGCTGGAACGAAATCGTCATCAGAATGACGACGATAACGACTAAAGGACCATAAAACTCAAGTTGCACTGATGCCACGAATATGAACGACTTCGTGTTTGTATCCTAACATCAACTTGGTCATCTAATACTCGCACAAAAAAAACTAAAACAAAAAAAAATCTTCAAATGATGAACGGACCTTCGATATCTACCCATACCGTCTAATTGAATAAAAACTCGATGGGTCCTTGGATTGTTTTAATGATGGTCAACACGTGGCCACACATTCTTAATGCGAGCCTGTCTTCGTCTTCAATCTAACGGTAACATATAGTTGTTAATCAATAGCTTTTCAATGCCATGTTCCTTGTATTAAAAAAGAATAAATTTGTATCATGTGTTAAGAAATCACCCTATATTACTCCCATTACTAATTAAGGACGGTTCATACTAGCACATGTATTTTCTCTATCGATCGTTGGTCCATCAAGCAACATCCTAGATGGACCCGTAATTTCTTGCGATCACAAATCAAAGTATCACTGACTATTGGGATGAAACTATGTGCGCTAGCTTGGTCGAACATGCATCGCTTCGAAAACAACGCACATGCGACCGAGTATCACGAGTTCGGAAGGACCGTGATTCGGAAGGTTGTTCGATTGACAATCTGTCAAGATTCGCCGCGCCGTCCAATCTTCGCCTAAGGTCCTGATCCCTCACCATCTCAGACAAATTAAAGGATACAATGACCATTATTCAGAAACCACAATACTCATTGGAATCAGTTCACTATTGAGAGGAGTGAAGGATGGAACCCCATACATGAAAAGATGATTCTCGAGCTAAGGTGTAAAGATGGTACTCGATGGTTGCACTTGCACGCATTAGTTAATTAAATGACAGGTATTACCTTTCGGTCAGGGAAGATGTAAAGATATTATTATGCACGAGTAAACAAACCCTAAAACCTGAGCAGCCAAGTTGGCGAGATGGATTTTTCTGATGTCGGCATGCGAATAATTTAGGGATAGGAACGTGAGGGGCATTATTCTAAAGCGGAAGTCCGGATTTAAGAGGGTAGTACTAGGTTGTTGTCCAACTACAAGGCAATGGAACCCACCGCTAGGACCGGCTTCAGGTAGGAGAGATAAATAATAGTGACTCAAAGGGAGAATCACGTTACTTGTCATATAAATTTAACGTCATCCACTAATCAAAGAGGGAATACACCCTAATAATTAATACGTTAAAAGGAAAGTTGGGTTCCTTCTCATCAAAAAGATGCTGAGTCCTTGTGCAGGTGCACACAGACTCTGTCGAGATTATTAGTTAGAATAGCAAAAACGAGAAAAAAGTGAGAGATCTAGCATATATTGATTTTCAGAAGATTTATAGATGATGAATCTCATTCCGGTTTAGAATCACATATGTCCAAGAACTCTGAGGATTCTGTGTTTGTTGCTGAGTCCAGCAGTTCATGTAAAAGGAAAAAAGTACCTTTGCTAGCCAAAGTGGGTAGAAGAAGGCAATAGATTTGCCAAGGACCGGGATCCACTTATAGGAGTTAACCGGGATCCACTTATAGGAGTTAAATGTTTAGCGCAGTTTCTTCGTTCGCATGACCTTAAGGGCCTGTTTGGTTGCTGGGTTGGACTGGGTTGGGTTGGGGTGGGTGAATAGTAATCTGTGAGGAGGAAGTACCCTTGTGAATAGTAACCAGGGTTGGGCCAACCCTGCCCAACCCTGCAACCAAACAGGCCCTAAAGGAGATCTTGGATCATGGAAGTATAACCGAGGGAGTGAAGGGAGTTGATCTTATAGTTGGCTAGTTAAACTGTCGAGGAGTGATGACTAATAACCTAACTCTATTTGTAACTTTCTCATAGGAGATGGATATTTGAGATGCTTAAATAAGAGTAGCAAATAGAGCTGCTAGTCGAATTGAAATGTCATGAACAAACCTGTATTTGAGTTAGGTTTGACAAGAAAGATTGAAAGCTCAGGTTTGGTTCGATAAAGGCTCATAATTATATGTTAAAGTTTTCCGTTTCTCGTGATTGTGGACCATTGAAATAATGTGAACGATTGCACAACCATCACCATTGTGCTCAAGTATAGTCTCGCCTCGATTCACTTATTGGGTGAAGGCATGCTCTTGCTGCAAAACTTACTTTTAAATCAGTTGGGAAGTTGTATTTTTAGTGATTGACCCCAACCTTCGTAGCTGTAATTTTGCTTGGTGCAGTTGCGCTTTGTAACGAAACACTATTTTTGCAATTTTGACTTTTATTTGAAGCACGATCCTTATCATTTTTTGAATAATAATAATAATATATTCGAGTTTGAGCTTGCTCAAAAATCAAACGTGCGGTTCAGTTGAATAGTACATTAACAATTTTACTCAAGTCAAACATATTAAACGAATAAGTTCTAAATTAGTTCGAAAATAGAGCTTGATAATGAATGTTTCGAACTCGATAATCATTTAGTGAAATAAGAAATGAATCAAATTGGAAAGAAATTTTGTTCCCTCCACAAATAGATAAATTGAAGTGAAAATAAGATTAGATTGATTGTTTATTTTAGATTATGAAAATGCAAGTTCAACTCCATCATTAACCTTACGTACATACATATGTATGTATGCATATAAATAAATAGATGAAGGTATAAATACAAATATATAGAAATAGATTTGTACGTGTATATTTATGTTATTGAAGTTGAGCTTTTATCATATGAACGTAGTCTACTTTCATGTAAAATTCAGTAAGTCATAAAACCTCAAATTTGAATTTATTTAAAACGAACGGATTTTTTCAAATAATTATGCAGTGAATTCGAACCGAATGCGAACATATTTTTAATAACAGCAGTAATTTCAACGGTTTGAGGGCTGGTCTTTGGAAAAGTTTTCGAGGAATTCATGATATATTTCATCAGTCTCAAGAGAAATATTTCATCCATGTTTTGATTTATTTGTTTAACAGGCCAAATATATCCTATAATTAACTAGCAAATGAAGGCCCCTATACATTACCAATCAAAGTTGAAAGGTTTAGAACAGCAAAATAAATAAAATATGTCAGTAGATGGGTATGGTAAACTGTAACAGCGAGATTAAACTCAGAAAAGGTGGTGGGGATTGGGAGGGACCCAAGACATCCAATCAACGATTCTCAAGTACTAGTGCTGTGTCCCAAACGAATAAATGAGAAAATGGTGACCACCTAAGGTCACATGGCTCGAACCAGTCTACACAAGGCAGAAGGTCTCCATCATAACAACAAAGGCACCGAGAGACACTGCATCTGATTTCCAATAGATCCCTGCTTATATTCCACTTATGCATCATATATCACTCTATTTTTGTTTCCATTTTTTATATCATATCCTTGTTCATTTCCCAACCTGTATGCGGGTATATATATTTGAGGATATTGAAAATTACAAATTACATCTTTAGATATGTCTGCATGTATGAATATTGATAATATTGATTCAGACATAGCGTATGGATACAGATTATCTTACAGGTAATAAATCTCACCTAGCACTTACTGTAACGTTCCAGGTTCACTTTGGAGGATAACATGCTCTAAGAACTTATTGGGCTCGGATTAGACTCAAAATGCTTAAGTTCGACTTGTGTTGTAGTTGTCCCTACTACTGTATACGTTGTGATTACTATTACCAGATGTGGGACTTCATTTGAGGCCTTTCACTTACATCCGGAAGAAATATTTTTGTACAGGTTAAAATCAACAGTTGAGTAAATCAAATAAATAAATTACGTATACAATAAAATAAATATGACTCAAAAAAGGTGATATATTGCGTGTGACCCTGTAGCATATTTAGATGAATGGCTATACACATATTAGTATATGTCTTTACAATATGGGATTTTTACCCACAGACCCTATAAACTTTACCAATTGCCTCAACGACCCTTGAAACAACATAATTCTCCCCTCGACCTCGTAAACTTGTCAACTCTTATCCTATGAACCTTGTGGTTACTCTATTTAAAGCCCGCGAGGGTTCTTGGGGTAATTTATAGGGTCGATAGGGTAATTACGTCATGCAAAAGGTCGTGGAGGTGATTGGCAAAATTTATAAGGTCTGCTGGGTAAAAATCCCTTACAATATATACACATAGATCCAATAATACAACATCCATAATCCGCAACTCCGTAATATATGAAAGGGGTATTTGCATCTATATCCGTGTATGCGAAAAATAAAAATCCATATGATACTCATAAAAAAATCACTTTCGTATTCATTTAAAAATGGCAGACAGATATAAATATATTATTCCTACATGGTTGCTTCCCTAGTGATTTTCCATTTAAAAGTATAACTTTAAATTTTCTGCCGTTGAGGTTTGATCATTTTTTCCTCAAGAGCTATTATAATTTTTTAAGTATTAGTGGTTGATGCATTGACGTGGAAGGTGTCTAAAGTAATGGATGGGGCCTTTTGTGCAAGGTATTGGTTGGATGGCTTATTAATCACTATATTTCACCATACGACATCTCGATCTTTTACATGTTGTCTAGTCTTCTTCATGTGGGATCCACAAGCGAATGGAGTCTTTGATGCACCAATTTTTCTAGGTTAGAACCGGAGATTCCAAGCGGGTGCCCTCGGTTGGGTGGAAGGCAGTGGTTCTTTTGGAGAATGATGTGGGCTAGATGTTCTTGAACTTGATGCAATGAACAAGGTTCTACTAGCAAAATAGTTTTTTGTATTTGGGGCAGTGGCCCGTACATTCCCCGTTCTTTGTTGCAAAAGATCTATGGAGTTTCGAGGTCCCTCTATCGGAGATCTGGTGACGAATAGCCATTCATCCATCTTTATTCCTCTATTTTATCTTTAGAACCTAGCTAAATGCATGTAAATACATCTAACTTTCACAAATTAACATTCTGACATTGTGTTTAAATATTGTATAAATACTTGTATTTCAATCCAAAATTAAAGAATAAAGAAAAGGAAAAGAAAAATAAAAGAAGTATTATAAATATTGAATGACCCTAAATCTCGATACCAAGTCAATATTGAATTGGTCGACCAGAAATAAAGTAGGAGGAGATAATAGCCAAATACTTTACATGAACTCTAATTTTCTCTATAAATAACCATTTTTTCTCTATTTTATTCTTCACATTACACATCTCAAATAATAAAGTATTCAACATGAATCTTGTACATATTAGTATATATAAAAATATAAAAATAATAGCCAATGAAAATAATGCACAGTGTAACTTGTACATATAGATCAAAAGACTGGAAGGGAACTTCACAGATCAATATCTTTTTCATATAAATTTAAATTGAACCAAACTCATATCCATCGTATTCCAAATTAAATTATCTATTTGTTGAAGTAGTTTCATTAAAAATAGAGTTAAGATGCAAAAGTTTGCTTTTTAGGGTAATATTGTATTATGTATTTGTATATAGAATAAATATGTTTTATTCTTTGCATTCTTACTTTATTTTTATTTTTGAAATAATTGTATATAGTATATAAACCATATTAACAACATTCATACAAAAAGAAACAATTAAAAAGACATTAAAATAAAGAATATATAGGCATAATATACTTGATGAATCTCCATTTCATCATCTTTATTTTATCATTTTGACATTAAAATCCTAGTAAATGCGTGTAAATACTTTAATTTGCATATTTTAGCATTCATGCATCATTGATGTGTGTAAAATATTATTTTTAATGCTAAAATTATAGAATAAAGAAAAGAATAGAAAAAGAATGAAATATTGAAAATATTTTATGACCCTAAACCCGAGACATAGACATCTCAATGACTAGGTCAACAAGGAATAAAGTACGGGGAGATAAGGGTCCAAAATACAATTAAATTCCCTTTCTATTTTTATTCATTTTTTGGACTTATTTTTAGTTCTACTTTTTATACCTCAAATAAAGAAACTTTAAACATGAAAGTTTTATATAATTAAATATAGAAAAACAAAGAATTGAGTTTACACAAAAATAATATACAGAGAAAAACTTACTCATAATAAGTTTCCAAAATCCCAACTTCTCAGACCCATATCTCTCAAATAAAAACTCAAACTCAAAATCACCTTTAATTGTATATAACTTTTAATAAGCTACATAACAAAGGTGGTTTATATTTTTTGGAGTTAAGGTGTGAAAGTTATGTTTTGGACATCTATTGTATAGTTATACCGATTAAATATTTCATTTTATTTATTATTCATTATTTTTCTAATTTTATATTTTTATAATTTTGTAAATATTATTCATAATATATATACCCCTTAAAACATGAATAAAAATATAAATAAAACATTAAAATAAATTTTTATATAAAATACGTAGGTAAAATACTTATATCTGTACATATATAGATAATACATCTATTTAGTTAATTGTATATAATACATCATAAAAAAATAAAAATATATGTAAGTTTATAAAAATAAATTATAAATTTATAAAATAATAAATTAAATTAATAAATTCAAAATTACAAAATAAAAATTGAAGACTAAAATACATATATGAATATACCTATAAATAACCATTAAAATGTAATTTGCAATTATAAACCTCGAAAAAACAAATAAAAATTATGATAACATAATTCAGAAAATAAGAAGCATTTTTATTTTATAACCTAAAATTAGTAAAATCATTTATTATTTTTAATTGAATTTCTAAATATTATTTCCAGTGATTTTTATGGTTGGTCCACGTTCTCTCGTTTGTTGACCTCGGTCAAATCTCTGACAGAGGTCTGCCTCCTGTCAAAGCCTCGTTTTTTCCCATTTTCTCGATTTTGTCGAGGCTGCATCTTGCATAAATCCATGTAGATGCCTTCTAAACTTTTTCTCGTTGAGGATCCACCTTACACGCCCTAGTGATACCTCGAGGATTGGAGCCACGATTTGCCATATTTTCTTCGTTCTTTGGAGCCGCCCAGACCTTGTACATAAACACCCCGTCACCTTATTCCTCCTTTAGAAACCTCTTTGGACTGTTTTCCTCCCTTCCTAAGGTACACAATGGAGAGAGGATGGTGACAGCATCTGATCCTAGCCCGTAGGTGGATTGAGGAGACAGTTTTAGGGTGGTGGCAACATCTGATCTGCAATTCAAAAATCCAAAAATATTTTGTAAAGATTTTTCATGTATATTTGTATAAAAAGTATATTATTTTATTTGTACATAAATTGACTTCAAATTAATTATTTCTGTAAACAAAAGTTGTAAATAAAAATGTATTTTAAATAATAAAAATAAGTGTAAAATAAAATAATGCACATATTACCAATAATTACACCCAGAAAAAGCCGCAAAGTACTAATTGAAACACCAATTCTGGATCCACACAAGCTCAAATCGAACTAAACTCACTTCCATATACTATAAATTAAATTATCTTTCAAATAGTTGTAGTTTCGTAATTTTTGGAGTTACGGTTAAAAAGTCGGTTTTCTAGGGTGTTTTGTGCAATTTAACTAATATTTGTTGTACATATTTATTAATATTTATTTTTAATGAACATAATTGTAAGTATTATTTTTATTAAAATAACAAAATTAGTAAATAAAAAAATTAATTAAAAAAAGATATAAAAATTATTTCCTTATTTGTACATATGTATATTGTATTATATGTATATAATATTTGTATACAACTAATTTCCTTATATAAAAAAATCACAAAAAAATAAAATGTCTAACATTAATTAATTGATTTAATTTAATTACGAAATTTAAATTTATTTATTTAATTTATTCTTTTATTTGAATTAAAAACTTACCTTTTATGTAAAGATTTGATTTTATGCCTTAATTAGACACCATTAAGGTGGCCAATTATTTTTTGTAAAATAATTAATTATTTTATTTTAATTAAATCTGAATTTCATTTTTAATTAGTTAATTAATTTAATTATTTATTTTATGTATTTAATTAACCAATAACACCATCCTCATTTGTACATATCTTTCATTTTTTATTTTCCTTCCTTTTTACTGGGCTTCTCCTCCTCATTTGCCTTTTGATCGATCTTTGGTGGATAGGAGCCCGATCTCCGAGAGCTACTCATTGCATAAGGGTGCCTAGCCTCTGAGCCGTCCGGTGACAGTGTGTCGGCCTTCGTCGAGGCCATCATGGCATTTTCGACCCCAGGGTGAGATCCAATTTTATTTCTTATCTTTTTTCTCTAGGATAAATCGTAGGTTGCATTTTTGCTCACATTTTATTAGTCTTTAGATCTTAAAAATCACAAAAATTTATCACCACATACATTCGCGTCCGACACTGATTTTTCATACCATTTTCTCGATCTCTACATATTCACGTTCTACCTCGCACAACCTGTCAACTCTAACCACGCACGGTGGTCGGAGTCACGGATCTCTCTTCCATATCGCAAAAGCCGCCTGTTCACACTTTCCATTTTGTGTATAAATAAAAAAACATAAAATTATTTTTCCTTTTTATCTCACATTTGTTTTTGCAGGAAGAATTAAAAAAAGAAATAAATAAATTTTTTGTTTTTTCTTTTCTCTCTAACATTTGTTTTGCAGGAAAAAATAATTAAAAAAATATTTCTTTTATTTCTAACGGTTATTTTGTAGGAAAATTTAAAAAATAATAATAAATAAATAAATAAATTCCTCTTTTATTTGTAGCTTCTGTTTTTACATTTACAAATAAAAAAATAAAAAAAGTTTTTATTTTTCTATTATTGATTACAGTAAAAAAAAAAGATAAAAAAAATTTCAACAGCGGCCTCACGCCTGGTCGCGCCCCTGCTGCTCCAGGCCCAAGCGGTGCGCCACCCGCGGCCGCCATCCTCCTGCGCCACCGCTGCCGCCCACACTCCAGCCAAGCGATCGTGCCTGGCGGCTCCCTAGCTCTTCGTCTTCCCTGCGCCCTTCGTCCTCGGCCCCCAGGCCGCGCTAGCCCTCCACCGCCTTCACTCGGTCGCGTCAGCCCTCCACCGCCTTCACTCGGTCGTGCCAGCCCTCCATCGTCGACCCCCGTCGCACCTCCTCTACGCCCGTGACTGCTCTGCCTCTACGCCCCACCGCCGCCAGCGGCGAACCCACGGACGACAACCTCCGTGATCTCCACTTCCAGCAGTCTCGCGCGCTAGCCCCCGTTGCCCCTTTAATTATCTGCCTAGACCCGCCACCTTTGCATGGCCCGCCAACCGCCCCCTCCGTCGATCCCGCGCGTGGAAGAAGGAGGGGTGGGCAGCGGCGGCCCCTGCCCCTTCGGATCCCTCTTCACCTTTTGAAGCACGAAGACCTCTTGGAACTCTAGTTGGGGTTTCGAAATAAAAAAATCTTTTGGAACAATTGCAATAAGACACTCCAACATTTATCTAATTGCGAAAAGGTCCTTGTGCTCAGGAGATCACGCACTCAACACGTGAGAATTAGGGAAATTTCATTTTTCAGCCTGTATTTATTTCTTGTTATTGTATGGTGCAAAAACTTTTAAGATTTGTGTTTAAGTCCCTGTCTGTCCAGACCTTTAATTGCATGTTTTTTCATCTGAAATAAATATTTTTATTGTTCGAAAATTTTGAAGAAAATGGTGTATGTTCCTGATGTAGGTTTTATCATTGTATAAATTTTTCATCAATTTTTTGTTGTCATTTAAATATTTTAAAAAATAAAAAACAATGGCTTTTTGCTTTTCTGAACTTTAAAAATTTATAAAAAAAAATCAAAAAACTTGCCAAAAAATTTCCAAAAAAATAATGTAGGTGTGTTTTATTGTCTTTTAATTTCTAACCAATTTTTGTGCATTAACTCTTTATAATAACTGAAAAAATTGTGAAAAACTTAAAAATATTGTAGAAAATTCTAGAAAAATCAAAAAATATGATCTTGGTCTCTATTAGTAGATACTTTCTGTAGTTTATTTTAAAAATAATTTCTAGGATTTTGGGCACTTAATTTTTAAGTTGCAAAATAATCTTGATTGTGCACTATTTGCTCTGTTTTTCACTGTTTTATTTTTTAAAAATCACAAAACATCAGAAAATTTGAAAAAATTACCAAAAAATATTTAAAATACATAAACCCAAAAACATTTTCTCTTTAATTTTCTGAGCATTTTTTATCAATCTGAAAATTACAAAAAGAGTGTGGTGTTGTATGTTTTTAATCTTTTGTGCTTGTTTTGAAAAAATAAAAAAAATAAAAATTTAAAAATCACTAAAAATTCATTATCGAAATCTGACTACTTAGTTTTTAAATCTTACTCCTTGTGTTCGACCACGGTCACTATACCAGGTAAAAAGAATAGTGAAAATTGCTTAAATTATTTGCTTTGATTGATTTATTTATCTTTTGAGTGGTTTATTTATTTTTCTCGTTGACCGAATTGATCGATTAAGGACAATGATATCGTGATTTATTTTCTACCTTAGTCGCATCGAATTTCGTGCCATCAGAACGTCCTTGTCGAGGAGCATGGCTTTGTAGTCATTTTTCCTTTTTGTGATAATTGTCTCTCTATATTATAATTTTTTTCTGACCTTCTATCTTAGATGTTTGTGAGGAGTTGCTTGGAGGAAGACTTGGAGTTTCTTTTTGGAGGACCCGTACAGGAGGAAGAGCATGGAGAAGAAGAAGATTTTTATTCTAGTTGAGAGAACAAAAATTGTTGTAATAATTTAGGACTTCAGACTTGTGGACTTGGACTATTATTTGGGGTCTGTTTCGCCAAGTGCCGGTGCACTTAGAGGGCCTCACTGTTGTTTTTCGCCGGTTTTGTTTTCTCACATTTTTATTTTATTTTTGATTCACGCAGAATTTGGTCCCTAGACTTAGGATTTTATCTTGATTGTGATGTAATTAATTAAGATCCCAGTCCTAATTATCTGCCTACACCTATAGATCGATAACTGGACTTAATTAATTAAATTAAATCACAAAGAAAAAGCTAATCTAGGTTACTTGAGAGGTCACGTGCCGTGATGAATACCCATTCATCACTCTTTATTCTTTTATTTTAGCTACAAAACCCTTGCAAAATACATGTAGATATGTGTAAATAACAATAATTGTCAAATAGCATGCATTGTGTAAAATACAATAATTAGCATATTTTTATGCATAAATAAAAGAATAAAGAAATAAAAGAAAAAGAGGGAGATATTTAGAATAAATATTGAGCGACCTAATCCCAAGGGAGGGCTCAGCATGGGCCTGACCGCAAAAGAACCCAAGTAAAGAGAGATAGGGAAGCTCATGTGTGTGTACATATACCTGTAAATAAATAAAAATTATTTTCCTCTTATTCAGAATAAAAATGGGTGTGTATTTATTTGTACATATTTTTAAATACAAAATTAAAATAAAAATGGAAAAATAAAAGAAAAATAAAAAGAAATAAAATTCCTTCTTCATTGTATATATACCATGTGTATAGAAACCACATATCTATTTATTTCTTCTTATAAATAAATAATTAAAATACCATAAAAATATTTTCAAATTCCACATTTTATGGTGTAAATAAATAAAATAAAAATCATAAAATTAAAAATAAAATAAAAAGAAACAAAATAAAAATCAAAATCCACATTGTATAGATACCATATACATATTTGTATATATCTATTTATTTAACCTATGTAAATAAATAATAAAGATAAAATAAAAATACCCTTTTATCCCAAATTTTAATCTA
This sequence comes from Ottelia alismoides, assembly GCA_037367405.1. Classification (NCBI taxonomy): domain Eukaryota; kingdom Viridiplantae; phylum Streptophyta; class Magnoliopsida; order Alismatales; family Hydrocharitaceae; genus Ottelia; species Ottelia alismoides. Next base: position 1,457,957 of record JAZKJV010001327.1, on the reverse strand, counting down.
TAAATAAATAAAATATAAAATTGGAATAAATTGTATAAAAATAAATAATTAAAAATCAAAAATAAAAAATACATATGTATATACCGGTATATAATAATATACAAATTACATTTCAAAAAAAATAAATAAATATCACTAAAAAATAATTTAAAAATAAATAAACATTTTTCATGTTTCGACTTTTTTGAAATAAGGCCATTTATTATTTTAAAATGAATTTACAAATCTTTATTGCTTGGCGGCCTGTGATTGGTCTACAAGGGATTGTTGACCCCCGGTCAACTCTCCCCCCTGGACCAGTCAACTCGGATCCACTCGCCCGACCCGCTTTTCTCCAAATTTTTCCCGAGTAATCCGAGCCCCAAATACCCAAACCCCGGTCCTAATCATTCCAGATCCATTCCTAATCCACGCCCGGGGATCTACCTAGGGATCCGAGCTCCAACACCTCGCTCGACCCCATTCTTCTCAAACCCCTAGCCATATTTAGCTGAACCTTGGCCGTACTTTCCACTCCATCTTTGGCGTTGCTTCTTCATCCCAAGACCTCCACCCTAATCCCTAGAGTGACAGCTATCGATTGGCGTGTTGCAGAGAGGAGGAGGAGCCCTCCGCTACTGATCCGACGACGTCAGCCGCCGTGCGCCGCCGCGAGGAGCGCTTAGCAACTCGACGCTTCCTTGAGGCCAGAACCCCCAGAGCTCCGCGGGCTCACCCACAGTCATCTTCATCCATCAGGTAGACCCAAATCCTTCTGGTTTTCCTTGATTTTCGATTACGCAATTCGACCCATCTCCATCTTTCATCGATTACTCCCGCTACGATCATCCATTCCATTGTCCGACCCGACCGTCATCTCCGCGGGACTTCTACCCACCTTCTGCACCCACTCGCTCCCCTTGGTTTGCCCCGGAACCAAGGCCCGACCTCCACCGCCGTCCCATTGTCGGAGGTCGCCCATATCGACTCGCCAGCCACCCATTCCACCTCTAACCAGGTCGAGGCAGTTTGCCCTCGACCCAGGAAGCTTCCTAGGTTGTTTTGCAAGCCAATGCGACCCATCTGAGGGTCGTCGAGTTCGAGCCCAGGAGCTTCGAACCTCCGACGTCACCGGACCACTCTGGTGGTTTCCGGTCTCATTGGAGATATCCTTCAGCTGCGGAGCGCTGAGACGAAGCGATTCCACCTTCCAGTAGCTCCAGAGGAGGTCCCCACCGCACGCACGGAGCCAACGAAGCTCGCTGGCGAAGTGTTCTTCCAGGACCTTCCTCCGCCGTCCGATCATCCCCGACGTCCCAGATTCGATCCCAGCCATCCATTTAAAGGAACCCAGCCACCATCAGATCTTCTTGGGGTGATCCGGACTGCATGATTAGACGAAAGGCTACCCTTGTTCCAACATCGTCCGATCCTCCACGTGGCATGCCCTCGTCCCTCCGATAATAAGGGGTAATTTATACTTAGACCCCTATCATTTTGTTTTTACAATATAGTCTTGTAAATATCTGTCTTAGTTGTTTTTATCTTGGGAATATTGCACTTAGGACCTTAACCTTTCTTGTATTTGCATCTTCGTCCCTGCCTGTGTGAGACACGTGCTTCGTCACTTGATTTTTGGACAAATTACATTATATGGGCTTGTAGTTTCTGTGTGTTACTAAATGAAAGATATTTTCTGATATTTGCATCCATGCCCCTGTGAATGTTTTTATTCAACATGTGCTGAATTCTTTGGGTATTTTGCAACTTATTCCCTAGGCTTTTAGCACGTGTTGCTAATAAGCCTCTGGAATTAAGTTTTCTTACATTTAGGTCCCTCCGTGCCCAGTACACGTGCAGCGCGCGTGCGTTCTTGGAATTTTTGCACGAGAGACCCCCAACTTTCTGGATTTGTTACTTTTCAGCCCTCAAAGATACTTTTTATTACGGATAGGTCCCTGTGCACTGTGAGCCTGTTTTTTATTTAAATAAAATATCAAATTAAGTCCAAATCGCGTGAAAATTAGACACGTGGCTCCTGCCATTGTGTAAAATTTTCACCAAAAACTTGGTACATTTTTTAGGCTTTTTATTATTTTTAAAAATTCAAAAACCATTGTTTTTCCTTCTGTCCGGTTTAGAAAATCATAAAAAAAAATATAAAAACTCTTTTAAAAAATCTAAAAAAAATTAGATTTTGTTACTTTTGTTGTGTTTGATTTTCTATGCATTTTTGGTTATTTTTTGACTTATAAAAATCTAAAAAATTAAAAAACACTTAAAAACTTATAAAAATTCTAAAAAATTATAGAAAACTCAAAAATTAATAAACTCTTTTTCTGATTTTTTTTCTTTTTATTTGTATTTTTCATAAAAATTACCTCCAAGCTGTTATAGGACCATTTGATATTTTTCATGGCCCTTTGAAGCCTGGCTGGACAATACCCCACTGTTTCTATCTTCTTTTAATTTTAGAAAATTCTTTAAAAATCAGAAAAATCTCAAAAATTCAACAAAAACATTAAAAATCTAAAAAACATAAAAATATTTTTGTTTGAATTTTTGGAGCTTTTTAGAGTGATTAAATAATTTGTTTATTTGTGCTTGTTTTTGCCTTTTATTATTTTCCTTCATTCTTAAAAATCCAAAAAATATAAAAATATTTAAAAACCACCAAAAATACTTGGTTTTGTTTTATTTGCTTTTAGACTGCTTTGTAGGCCGTGAGGCCAACTCGTGCTCCTTGAGACTGACCCTGGGTGCTATACCACGTTAATCACATAGCAAGACCGATATTTTGCTTTTCATTGATTTTTGTCGTTTCGATTGGTGGTCTGATTTTGTTTCTTGATTGAGCTCTAAGCCCCGAGTGACTGAGGTCGCAACGACCTTAGTGATATCTTTACCTTAGTCTATCGGGCGGCTCATCAGAATGGCGCCCTTGCCGGGGAGCACGGCTTAATAGTCGCATTTCTTTTTATTTTGTTTTCTTTTTTATTTTCGTGACTTTCCGTGGCTTTTTCTTCGTCCGTGGCTTTTCGCGGCTTTTTGTTTTTCTCTTATTTTCATTTCTTTTATTTTCTTTTATTTTATTTTTGGTTGTTTTGAGTGTTTATTTTTTATTTCACATTTTTTGCACATATACTTTGTTTTATTTTATTTGCTTTGTTTATCTGGTTTGACACACTTGTTGTTTACTTGCGAGGGCCCAAGGATCGAGGCAACTCCTCTCGAGGAGCCGATGCAACCGCGGGAATCGGAGGCAGCATCCTTCTGCACGGAGCCGCAAGAGAGCGCGAGGAGGCAGTAGAGTGCGGGAGTAGTAGATAGTTTAGATTAGGTTTATTTCCTGCATATTTGAATTGTTGTAATAATACAGGGACAGGACACTCAGACACTTAGACTCTCGGGGTCTATTTTGCCGAGCACTGGTGTGCTCGGGGGACCCCTCAATTTTTCGAGGCTTTTTACGCAGTTTCTATCGTTTATTTACTGCCTTATTAATTCTCACAGTTTTCAGCCCTAGCTTAGGATTTTTACTTGATTGCATCGTAAATAGTAGGGTCCAAACACATAATAAATTTGCATGTACCTATATACCATTAATTGGACCAAAATAAAAACTTAATAAAAAGACTATTTGGTCACTTGAGGGGTCACGCGCCACTAGAGGTCGTATACAGCGCTGGCAGGACCCGTTGTGGCCGGCACCGATCGGCATCCGAGACCGGACACCGACCCTTCCTGATTGACCATTTTGCCATTGTTCTTTCGAGTAGAACTACTTGTTAGGGCTCGGATTTCTGCTTGCATCATTTAGGTAGTTTTATTTCTGTCTTTCAATTATGCGCGGATCATATTGCATGTAGACTGCTGGAGTCAGGTGATGAGTGAGCTGAGCGAGCGAGGTAAATCAGGTATATCTCAAGCGGTCGTTGCGACCTCAGTCGCTCGAGTGCTCAATCGAGAAAAAATCAGACCACCAAAATCAGATAGAAATCAAAGAAACTCAAGTAGCGGTCTTACTATTATATTAACCTGGTATAGCGACTAGGGTCGAACACAAAGAGCACGTAATGGCCTTACGGCCAACGAAGTAGTCTAGAAGAGAAATAAAATAAAATAAAGGTATTTTTGGTGGATTTTTACTCTTTTTATATTTTTTTGGATTTTTAATTCAATAAAAAAATAAGAAAACAAATAAACAAGCTAATACAACCAATTATTTAGCCATTCAAAAATCACCCAAAAAATCCAACAAAAATATTTTTAAGTTTCTCTAATTTTGATTAATTTTTGGTATTTTTCTAATTTTAAGGGAATTTTATAAAAATAAAACAAGGCAGAAAAACCAAGGTACTGTCCAGTCAGACTTGGAGGGCCAATTTAAAATGCAAAATGGCCTATCAAGGTCTGAAGGTAATTTTTCTGTAAAGTAGAAAATACAAGGAAAATTTAGGCACCAAAATTATTAATTTTTTATTTTTCTTTTAATTATTAGAATTTTTATGGGTTTTAGGGGTTTTTTTAATTTTTATAGGTTTTATAAAGCGAAAAATGACCAAACTTGGTCAGAAAATCAAACAAGACAAAACAAACACTACCTAATTTTTTTGTAATTTTTAAAGGTGTTTTAATTTTTTTTTGTAAATTTTAAAATTAGACAGTATCAAAAATGCTTGTTTTTGAATTTTTAAAAATAACAAAAAAATCAAAAATGTCTCCAAAAATTAGAGAAAAATTTACACTATGGCAAGAGCCATGTTTCCAATTTTCATCGAATTTGGAGTTGGTTTGCTATTTTATTAAAAATAAAAACAAGAGTAGATTGCACAGGGACCTGTACGCAAATACAACAAATTCCAGGGGGTCTGGTGTAAATTTTCCAAGAAACCACGCGCGAGGCGCGTGACCTGGGCACACATGGACCTAATTGCAAGAAAACTAAAGTTTCTGGACTATTTAGTAACACGTACTAAAAGTCCAGGGGCTTCAGTGTAAATAACCCACGAAATAAAGCTCATGCACAATTAAACCACGCGCAGGGGTATTTCTGTAATTAATAAAAACTTAAATCCATTCATTAGCACCCTGAAACATGAAGGTCTTACATGCAATTAACCCACAAAAGCACGTATCGACGCACGTGTCCCACTACAGACAGGGGTATAAAAGTAAATACCAGAAACGACAGGGTCCTCTATGCAAATTACCAAACGCAAATAAAAGTTTTAAAATATTTACAGGACTACAAAGTAACATCTAAAAAGCTAAGGGCCTAAGAAGAAATTACCCTTTATTTAAGTCGAGGGCCGGATGCTCGCCACTTGGAGATCGGACGGTGGAGAAGAGGCGCGGCTAAGCACTGGGGTCCTCGACGCTCATCCAACGACAGAGACCTCGCCACGTGGAAGATCGGATGGTCCAGATGCGCTGGGTCTTCTTCGCTGGATGGAGGGCTGAGAGGAGGCCACGTGGAGATCCAACGGTGGCTACTGGCCTCCTCTTAACCCTGATCGGACGGTCCGGGTATAATCTGGAGCTGGAATGTAATCGGACGGTCGGGGAAGGTCCTCGATGAACTGGACGCCGGTGAGTTTCGCCGGGCTCGTGTGGGCGCTGACGACCTCCTCACGGGCTGCTACTGATCGGAGAAGAATCGCCTTGGCCTCCCGCGTCTAATGGAATCCTCCGATGTCGCGACGGAGCTCCGGAGAGCTCAAGCGACGTCGGCGGAGGTGGAGGTGCTGTGCCTGAATGTCGAGCCCTCAGATGGGCTCCTCTGGTCCTGCAAAATGACGCAACATACTCCTGGGTCGAGGGCAAAATGCCTCGACCCGGTTAAGGGTGGTGAAGGTGATCGGCGCGTCGGGGCGAAGGGGCTCCAGCGATGCGACGGCGGAGGAGCTCCAATCCCAGCTCCTGTGCGAGCTGGGTTGAACGAGTGGGTGGAGAAGGTGCGCGGAGGGAAGGCGGAGATGATGGGAGATTCCGATGGTCGAACGGGTGGCTAGGGTGGTCGGAATCGGTGATTGACGGTGACGAGGGAAATTGGGCGAAAAGCAAAATTAAAGAAATAGAGGAAGAACGGGGACTACCTACTAGATGTTGTCGACTGTGGAGGAGCTGGGGGAGCTCCAGGTCCTTGCCTCAAGGGTCGTCGGTGCCCGAGGCTCGAGCGTCACCTCTAGGCGGCGCACGGCGGCGTAACGTCGCCGGATCAATGGCCTACACGCTCCCTCCTCGCTGCAACACCACTGGAAGCGAGCTGTCACTCTCGCGGAGGCAATGGAGGTCCTTGGGTGGAGAACGGATGAGCCAAAGATGGAATGAAATGGAGGCGGAGCTCGGCTTATATGCGAGTGCAGGTCCGAGAAGAGGGGATCGGGCAGGGTTCCACGAAGCGCGGATCCCCACGCGGAAGATCGGGCGAGGATCTTGGATGCACAAGGAAGATGGAGAGCCTGGGATTTGCGGGTATGGGCGTCGGATCGAGCATAGAGAAATTCGAGAAGTCGGGTCGCGGGCTCGGATCCGGGGCTCAGTGTTCCTGGGGGGGGAGTTGACCGGGGGTCAACGTCCCCCGTGGACCAATCAGGATCAGCCTTGTACTAAATATTTAGAAATTCAAAATAAAATAATAAATGGTCGAATTATTAAAAACTCAAAACATAAAAAATGTTTGTTTTGTTTTTTTTCTATTTTTTGTGATTTTTAATTAATTTTATGAAATAAAAATAAGGTATGTACACTATAGTACTATACATAGGTATATATACAATAAGGGTTTTTTATTTTTGATTTTTAATTAGTTTTTTTTTGTGCATTTTTATCCCTATTTTATATTTTATTTATTTATAGCATAAATTTAGGAATAAAAAGGTATTTTTATTTTATTTTTATTATTTATATACAAGGGGTAAATAATTAGATATATACATATATATACATGGTATATGTACAATGTTCTTTTTGGTTTTTAATTTTGTTCATTTTATTTGATTTTTTTTTGTTTTTTATTTTATTTATTTACAACATAGAAGATAGAATATATACAAATTTTTAGGGATTTTCATTTATTTATTTACAAGGTTAAATAATTAGTGATGGGGTGTCTATGTACAAGGGAGTTTTTTTTCTTTTTAATTTTTCTATTTTTATTTGGATTTTATATTTACAAATATTTACAAATATATACAAGCCCATTTTATTCTATTTAGAGGAAAATATTTTTATTATATTTACAAGCATATTTACACATGAGCTCCCTATCTCTCTCTACTTTGGCTTTTATGCGGTCATGCCCATGCTGAGCCCTCCCTTGGGATTAGGTTGCTCAATATTTATTCTAAATATTTCCCTCTTTTTCTTTTAATTCTTTATTCTTTTATTTTTGCACAAAAACATGCTAATTATTAGTTTTTACACAATGCATGCCTTTTGCTAATTATTTGTATTTACTCATATCTACAAGTATTTGCAAAGGTTTTTGTAGCTAAAATAAAAGAATAAAGAGTGATGAATGAGTATTCATCACCCCCTATACTAAACTTTGCTAGTCCCTTAGAAAACACTTATTTGAAAAAGAAGTGAAAAAGAGAAGGAAAAAGAAAAACAGGAGAATGCACCTGGATCAAGGTTGAATGTTAAACTTGCCTTCATTAAATTGAATTATGGAGCTCGATCAGATCTTTGGATTATTAATGTGTCGGAACCTTATTTGGACTTAAGCTTAAAACTCAACAGCCTCTAAGTTTCACTAATCTATAATCAAGACTCCTCAACAATCCAGATCAGAACAAGTCATCAAACACAAACCCTGAAGACCATGAATCTTTCCTTGTACTGTGAATGTGAAGTGTAAGCTCTCCACCTCAGAAATGGCAACTTGACAACCCTCCCCAACAAGGTAACTCTATGACCTCAATCTGGCCACTCTTTCCTAGAAGAGCGGGGTATTCCCTTCGAAGTTCAAGTTCAACCGGCTCAAGAAGAGGGGGAAGAAGAGAATGGACCATGGCCAGTGTAGCCATGTATCCTTGGGAGCTCGACCAGTGTAGCCAAGTCTCCCTGCTGCAAGCTACATAAGGTGGGACATGAATCTCAAGCTTTGCTTATTGCACTATATACATACTCCGGTGGGATTATCATTTTCTATCAGACCCACCACTTTTTTGGAGTTATTTTCTTTTTGCATTTTTTTTCAAGTGCATCTATACAACATATACATGTGCAGCATATATACAAGGAGTTTTTCCTCTTGAGCCAGTAGACTATCCCTCTTTTGAAGCATTATTGCAACCCACAACTCCCGTCGTTAGGCCTCATGGCAACCAGACCAAGTTGAGACGCACTTCCTTCACTAAAAGAAGAAGAGAGGTTCCGCCTAGAAGTACTACCCTCATATGCTACCCCAAGTCAAGGAAGACTGCCTCCTCACCACCTCATCCGTAGAGAGCTCGGTGCTAAGTGCGGTGTCCAAGTAAAGCCATTGTCTATATGAGTCATGTGTGTGTTGTTAAGTGCTCTACTTAGGCTCATTGAGATGACATGTGATCATAGCCTAGTGGACTCCAAGAATTAAGTCACCATGGACCTGAAAAGCCTTAACCCTAAGCCCTATAAGGTTCCTCTTAGTAATTAGGTGGATTAAGATCTTAATCAAGCTCCATTTCCCAATTTGATTCCAGGCTAGTTTAAATGTCAACTATAATCCATGAAAAACTATATACATATATACAAAGATGCTATTTACACAATTTTTACAAACATGCAAAATTTTTGAAAAATGTTTTGAAATTATGAATGGATGAATGCATGGATGCAAGGTTTGCAAAATATTTACACATATTTACACAAGATTTTTGCAAACTTTTGATTTTCAAAACATTTTAGAAAAAATTTGTACCATATACATAATTTTGATATGAAAATATTTACACAAACTTTACACCAAAAAGTTAAACATTTTTACAAAAATAATTTTGTACAATAGCTATGTATGTGCAAATAAAAGAATGATTATTTACAGGAAAAATTTTTAATTTTTGTGAATTTTTGGGTTTTTAGCCATTTTTATTTATTAACATACTCACACAAAGTACAAGTTATGGCTAAAGTATATATGAAATATATACACACCCCCCTATGCTTAGCTCGAACGATGTCCTCGGAGTCAAGAGCGATGAAGAAGACATAACTCGTGCTATGTATCAGGCAGTGAAAAGGAAAGCTATATACAAAGAAGAATGAACGAATAGAAAATCAAGAGGGTCTCGACTTTTCCCCCTATACTTAGGATCAAATAATCCTAAGTATAACGGGCTGTACAAAAGGGAAAACCGAGTGTAGAATGTACAAGGTCTACCCCCCCTATACTTAGGGTAAAATATCCCTAAGTATAGGAAGCAAAACAGGGATAGAAAGAATCAAAAGAAATACCCAAAGGTCCTACAATCCCCCTATACTTAGGGTAAAGTACACCCTAAGTATAGCATAATCAAAGATGACAAACGGGATGTGGGACTAAAGAATGGAATGATAAAGACATCTGGATCTATACAAGTCGGGAGAACAATGATAATCAGGCGTGAGATGCAATAGATGTGAGTCAAGAGACCACATCTCACGCAAAATGAATAGGGGCAACATCAACGACCCGCGGCTCATGATCTAGAAATGGCTTGAGCCGCTGGCCGTTCACTCGAAAGGTACTCTCAGAAGACAACTCGGATATGTCAATGCTACCGTTGTCGTGTACCTTTCTCACTAAGTAAGGTCCCTTCCATTTGCTCTGTAGCTTCCCTGGAAATAGACGAAGCCTAGCATGAAACATCCACACTCTCTGTCCAGGCTCAAAATGCTTGTGGCTGATATGAGAATCATGCCACTCCTTCACTCTCTCCTTGTAATGTAGGCTGTTTGAGAAGGCGGTATCTCTAAGCTCCTCCAGGGCTGCTAACTCTTCCCTCCTCTGGTCTCCTACACTATCTAGATCTATCAGAATATCCGTGACTGCCCAAAGTGACCTGTGTCTCAGCTCAACAGGTAAATGGCACGGTTTGCCATATATGAGGCGAAAGGGAGATGTGCCCAAAGGTGTCTTGAAAGACGTCCTATATGCCCACAAGACCGAGTCCAAAAGTTGTGACCAATCTTTTCGGTCAGGGCGGACGACTTTCTGCAAAATAGTCTTGATCTCCCTGTTCATCACCTCGGCTAGACCATTCGTCTGTGGATGGTATGGAGTGGCAACTCGATGGTCTATGCCGAACTCGCTAGCAAGGGCCTTCACCTGGTCGTTGATGAAATGAGACCCCCCATCTGAAATCAATACTCGAGGTACCCCGAACCGCGTGATGATGTGCTTCCTCAAAAATCTGCAAACTGTCCTGGCATCAGCGGTTCGGGAGGGGATAGCCTCAACCCAACGACTAACATAGTCAACGGCCAACAGGATGTACTCGAATCCCTGACTCTTATGGAATGGACCCATGAAATCGATGCCCCATGCATCAAAAACCTCACAGAAGGGAATGGGCTGCATCGGCATCATATCACGCTATCCATAAGTGCCCATCCTCTGACAGTCAGTACACCTCTTCACGAACTCATCAGAGTCCTTGAAGAGTGTAGGCCACCACAAGCCGGATTGGAGCACTTTCTGTGCCGTTCTCCTCCCAGAATGATGTCCTCCTGCCTCAAGCTTGTGGCAGTAAGTGAGGACGCTATGGTGCTCCTCCTGAGGAATGCACCTACGCCAGACACTATCCCCTCCTTCGTAGTAAAGGATGGGATCCTCCCAGTGGTAGGACGTGGCCTTCGCAAGGAAGGTCTCAATCCTCTGCCTGGACCAATCTTGTGGAACTTTCTTAGCAACAAGAAAGTTTACAATATCGGCATACCACGGGAGTGAGGCGATAGCAAGGATCGCCTCATCTGGGAAGGTCTCACAAATAGGGTCAATCTGCTCTGCATCCTCAAGGTGCTCTAATCGGGAGAGATGATCCGCCATCACATTCTTGACTCCAGGCTTATCCTTGATCTCAATGTCGAACTCCTGGAGTAGAAGGATCCATCTAGTCAGTCTGGCCTTGGCATCCTTCTTTGCCATGAGGTATCGGATGGCGGTGTGGTCAGTAAACAGAGTCACTCTAGATCCAATAATGTACGATCTGAACTTATCTAGGGCGAATACTACGGCTAGCATCTCCTTCTCTGTGACTGTATAATTCCGCTGCGCGGAATCCAATGTGCGGCTAGCGTAGTGGATAGCAAATGGGACTCCATCCCTCCTATGTCCCAGCATGGCCCCTACGGCAAAATCGGAGGCATCCGTCATGATCTCGAATGGGAGAGACCAATCAGGCGGCTGGAGAACAAGAGCCTCAATAAAACTCTGCTTGAGAGCCTCAAATGACGAAAGACACTTGTCATCGACAAGGAACTCGATGTCTTTCGTCAGTAGGTCAGTCAACGGCCGGGCAATCCTACTGAAATCATGAATGAATCGTCGGTAGAAACTGACGTGCCCCAGGAATGACCGTAACTGCCTCAAATTGGATGGCGGTGCGAGTTTTCTAATGACATCTACCTTGGTCGGATCAACCTCCATGCCCCTGTTGGAGATGATGTGGCCAAGCACCGTCCCTTGAGTCACCATGAAGTGACTCTTCTCCCAAGACAACACCAAATGAACCTCTATACATCGCTGAAGTACTCGGTCTAGGCAGTCAAGACAGGAGTCGAATCCATCGCCGTAAACCGAGAAATCATCCATGAAGACCTCCAAGCACTCCCCTACCATGTCCGAAAAGATCGACAGCATGCATCTCTGAAAGGTTGCAGGGGCATTGCATAGCCCAAATGGCATGCGTCGGAAGGCGTATGTGCCGAAGGGACAGGTAAAGGTGGTCTTGTCCTGGTCCTCAGGAGCGATGGCCACCTGGTTGTAGCCCGAGTACCCATCCAGAAAACAGTAGTGGCTCTTCCCTTCCAGTTTCTCAATGATCTGATCTATAAAGGGCAGGGGGAAATGATCCTTCTTGGTGGCCTGATTGAGTCTCCTATAGTCAACGCATACCCGCCAAGAAGTGGGTACTCGTGTAGCAATCTCCTCTCCAGACTCGCTAATCACTGTAGTGATGCCCGTCTTCTTGGGCACCACATGCAAAGGGCTGACCCACTTGGAGTCGGAGATGGGGTAGATAAAATCGGTGCTCCATCATTTCGAAATTTCCTTCATGGCAACCTCTCTCAGATTCGGGTTCAACCGCCGCTGGAACTCACGCGACGGCTTCGCCCCATCCTCAAGATAGATATGGTGAGAGCATAGGGCCAGACTTATCCCCTGGAGATCTGCTACGCTCCATCCGATTGCCTTGCGGTTCTTTTCAAGAACCTCCATCAAACGAGATTCTTGCTCTCCAGTCAGATCGGCAGAGATAATGACTGGGTACATCTCAGGCTCACCCGCAAGGAATCGATACTTCAGCGATGTAGGAAGCAGCTTCAGCTCTGGACAACTAGGTGCTGGTGGATCTGGCCTCTGAAAAGTCTGTGTGAACGCTGTCAAATATGCATGGGAGAACTGAAACTCTCTGTCGATCTCAAAAACTGGAGAAGGCTGCCCTGATGGACTGTCTCTGCTCTGCTCGGCATCTACCTCCTCCTCAGCTGTAGGCTCAGTGGAAATCAGATCTGGCATATAATCATCACAATCTGCCCACTCAGAATCTGACTCTGAGGGATCTGTATCATCTAAGGTGGCATCAGTACCACCATCATCACAAAAATCAGTGTCGCGGTCGAGAACCGACTCTGCTGCCTCAGAAGTATCCTGGACCAGGAATGTGCTCTTCAAGCTCTCCTCTGCTGTCGTCTCTGCATTAGCGGAATCTGAAAATGAGAGGATGGCCTGTGCTGCTGGGTCTGCCCAAACTGCCTCATCGTCTGTGATCACAAAGTCACAGTCCTGGTGGATGTCTAACCCGGCATCTGTCATCTGCTCTGTGTCTGAAGTGGTCTATGAGCATGATCTGTCTCTGGCTCTGTTGTCATCAACCGTCTCTATTTGTATACTTTCGCCTTCGACTCGAAAGTATACCTTCCCGCTATCATGATCAGTCACCGCCTTGGCTGTGGCCAAGAACGGACGACCGAGAATGATGGGGGTATCGGTCACTGAATCAGGGATCTCCATGTCCAACACTACGAAGTCCACGGGGAATTGCAGGCCCTGAATCGTGACGACAACGTCTCGCAACAACCCCTTCAGCCTCTTGACAAATCGATCAACAAACTGAAGGACTGTCCTGCTCTGTCTAAGAGTGCCCAACTCGAAGTGGTCGAGAAGGGCTGTCGGAAGTAAGTTGATCGATGATCCGCTATCTAATAGAGTACGGTCGAACCTCTGCTCTCTAATGTGACATCTGACAAAAGGGGCTCCTGAATCTGGCCTCTTGGCCGGTAGACGGTTCTGGACCGCGAAACACATGGCTTTCGTCAGCATATGGATCTTTGAGTGGTGGTTCCTCCTCTTCATCCTGACTGTGGTCCTATCTCTCAGTGAATGCTGAAGAAGGGGGATGTGCTGCAAAGCCTCCTGAAGAGTCAGCTGTATGTGAAACCGGTCTATCATCCGCTGGCTGAACTCTTCCTTCTCTCTCTTTTTGGGATTTTCTTTTTTCTTCCCCTTCCCCTTCTGAAGGGCTCTAGGGAAGGGGATCACAGGGTCCTTCTCAGATGAAGAACTAGGAAAAGGTCTAGACGGCTCGATGGCCGGATCCACACATACATCATGCATCACAGTGGGACCAGAAAAAACCAAACCTTTTCCTTTAATCACAACAGAGTTTCGAGATACATCAGACGTAGGAAAAACTACAGGTCTCTCAACAGAAGCATGGGTGGCCTCAGTACCACCATCGGCTGGATCGACTGGAAGACTCGCGGCCTCAGTACCGCGCTCTGGCTCAACATCAAGGGTGGCCTCAGTACCACCTCCTCCAATTGGTGAAACGGCGGCCTCAGCACTGCCGGTGGAATCAGCATCCTTAGTGGCATCAGTACCACCATCATCATCTCTAGCGGCCTCAATACCGCTCTCCTCCTCGTCAGGCGCTATGGGTAGATCCTCATGGTGTCGCTCAGACGAGGCGCCGCCTGCTGGCATCCTACCGCTCCTAAGTGTGACAAAATCAGTATCAAAAAGATATGCAGACATATCACCAAATGCATCACTAGGGGTGGCATACTCAGTACAAGCTACCTGCTCAGATTTCCTCTTCAGGTTGTTGGGATTCGGCTCAATCTGTGCAGGGATGGTGGCCTTCCCTCTCACAATGTCCCGCATCTCCTGGCGGAACTCGTCCATCTCCCGTCGAAAGGTAGCCTGCTGGTCAGTAAGAAGGTGGGCTATATCATCCAAAGCGGGGCTCTCGTAGGGTGGACCATGAGAGCTTGACGAGTAGCCTCTCTGGTAGTGAGGCTACTGGAACTGGTGCTGTGGCTGAGAGGGGTGATAACAGGCCTGATCACTAGGGTATGAGGTACAAAAATCAGGTCGTTGTGACCCAAGCAATCAGACCACGTATATCAAGAAGAATCAACCACTCAAACAGATAAAATAATCAAGCACGAAAGAAGAGCGGTTTAGCTATAGGATTAACCTGGTATAGCTCCCAGGGTCGAACACAAGGAGCACGGATTGGCCTAGGGCCTACGAAGTAGTGAAAATGAAATAAAAATAAAAGAAAATGTTTTTTAGAGGTTTTTATGAATTTTTATATTTTTTTGGATTTTCAAATTATAAAGAAAATAAAAGAAAGTAAAATCTAGGCAACTTCAACGATTTATTAAACACACCAAAAATAATGCAAAAATTAAGAAAAAATTGTTTTTATGTTTTTTAAGTTTTTAAGTGTTTTTGGTGAATTTTTGAGATTTTTCTAATGGGTAAATCATTTTCTAAAAATCAAACAGTGCTAAACAGGAGAGGTACTGTCCAGCAAGGCTTGAAACTCAAAAATAAAATATCTAAGAGTCTCACTAAGCCCTGGAGGTAATTTTCCTGTGATCTAGAAAGAATAAGGAAAATTTAGGCACCTTAATTATTGTTTTTGGATTTTTAAATTAATTATTATAATTTTTATGAGTTTTTGAGGGTTTTGCAATTTTTAGGGTTTTTAAGTGATGAAAAATAGCCAAAATTGGCTAGAAAATCAAACAACAAGCAAACAACAGTATCTAATTTTTTTATAATTTTTGGGGGTGTTTTTATATTTTTTTGGTATTTTTATATCTAGACAGTAGCTAAAAAATAGGTTTTTGAATTTTTAAAAATACTAAATGAAATCAGAAATGTCCTAAAAAATCCCTAAAATTTCTACATCATGGCAGGAGCCATGTGTCAAAATCTCATTGGATTTGGAGGTGATTTGATATTTTATTCAAAAATAACAAGGGGGCACTGTGCACAGGGACGTAAGTGCAAATACCCGAGAATCTGGGGGCCCAGGTGCAAAATACCCAGCAAGTCACGCGCGTGGCGCGTGGCTGGGGCACTCAGGGGCCTATTTGTAATAAAAACCTACTTCTTGGACCTTTTGGTAACTGGTACCAGAAAGTCCAAGGGTATGGTTGCAAATATCCCACTAAAATCCGCACATGCGTGAATAACAGGCTCACAGGGGTATAAAAGCAATTACCAAAAAGTTTCTATTCATTACATAACAGCCCAGAACTACAGGGAAAGAAATGCAAATAACCCTAAACTACACGTGACGACGCACGTGGTCTCATACAAACAGGGGCATACATGCAAATCTAAACAAACACGAGGTCCACAATGCAATTTACCCTACAAAAATAAAGTTCTAAAAATATTTACAGGACTAAGACGAAAAAGACAAACTAAGAGGGGGCCCTAAGTAAATTACCCCTTTATTCGTCGACGGCCAGATGCGCGCCACGTGGAAGATCGGTCGGCTCTGGATGGGGGGCGCGTCTCTTCTTCAGCTCGGGGGATCGATCGACGGTGGAGGCGAGGACACGTGGGAGATCGGGCGGTTCTGGGTTCAGGTACCTCTCTCCTCTGCTGCGAACGGTCCAGATGAGCTCCTCGGAGTGATCGACGGTTGCTGCTCCTCGGAAGATGGACGGCTGAGATCAAAACTGGAGCGGAGGCGTCATCGGACGGTTCTGGAGGATGGTGGAAAAACACGACGCCGGCGAACTTCGCCGGCCTCGTGCGTGAGCTGTACTCCTCCTCAGCTGCTCCTGATGATCGGAACGGGTCCGCGGTGAAGCTCCGCAGCTGGTGGTGGATTTCGATGGCCCGACCGAGCCCTGGAGGGGCTCCGGCGAGGCTGGCGGCGCGAAGCTCCTGGCTGGAATGTAAGAGAGTCTCAGATGCCTCCCGTTGGACTTCAAAGCAAACCAAAAGCTTCGCGGGTCGAGGGCAAAGTGCCTCGACCCCAAGAAGCGTCGTGAGGGTGAACGGTGCGGCGGGGTGAATGAGCTCCGGCGAGCGACAGGTGGTGGAGCTCGACTCCCAGCTCCGGGGCGAGTTGGGTTGAACGAGTGGGCGAAGAACGTGCGTGGGGGAACGGCGAAGATGGTCGTGTGCTCCGATGATCGAGATAGTGTGCGTGATGGTCGGAATCAGAGGAACACAGCAAGGAGTCGATTTGGGGGTAACTTAAAATTAGACTAAACAAGAAGGAACGAGGGTTACCTGGGTGAAGCTGGAGACTATGCTGGAGCTTAGCTAGCTCCTGGTCCTTGCCTCAAGGGTCGTCAACGCCCGAGGCTCGAGCTCCGATTGAACGTCGGAGCACGGCGGCGCGAGGCAGCCGGATCGATGGTCCGAGCACCTCCTCCTCTCTGCGACACCGGCAAATGCAAGCTGTCACCTTGCTGGTTGCGATGGAGGTCACTGGAGAGAGAATGGGGAGCCAAAGATGGAATGAGGAGGCGGCTGAGCTCGGGATATATAGTGCTAGGGGTCCGGCTAAATGGGAGTCGGGCACGAAGATCGGAGCGCGGATCCCCATGCAAACCTCCGGGCGAGGATCTCGGATGTGCGCAGATGGATTAGGACCCGGGGTTTGCGTGATTAGCAGGCGGATCGAGCAGGGAAAAAGCAATGAAATCGGGTCGGGCGAGCGGACTTGGGCTCTGGTGGTCCTGGGGGAGGTGTTGACCGGGGGTCAACAATCCCCCGTGGACCAATCAGAGCCCGCCAAGGGTGGACTTTTTATTTTATTTTTTTGGGCCTTTAAATGGCCGAATTTTCAAAAACTTAAAACACAAAATATTTTTGTTTTAATTTTTTCTATTTTTTTGTGATTTTTAATTAATTTTTGGAAATTAAAATAAGGTATTTACATATTATAGCTATACATAGGTATATATACACTATATTGATTTTTGATTTTTGATTTTTAATTATTTATTTTTATACATTTTTATTCCTATTTTATATTTTATTTATTTATAGGATAAAATGAGGAATAAAAGGCTATTTTTATTTATTTTTATTATTTATATACATGGGTTAATTAGTTAGTTATATACATGATATATACATGGTATATATACAAGATGTTTTTGTATTTTTTATTTTGTAATCTTTATTTAATTTTTGTTTTAATTCTTTTTATTTATTTTATGTACAATATATAAAAAGGAATATTTACAAAAAGTTTTGGAAATAAAGAAATTTATTTACAAGGTGAAATAAATATAAGATAGGGGTTTATGTACATGGTGAAAGGTTGTTTTTAGTATTTTGATTTTTAACTTTTTATTTTGTTTTTAATAGGCTATAAATATGTACAAAATATATACAAGTATTTACAACATATTTTTGGATGAGGAAAATATTATTTATTTATTTACAAATATATACATATGTGAGCCCCTATCTCCCTCTACTTGGCTTTTATGCGGTCAGGCCCATGCTGAGCCCTCCCTTGGGTTAGGTTGCTCAATATTTATTCTAAATATTTCCCTCTTTTTCTTTTTCATCTTTATTCTTTTATTTTTGCACAAAAACATGCTAATTATCTAGTTTTACAAACATGCATGCTTTTGCTAACTTTTCCTATTTACACATATCTATATGCATTTGCATAGGTTTTTGTAGCTAAAATATAAGAATAAAGAGTGATGAATGGGTATTCATCAAGGGGTACGGATGTGGCTGCTGCTTCTGCTGGTGAGGCTGATCTCGCCTCCAAGACTGTCCCTACTGATACGGACGAGGACCATACGACGATTGTTACTGCTGCTGTGGTGGGTACACTGGGGGCTGCTGCTGCGGCTGGTGATCTCTTTGATGGCTGTACTGGCCATCCTGTCCTGATGGCTGTTGCTGGGGTTGGGTACCTCCGGTCCCCCAACAGAATCCGGGATGGTCTCGTCGGATACCGGGCTGGGGGCGGTCATACCAAATCCCGTTGACATCCATCAATGGCTCTATGTCGTACTGGGGTGGCGGGAGCACTGCCAGAAGCTGATCCGGCTGGTATACCACCATCTGAGTGTCAGTAGATGGTGGTGCCTGGTAGGTGAGTTGCGGCTGCTGGTACGGCTCCGCCTGTACAAGGTGAACATGTCTAGGCTGCTGGTGTGAGCTGGAGTGCTGGGACGAGCTGCTGCTGCTGCCTGAATCGCCTCGCGACTGAAGACGGGGTTGGGGAGCCGTCTGTGCCTCTTGGAGACACATGAGCTAGGTCTTCATGTCGCTCAGAGTCTGTGCCATCTGCTCCATCTGAGTGATGCTCTGGCACTGCTTCTTCTCAATTAACTCCATCCGGTCCAGCTTCTCGCTGATGATGCCCATGTCTGCGGTTGTACTCTCTGCTTGTGCTGCTGCCGCGGACGAACTAGAAGAACCGGCGTCGACCCGTGCTATCCTCTGGTACTGCACGGGTTGTGGTTGCTGGGGTCTGCCCTGAGTGTATAACTGGGTCTGGGACATCACCATGTAATTCTCAACCATCTCCTCGTAGATGGTCCAGACCTAGTCGTGGTCCTTGGCGAAGTAAGACCCGCCACAAGAAGTGTTCACCAAGCCCTGAAGCTCTGGTGTCAGCCCGCTGAAAAAGCTCTGCACGAGGTTCGGCTTGGAAATGTCGTGGTGCGGGCATCTGTCAGTCAGCTCTCTGAACCTCTCCCATGCCTTATGGAACTGCTCGTTGGGGAGCATGGAGAAGTTTCTGATCAGGGCTCTCGCGGCATTGGTCCGCCCGAGTGGATAGTACTTATGCAAGTACTCAGTGCGGAGCTGCTCCCAAGTGTAGACGAACTTCCCCAGATGTTTCAGCCAGGTGGCTGCTCTGTATGCCAAAGAGAAGAGGAAGGCAATCATCCTGATGGTATCCTGGTCCACTTGACGATCGTGGACAGTAATGCAGATCATAAGGAACTCCTGGAGGTGGAGATGGGGCTCCTCGGTGGCGAGCCCATGGAAACGGGGGAGGAGCTGCAAGGTGTTCGGGGGGAACTTGAAGTCCCCCACGATGGCTGGTAAAACAACCCAGTGATGCATCAGGGTCGATCCGGGGTTGTGCAACTCCCGCATCGGTCTCGGTGGGTCTCCTGCTCCTGCCGCGGCGGCAGCCGCTGCGGCTGCTGCGGCTGCTGCTGCTGCATCATCTGGGACTCTCGGCCCGTCTCTACGCTGCTCTCGCTCTGCTCTCATCTGTTCCATCTCTCTCCTCATTTCCAACATAAACGCTCCCTGATCCCTCAACTGCTGTTGCACTGTCTCGAGGGAGGCGATCAGGGTGGAGTTGATCGCACCCTGGTCCAAAACAAAATGCTCGAGCTGTGGACCTCTAGAGCGATCATCAGAACTGCCAGCCATAGTCTCTGCAAAATCAAACGATCCATACTCAGGTGCCGATAAATTTGAAAGTCTCTCCTCTAGCACTGGCCTCTCGGAACAGAAAGAAAGGGGATCGAGGGGGAGCAGGGTGGAATCATACTCGGGTTCGAAGAGCTAGTTTCGGCTCTCGCGAACCAACCTAGATGAACGGGTAGACGCACCCGAAAGAGATGCAGCCAGAGGCTGCCTAAGAGATCGTTTCCCCATCATCTTGATGTGGCGAGTAAGGCGGATGAGATCCGGAGAAACTATGATCACAAGCAAACCCCAAGTTCACCAACGCAACGCGAGCTGAAAACCATAAAGGCTCAGTCAATTTATCTTGTCAATTTTATTTTGGCGAACAATCAAGATATCAGAGCGATTACGTGACCTGTTGGGATACCCGATACTTTCCCAACCGACTGTCCCGCACAGAAGTAGTCGGTAATCAGTCGAGAAGAGTATCGGAGGGCTCTACCTAGTGTTTGGGGTCACTCTCTTGCACAATCAAACCAAGCAATGAGGGGGTTGCTCTCCCCAAGACAAGTTTTTAAATGAGGTGTCTTTTAGGGTCAATAGTTTTAGCAGTCCCAATTTTATTGCTTTTCTTTTTAGATCTTTTTCAAAAAAAACAAAAACGCCTAACGAATTTTTCGGTTCTCCTGGTTATTAAGTCAAAAATAGGGGAGAAGACGAAAAAGCCAATGCGCGATGAAATCAATGATGCATGCAGAGTAAGAAATGCGTACCTATCTCCAGCACTCTACATGCAATATGATCTGTGCAGAATTGAAAGACAGGAAAGAAACAACCTAAATGGTGCGGCGGAAAAACCGAGTCCCTAAATAGCAACTTCTACACGAAAGAACCGTCTAGCTGGTCACCAGCCTCCGATCCAAAGAGTCCGGTCTCGGTCTACCCCTCCTCCTCCCGACAAATCGGGTTCAGGAGCAGCGCTTGGCAGGGCAGGCTGCGGCATGTAGGCTCGACGGAAGTGAGTTAGCTATTTTTATTAATTTTTTTATTAGTAGGTCCAATTAACGAACTATAGGCACAGGCAGATAATTAGGTGTGTGGATCCTACTAAGTACGGCACAATCATTAGAAATTCCAAAGGCTAGGGGCTCGATAAAAACCGCGTGAAATAGGAAAAAGCAGCGAAAAACTAAAATCGCGAAGAAAGCCACGAAAAATCGAACTAGCTACTGGGTCCCCCGAGCACACCGATGCTCGGCGAAACAGACCCGAGAAAGTGTCCAAGTCCAAGTCCAAGTCCCTGTATTATTACAATAATTCAAATGAATAAAAGTCTAAGCTAATCTAAACCTCTCCTACTCAGCTACTCTCTCACGCTCTCCTGCGGCTCCGTGCAGAAGGGAACCGCCTCCGAATCCCGCAGTTGCATCGGCTTCTCAAGAGTCACCGCCTCGATTCTCGGGCCCTCGCAAGAAAGAAACAGAGTGTCACAGACCAAAATAAAATAATCAAATAAAGGCAGGAAACTAAACAGGGGTATTTGTGCAAAAATGGCAAACAAAATAAATAAGCAAAATAAAACAAAAAGAAAAGAAAATAAAATAAAATAAAATAAAACAAAAACAAAGGAAAAACAAAAAGCCGTGAAAAGCCGTGAAAAAGAAAAGAAAATAAAATCAAGACGAAAATGACTACTAAGCCGTGCTCTCCAGCAACGGTGCCACTTTGATGAGCGAGCCGAGCGAGCGAGGTAAATCAGGTATATCACAAGCGGTCGTTGCGACCTCAGTCGCTCGAGTGCTCAATCGAGAAAAAATCAGACCACCAAAATCAGATAGAAATCAAAGAAACTCAAGTAGCGGTCTTCTTATTATATTAACCTGGTATAGCGACCAGGGTCGAACACAAGGAGCATGTAATGGCCTTACGGCCTATGAAGTAGTCTAGAAGAGAAATACAATAAAATAAAGGTATTTTTGGTGGATTTTTACTCTTTTTATATTTTTTTGGATTTTTAATTCAATAAAAGAAAAAAGAAAATAAATAAACAAGCCAATACAACCAATTATTTAGCCATTCAAAAATCACACAAAAAATCAAACAAAAATGTTTTTAAGTTTTTTTATATTTTTCTATGTTTTTGGTTAATTTTTGGTATTTTTCTGATTTTTAAGGAATTTTAGAAGAATAAAACAAGGCAGAAAAATCAAGGTACTGTCCAGTCAGACTTGGAGGGCCAATTTAAAATGCAAAATGGCCCTATCAAGGTCTGAAGTAATTTTCCTCTAAAAAAAATACAAGGAAAATTTAGGCACCAGAATTTTTAATTTTTGATTTTTCTTTTATTTATTAGAATTTTTATGGCTTTTTAGGGGTTTTGTAATTTTTATAGGTTTTATAAAGCAAAAAATGACCAAACTTAGCAAAAAATGACCAAACTTGGGAAGAAAATCAAACAAGGCAAAACAAACACTACATAATTTTTTGTAATTTTTAGAGGTGTTTTAATATTTTTTTGTAAATTTTAAAGTTAGACAGTAACAAAAATGCTTGTTTCTGAAATTTTAATAATAACAAAAATAATCAAAAATGTCTCCAAAAATTAGAGAAAATGTAACACTATGGCAGGAGCCATGTATCCAATTTTCATTGAATTTGGAGTTGGTTTGCTATTTTATTAAAAATAAAAACAAGGGTACAGTGCACAGGGACCTGTACACAAATACAACAAATTCTAGGGGGTCCGGTGCAAATTTTCCAAGAAACCACGCGCGAGACGCGTGACCTGGCACATGGGGACCTAATTGCAAGAAAACTAAAGTTCGTGGACTATTTAGTAACACGTACTAAAAGTCCAGGGGCTTCAGTGTAAATAACCCACGAAATAAAGCACATGCACAATTAAACCACACACAGGGGTCTTTCTGCAATTAATAAAAACTTAAATCCATTCATTAACACCCTGAAACATGAAGGTCTTATGCAATTAACCCACAAAAGCACGTGTCGACGCACGTGTCCCGCTACAGATAGGGGTATAAAAGTAAATTCCAGAAACGACAGAGTCCTCTATGCAAATTACCAAACGCAAATAAAAGTTTTAAAATATTTACAGGACTACAAAGTAACACCTAAAAATCTAAGGGACTAAGAAGAAATTACCCTTTATTTAAGTCGAGGGCCGGATGCTCGCCACGTGGAGATCGGACGGTGGAGAAGAGGCGCGGCTAAGCAGTGGGGTCCTCGGCGCTCATCCAACGGCAGAGACCTCGCCACGTGGAAGATCGGATGGTCCAGATGCACTGGGTCTTCTTCGCTGGATGGAGGGCAAAGAGGAGGCCACGTGGAGATCCAATGGTGACTACTGGCCTCCTCTTAACCCTGATCGAACGGTCCAGTATAATCTGGAGCTGGAAGGTAATCGGACGGTCGGGGAAGGTCCTCGATGAACTGGACGCCGACGAGTTTCGCCGGGCTCGTGTGGGCGCTGATGACCTCCTCGCGGGCTGCTACTGATCGGAGAAGAATCGCCTTGGCCTCCCGCGTCTAATGGAATCCTTCGATGACGCGACGGAGCTCCGGAGAGCTCAGGCGACGTCGGCGGAGGCGGAGGTGCTGTGCCTGAATGTCGAGCCCTCAGATGGGCTCCTCTGGTCCTACAAAACGACGCAACACAATCCTGGGTCGAGGGCAAAATGCCTCGACCCGGTTAAGGGTGGTGAAGGTGATCGGCGCGTCGGGGCGAAGGGGCTCCGGCAATGCAACGGCGGAGGAGCCCCAATCCCAGCTCCTGTGCGAGCTGGGTTGTACGAGTGGGTGGAGAAGGTGCGCGGAGGGAAGGCGGAGATGATGGGAGATTCCGATGGTCGAACGGGTGGCTAGGGTGGTCGGAATCGGTGATGGACGGCGACGGGGGAAATTGGGCGAAAAGCAAAATTGAAGAAATAGAGGAAGAATGGGGACTACCTACTGGATACTGTCGATTGTGGAGGAGTTGGGGGTGCTCCAGGTCCTTACCTCAAGGGCCGTCGGTGCCCGAGGCTCGAGCGTCACCTCCAGGCGGCGCACGACAACGCAATGTCGCTGGATCGATGGCCTACACGCTCCCTCCTTGTTGCAACACCACTGGAAGCGAGCTGTCACTCTCGCGGAGGCGATGGAGGTCCTTGGGTGGAGAACGGATGAGCCAAAGATGGAATGAAATGGAGGCGGAGCTCGGCTTATATGCGAGTGCAGGTCCGAGAAGAGGGGATCGGGCAAGGTTCCACGAAGCGCGGATCCCCACGCGGAAGATCGGGCGAGGGTCTCGGATGCACAAGGAAGATGGAGAGCCCGGGATTTGCGGGTATGGGCGTCGGATCGAGCGTAGAGAAATTCGAGAAGTCGGGTCGCGGGCTCGGATCCGGGGCTCAGTGGTCCTGGGGGGGAGTTGACCGGGGGTCAACGTCCCCCGTGGAGCAATCAGGATCAGCCATGTAATAAATATTTAGAAATTCAAAATAAATTAATAAATGGCCAAATTATTAAAAACTCAAAACATAAAAAATGTTTGTTTTATTTTTTTATATTTTTATGATTTTTAATTAATTTTATGAAATAAAAATAAGGTATGTACACTATAGTACTATACAAAGGTATATATAAAATAAGGGTTTTTTATTTTTGATTTTTAATTAGTTGTTTTTTGTGCATTTTTATCCCCATTTTATATTTTATTTATTTATAGCATAAAATTAGGAATAAAAAAGTATTTTTATTTTATTTTTATTATTTATATACAAGGGGTAAATAATTAGATATATACATATATATACATGGTTTATGTACAATGTTATTTTTGGTTTTTAATTTTGTTCTTTTTATTTGATTTTTGTTTTTATGGTTTTCATTTTATTTATTTACAACATAGAAGATATAATATATACAAATTTTTAGGGATTTTCATTTATTTATTTACAAGATTAAACAATTAGTGATGGGGTGTCTATGTACAAGGGAGTTATTTTTATTTTCTTTTAATTTTTCTATTTTTATTTAGATTTATATTTACAAATATTTACAAATATATACAAGCCCATTTTATTCTATTTTTAGAGGAAAATATTTTTATTATATTTACAGGCATATTTACACATGAGCTCCCTATCTCTCTCTGCTTTGGCTTTTATGCGGTCAGGCCCATGCTGAGCCCTCCCTTGGGATTAGGTTGCTCAATATTTATTCTAAATATTTCCCTTTTTCTTTTAATTCTTTATTCTTTTATTTTTGCACAAAAACATGCTAATTATTAGTTTTTATACAATGCATGCCTTTTGCTAATTATTTGTATTTACTCATATCTACATGTATTTGCAAAGGTTTTTGTAGCTAAAATAAAAGAATAAAGAGTGATGAATGAGTATTCATCACCCCCTATACTTAACTTTGCTAGTCCCTTAGCAAACACTTATTTGAAAAAGAAGTGAAAAAGAGAAGGAAAAAGAAAAGAGGAGAATGCACCTGGATCAAGGTTGAATATTAAACTTGCCTTCATTAAATTGAATTATGGAGCTCGATCAGATCTTTGGATTATTAATGTGTCGGAACCTTATTTGGACTTAAGCTTAAAACTCAACAGCCTCTAAGTTCCACTAATCAATAATCAAGACTTCTCAACAATCCAGATCAGAACAAGTCATCAAACACAAACCCTGAAGACCATGAATCTTTCCTTGTACTGTGAATGTGAAGTGTAAGCTCTCCACCTCAGAAATGGCAACTTGACAACCCTCCCCAACAAGGTAACTCTATGACCTCAATCTGGCCACTCTTTCCTCGAGTCGCGGGGTATTCCCTTCTAAGTTCAAGTTCAACCGGCTCAAGAAGAGGGGGAAGAAGAGAATGGACCATGGCCAGTGTAGCCATGTATCCTTGGGAGCTCGACCAGTGTAGCCAAGTCTCCCAACTGCAAGCTACGTAAGGTGGGACATGAATCTCAAGCTTTGCTTATTGCACTATATACATACTCCGGTGGGATTATCATTTTCTATCAGACCCACCACTTTTTTGGAGTTATTTTCTTTTTGCATTTTTTTAAGTGCATCTATACAACATATACATGTGCAGCATATATACAAGGAGTTTTTCCTCTTGAGCCAGTAGACTATCCCTCTTTTGAAGCATTATTTCAACCCACAACTCTCGTCGTTAGGCCTCATGGCAACCAGACCAAGTGGAGATGCACTTCCTTCACTAAAAGAAGAAGAGAGGTTCCGCCTAGAAGTACTACCCTCATATGCTACCCCAAGTCAAGGAAGACTGCCTCCTCACCACCTCATCCGTAGAGAGCTCGGTGCTAAGTGCGGTGTCCAAGTAGAGCCATTGTCTATATGAGTCATGTGTGTGTTGTTAAGTGCTCTACTTAGGCTCATTGAGATGACATGTGATCATAGCCTAGTGGACTCCAAGAATTAAGTCACCATGGACCTGAAAAACCTTAACCCTAAGCCCTATAAGGTTCCTCTTAGTAATTAGGTGGATTAAGATCATAATCAAGCTCCATTTCCCAATTTGATTCCAGGCTAGTTTAAATGTCAACTATAATCCAGGAAAAACTATATACATATATACAAAGATGTTATTTACACAATTTTTACAAACATGCAAAATTTTTGAAAAATGTTTTGAAATCATGAATGGATGAATGTATGGATGCAAGGTTTGCAAAATATTTACACATATTTACATAAGATTTGACAAACTTCTGATTTTCAAAACATTTTAGAAAAATTTTGTACCATATACATAATTTTGATATAAAAATATTTACACAAACTTTACACAAAAAAGTTTTTGAAAACATTTTTACAAAAATAATTTTGTACAATAACTATGTATATGCAAATAAAAGAATGATTATTTACAGGAAAAATTTTTAATTTTTGTGAATTTTTGGGTTTTTAGCCATTTTTATTTATTAACATACTCACACAAAGTACGAGTTATGGCTAAAGTATATATGAAATATATACACACCCCCTATACTTAGATCGAACGATGTCCTCAGAGTCGAGAGCGATGAAGAAGACATAACTCGTGCTATGTATAGGGCAGTGAAAAGGAAAGCTATATACAAAGAAGAATGAACGAATAGAAAATCAAGAGGGTCTCGGCTTTTCCCCCTATACTTAGGATCAAATAATCCTAAGTATAGCAGGCTGTACAAAAGGGAAAACCGAGTGGAGAATGTACAGGGTCTACCCCCCCCCATACTTGGGGTAAAATATCCCTAAGTATAGGCAGCAAAACAGGGATAGAAAGAATCAGAAGAAATACCCAAAGGTATGTCTTCTATCTCGTGCATGCATCATTGATTTCACGCACATCGGCTTTTTCGACTTCTCCCCCGTTTTGGACTTAAATAACCAGGAGAACCGAAAAATTCGTTAGGCGATTGTTTGTTATTGAAAAACACCTAAAAATCAAAACCATAAAATTGAGACTGCTAATTCAACTTGATCCTAAAAGACATTCACCTAAAAAAATTTTTGTCTTGGGGAGAGCAACCCCCTCCTTGTCTAGTTTTCATGTACGAGAGAGTGACCCGCACCCTAGGATAGAGCCATATATGAACCTCCTTCAGACTACTGCTTCTGGGCTAGTCGTTCTCCAGTGAGGATCGCTCCGGTCTCTGGTAAAGCGGGCCACGATATCCTTAATAGAGCGAGTCGATCGGGTAGCCGGTAAACGGTCTGCGGCTTGTACTAGTTGGGAAAGATCTAGTTCGGGATCAGGCCAGTCTCCTAAGGGAATCGGATTCCCAACAGGTCACGTAACTGCTCTACTATCTTGACTTGATCACCTAATAAAAACTGACAAGATAATTGACCGAAATCTTACGGTCTTCAGCTCGTGTTGAGTAGGTGAATCAGGGGTTTTGTTTGCTCATCATAGTTGTTACCAGATCCCATCCGCCCGACTCGCCAGATCACGATGATGGGCAGGAGGTCCCTTAGGCAGCCTTTGGATGCACCGCTTTTCAGCACTCCAGCCCATTCATCTAGGTCGGTTCGTGAGAGCCGAGACCCTCTTTCCGAACCCAAGTTCGATTCTGCCCTTTTCCCCCCCGACCACCCTTCTACCAGTCCAGAGATACTAGTGCCAGATGAGAGACCACGGTCAGATGATTTATCGGCACCTGAGTTTGGGTCTTTTGCCTTTGTAGAGACCATGGCCGGCAGCAGCGACGACCGCACCGGAGGTCCTCGAGCCGAGCAGACATTCATCATGGACCAGGGTGCGATCAACTCCACCATGATCGCCTCTCTAGAGACAGTACAGCAGCAGCTGAGGGATCAAGGAGCCTTTATGATTGAGATGAGGCGAGAGATGGAGCAGATGAGAGCCGACCGAGATCAACGTGGGCCAGGAGATGGGCCGAGGAGACCCGACGATGCAGCCGCCGCAGCAGCGGCAGCACCAGACCAGCCGAGACCGATGCGGGAGTTGCACAATCCCGGATCGACTTTGACGCATCGTTGGGTCGTACTACCAGCTATCGTGGGGGACTTCAAGTTCCCCCCGAACACCTTGCAGCTTCTCCCCCAGTTCCATGGGCTCGCCACTGAGGAGCCCCATCTCCACCTACAGGAGTTTCTGATGATCTGCAGTACAGTCCACGACAGACAGGTGGACGAGGATACCATCTGTATGATTGCCTTCCCCTTCTCACTGGCCGACAGAGCAGCCACCTGGCTGAAGCACTTGGGGATGTTCGTGTACACCTGGGAGCAGCTCCGCACCGAGTACTTGAACAAGTACTATCCACTCGGGCGGACGAACGCAGCGAGGGCTCTGATCAGTAACTTCTCCATGCTCCCCAATGAGCAATTCCACGAGGCATGGGAGAGGTTCCGTGAGCTGACCGACAGATGCCCGCACCATGAGATTTCGAAGCTGAACCTTGTTCAGAGCTTCTTCTGCGGGCTGACACCAGAGCTACAGGACCTGGTGAATGCTTCATGTGGCGGGTCCTACTTTGCTAAGGATGAGGACCAGGTCTGGGCTATTTATGAGGAGATGGCCGAGAACTACACTGTGATGTCCCAGACCCGACTCTACACACAGGGACGCCCCCAGCCACAGACCGTGCAGTACCAGAAGATCGCACGGGTTGACGTCGGTCCTTCCACTTCGTCAGTGGCAGCCGCACAGGCCGAGTCCACAGCCGCCGAAATGGGCATTATCAGCGAGAAGCTGGGCCAGATGGAGATCATAGAGAAGAAGCAGTGCCAGGGTATCACGCAGATGGAGCAGATGGCTGATAAATCCGCGATTCATCATCGCAATATCTTGATCTTAGCAAAATCCCCGACTAAAATCCCAGAAAAATGTCCATAAAATCAATAAATTAACAAAATAACTCTTGTAAATAAAACACACTAATTATTGTATATTAGATTGTATAAAATAAATTACACATAAAAAGCCGTAAAAATAAAGGAGTTTTATACATGTAAATAGCCAAAAACTTCATGTATTTTTAATAATTTCATTTAAACTCCTTTTTGCCTAATTCTTTCTCTAACTTATTTATAAAAATGTATATAAAAATACAAAAATACAAAACAAATTTTACCTTAAATAAATGCTCCTAGATCCCAAAGAGAAAAAGCCGTAAAGTCCAACTTCCAAGCTAAATTCCCGCTCCGTCTGAACTCCAAATTCACCAAACTCACTTTTAAAGTTCAAGTTAGAAAATTATCTATCCAACGGAAGTGGTTTCATTAAAATCGGAGCTTATTTACAAAAGTTGGGTTTTGGGACCTAGATGTACATTGTATACCATGTATATATTCATTCTTCCTTTAATTTTTATTGTATCTTTCTTAATTACTAAAAATACAAAGAAATCATACTTGTGTTGTATTTTAATTGTAGTATTTTATTGTATTTTTCCGTTGTAAATATCTCTTACTAAAAAGACAAAAAAATTACATATTAGAAAAGTAAAAAAAATGTGTACATGTTGTTTGTCTTCCCTTGTAAATTCTCCACTATTTCTCTTCTCTTTTTATTTTATTGTATTTAAAGTAGCCAACTTTATTTATCTATTTATTTATTATTTAAATTCCATTCTCTACAATAACCACCAATTCAACTCCATTATTCCACCATTTTTCCCAGCTTCCCATTCAACTCCATTAATAATACAACCTCCCATTCAACTCCACCACTTTAATAACCTCTCATTCCATCATCTTTATATACATGTCATTCTCCTCAATTTTGCCTTTGATCCATCTTTATGTGAGGAGAGCCAAGTTCCCTGAGTTGAATCGGTGACAGCGACGCAACCACGGTCGAGCGACGACGACCCTCTCTCCGGTGAGATCCGTTGGCTTTTTGGCCAACATCGCAGCCGCACTCGCACGCTGCTCGAGCTCATCGCACGCCGGCGATTCGAACGAAGACCGTGCTCTCGTGAGCACTCCATAGGCGATCGTATCATCGTAGGTATATTTCGTTTCACTTTGATCATCTTGTGTTTTTTTTTTGCATTTTTTTAACATATCACATCGCCATCATTACGTCTTCATTTGTTCCATATCATCCACTTCATCACCATCATCATTATATTATTTTGTTCCCCATATATGTGTGTTTATATTTCCTGTTTAAAGAAAATTAAAAAAAGTAAAAAAATTTAAAACAAAAAAAAGTCCCTTTTTATTACAGCAGAAAAAGAAATCAAAAAAAAATAAAAAAAATAAAAAAATATCAACAGCAGCGGTAGGGGAGCACCCACTGCCGCCGCCCCCTTCCTCCTTCAACAGAAGAGGCGGCGTCGCCTCCTCCCAGCCGGCCACCGCCCGCCATCACCGCCCTCGCGCGGCCGTGCGCGGTAGGCGGCCCGCCCCCCAACCGCCGCCGTTCTCGCAGCGGCGCCGCCCCGCCGCGGCCCACCTCCAAGAAACACAGCTGCGCGGGAGACCCGCCCCTCCGCCCGCCTCCTTCGAGCTACCAGCGGTGTGTCCTCGCCGCCCCTCCGACGTCCTCCGCCAGTGCGGCGGCCTTCCTCGCGGCCGAGCCGCCGCCGCCGCCCCCCCACCCGTTGGGTTCCTCCTCCGGCAGAGAACGAAGAAGAAGAAGGTAAAAGTTTTTTTTATTGTAAAAATTATATAAATGTTTTGTATAGTTTATATAATTACAAAGTAGTCCATGTATATATTTGCTTTGTAAATATTGTTTTCTATGTTGCACAAATACCCCTGTGTTTGTACTTGAATTTGGACCTTGTTTTGGCATCCTTTTACTCAATAAAAAATATCATTATGTTGAGCAACTCATCCTCTGTCATGTGATTGTTTATTTGTATTTTTGTGAGATGTGGGTAATTAACTAAAATTGTTCAACTGAAATTTTGCATAATTTACCCATTCTGTGCCATTAAATTTATATCTCACACACGGTTGCTCTAAAAATTCCACAAAAATTATATGTGATGCCTTGAAGATTGGTTAATTTACTTTCCAAATTTCAACCAAAATGGAGATGTCTTGTGCCTGCCATAATTCGTAGAGTGAATTTAGTATTTGATTTTTAATTAAATCTACATAAATTATATTTGCGAAATTTCAACTCTCTGAATTGCTTATCTAAATATCTTTCTGAGATAATTCGCACTCTGATTAATTTGACAATGTGAATTTATTAAAAATTATGTACTCACTGTCACTCTATTTTCACTAAAAAAATCCATAAAAAATCATAACTTGTAAAAAAATTCCAAAAAAATTACTGTAGTCTTCTTGCATCATATTTTAGTTCCAGTAATTTTTTCATAATTGTTGCTTACTGTTTGTGTGATAAATTGCGAAAAAACCCATAAAAAGTGTGCATTTTTATTTATTGCATTTTAACCCATAAAATTCCAAAAAAATGTGTTTTGTTTTCATCTCTGGATTAGTATTCTAGAAAAAATATAATTTGACTAAATTGGATTAATTTCTCATTAAAATTAATTTGGCTAAGTTGTGTGATTTCTTAGTACTTAATTCACCCGCATCTTGCATTAGCATTTTCTATTTGCATTAAAAAAATATCTATAAAAATACGCATTGAAAATCTAGATCTACGTTTTTAAATTAAACCCAAGTTGTTCCTTTGCCTTCCTGAGTTCGACCCCGGACTTGCCCGAGATATAAATTAAGCCGAGACACTCTTCACGGAGATCTTCTCTCGGTTCTGACCGAATCGCTAAGTACACGTGCTACAACGTGATCGAATTAATCAACGTATTTAGCGACTTCGTCAGATGGCGCCGTTGCCGGGGAGGCAAACAGCTTAGGGATTAATTTAAAAATTTAGATTTAGATTTTCTTTACTCGGGTAGTCTGACCCCCGAGCCACCTTGTATTTATTTCAATTTTTTTGCAATTATTTCTCTTTATATTTTTATATATATCTTTTTGTTTATCTCTCTAACATAAATCTTATTTTCCTTGCGAGGGCCCGGTGGACTTGGAGTGCATCGGAGGTCGACGGACGCGAGGAGCGCCGACTGCTGAAGTGCGAGGATAATTTATTTATTTTTGAGAGAGCTTTTGTTAATTTTTGTAATTATTTAGCTTGCTCTTTATAGCGGCTCTTGTTTGATATCTCGCGTGTGTAAAAAGACCTGGACATTATTTGTGGTGTGTCGAGCCTGTTTCACTCTCCGGTGAGGGTGGGGTCTCGACTTGAGTGGCGAACTTAAGGATTAGGCACACGGTAGTTTAGATTCAAACTTGTTTGTGCCCATCGTAAATTAGGCCACACATATCGTAGAAGATTCACTTATCTGATAAGATTCATAATGAGACGCACATAGACACGTACAACTTAGCTCAAAATCAAATCAATTCTTCCCCGCTAATAGTATACTGTTTAGATGCGGTTTTCTCGATCTGCATGCATTTAGTGTAATATTTATAAATTCAGTTTTGCATAACGTATGAAGAGTCCTGGGATTCACTGTAAGTATACCTTCTTCTGAGCATGCATCATAGTTTCTCGTTTGCATTCTGATTTCCGATCCCCCTCTTGTTTTACAACTTAAGGTCAAAAGGAAATTGGGACTGAACGGTAGACATGCTTGTGTGATCACATAAATTTCAAGTGATAACCTAACTCTAAAATTGGGACTGAATTGAGCAGGTCGATTAAAATAATTGGAATAAAAAGAACCCTTGTTCTCGGGTGCATAAAGCCCTCATTGTTTGTTTTTATTGCAAGTGAGAGAGAGACGACCCTAGGATAGAGCCAAGTCTGGATTTCTTACTTACTACTGGTTCTTTCTTTTTAGGCGATTAGCTACTTTTCAGTGAGGATTTATGGGTAGCCGGTAAACGGTCCGGACTTCCTTAGCAGAGTGAGAGGTTTAGAGGACGCATTAGTCCTCAAGGAACGGGTAGCCGTATTTATACGGTCCGTACTTACTCCTATATTGGCTGAAACTAGGTCAAACTAGTCGTAAGAACCGGGCTAGTCTGTAGGAAAATACGGGCACCTAACAGCTCGTTAATCTTTCCAAGATTGTATTCTCACCAACTAAAATTGACCAGATAAATCGGTCGAACTCTTACGGCCATCATGTGTTGAGTTGGTGAAATTGGGGGTTTGAATTGTGTTTGTATTGTGTGAGTTCACTCCGCACAATTACGTGCACCGTAGAACTAGCGCCTCATTGAATATCGTGTTCTAATCGGTTCTTTTGACATCGAAGATGACTGATTGGGGGGATATTTATTCGGACTTTGTGAATCTCTCGTTGAACCCTTCAAAAAGTACGTCTTCAAAGGTCCAAGCGCAACTTAGACCAACCTGGACTCATGACCCTCTTGAGCCCAGGATCACTCACTCTCGGGATGGTTACTCTCAAACCATTATATTTCTCTCTTCCCACCTCACCGAGGAAGACCATCGCCTCGGTGAGAATATCTTGATTCATAAATCCTCTTCTAATCCAGAACATATTGCTGATTCAGGATATAAAGAAGATTCAAGTAAAATGTCAAAGAAGAAAGAAGAGGGAGAAGAGAACCATGAAGACCCGATGAAAATGATACTAGCCCGATTAGCTGCATCTGAGCAGCAACATGCATTACTGAGAGCTCACTTAGGACAGTTAAATGTTGGGGTCCAACTAACAATGGATGCGGCGTATAACCCCGGACAATATCAAATTCATAACTACTTGAGTCCGGCTGAACCCATTGTTGACTTTGAATTGAAGCCGCATTTTCTGAACTTGTTGCCACATTTTGATGGGAATGCTTCTGAGGAGCCATATGCATTCCTAAGGGACTTTGAGCGCATCTGTGCTAACCTCAAACATAATAATGTTAGACAGGATTATATTAGGCTCAAAGCCCTTTCATTTGCCTTGGGTGGAAAAGCCGATTACTGGGTGAAGAATCTTGGAATCATCATCATCACTTATGCCCAGTTCAAGGAGTAGTCCTAAATAAGTTCTACCCGTTGAGTAGAACTAACATGATGAGAACGCGAATTACGAGTTTTTCCCAGTTACCCCATGAAGCCTTCTGTGATGCTTGGGAAAGATTCAAGGACATCCTACAAAAGTGTCCTTGTCATAGATTAGATGACAACATCTTGGTCCAATCCTTCTTCACTGGTCTCAACCCTGAGATGCAGGGTTTAGTGAGCGCTGCCTGTGGAGGTAGCTATACATCACGAGGAGCGGATACCGTCTAGAGGGTATTCGAGCAGATGGCTGAAACTAGCCGCTAACAGATGGCCAGCAGGGCCTATACACCATCCCCCAGTTCACTTTCATTTGGAGGGGGAAAATCAGCTATAGTTGATCTCTCTCAGGATGTAATCCCTAGCATGGGACTTCTTGCTGACAAGCTTACTGTAGTCGACAGGATCGACAAGAGGATTGATGAGTTAGACCGGAGCGTCTCCAAACTTCCAAAACAGATGGAGGAGTTGACTGAGAAGGTATCTAAGATAAAGATACCTGCCGTGACTGCACCCGCTGCTTCCGTTTACCGAGTTCACCATGTTCAGGAGCAGTTAGTGTCAGGGCAACCCCAGCCGTGGGAGCAAGATCAATCCTATGCCCACTCTTTCCAGCAGCCACCTCCAGTAGTAGAGACAGTCCAGGAGGAGCCTCCACCAGTTTGGGAGGTGAATGGGATATGGTATACTCAGGACCCTGCCAGGAAGGGAAGTACGGGAGATCGACAGACCTATCAGCATCCCCCGACCTTTCACAACACCGCATTCACCTCCGCACCACCTCCTTCACAGCAGAGCCCTGGATTCCATCCACCCCAGCAGCAGAGGCAGCAGTACCAGCAGTATGGCCGACAGGGCTAGTACCAGACAGGCTAGCAGGGCCCGCAACCCCAGCAGCAGCAGCAGAGGCAGTACACTGGCCAGTAGGGCCAGTCTTCCCGTCCTTCTTCCCAGTCTTATCCACTTCCTTCATCGTCTAGTCCAATGGATATTCAGCAGCAGATACTCGACGAGCTACGTTCCTACAGGAACGAGATTCAAGACTTACGGATGGATGTCAACCGCCTGTCCAGATGGCGAGACGAGTAGACTGCACCCTCTACCTCTATCCCAGCCCAAGTTCAGGCTAACCCAAATAGCCTGAACCGTTTTAGTTCTCAGCAGCACTTTGATCAGGTATACTATTCAGCATCTCCTAAATCTGAACATGAGATTCTTTCGTGTGACGAGGCTAACCACATGTCACTCAGGAGCGGAAGGATCGTGGTCGTACCTGACCGGGCGAGGGACACGAGGAGGGGCATCTCTGGAGCTCTACCTGAGGAGTCTTCAGAGGACGAGGAGGAGAGGCATCATATTTCAGAGCCCCATCAGCACCATTCGAGGATTTCCACTCAGGGAGCCGAGAGGAGGAGGAGAGCACGTATGATGCATCGTAAGCATGGATATTCTTCTGAGTCTACGGAGGACCTTGCATCTCCGGTTTTGGCGGATACCACTCCAGCTTCTATTCCACAACCATTAGTAGATAGTTTTGATTTCGATTCCATGTTGCAATAAAAAGATTCTTGTATGAAGAACTCTATTTCCGTTAAGTCAAAGAATGATCTTTCAGTTCATGATTCAGATTCTTCATCCTCTGTTTCCCTAGCTTCAATCCCTTTCCCCCGTGCTCTTACGGCAGGAAGGCGCATCAAAAAGATTCAGAAAGATGACCCCGATATGGCACGGTTTTGTAAAGAAAACATCACAGTTAAGGTTCCATTTGATGAATATGTGGCTAACCATCCTGCCTTCTAAAAATACATTAAGGTGAGATGCACACCTAGAAGGGTTAGCAGGAAGAAAGATAACTGAAATATAAAGACACATGTCTTATCAGTAGCCACAACCTATTGTCTCAAGAATCAGACTTTGCCAAAGAAAAAGAGAGACATGGGTGCTCACTATGTGGAGAGTCGTATTGACGACATTGCGTTTGCACGCACACTCTTAGATAACGATTCTTCGATCAACTTACTTACCTTAGCCTTATATTAGAAATTGGAGTTGGGAACACTTCGCAAATCTAGAGCTTTACTCCAATTCGCAGATCGTTCAATGAAGAGACCTAAGGGAGAAGTGAAGAACGCCGTTATCTCGATTGAGGGGCAGAACTATCAGGTGGACTTCACAGTCTTGGACATGGAGAACCCCAATCATTGGAGAGAATCTCAGATCATTCTCGGGCGACCCTTCCTTAGGACCACAGGCGCAGCTTTCGATTATGGTACGGGAATGATGAAGTTCCGTTCTCCAGGCGGAGAAGTGAACCTTGAGATGAAGCAAACCAAGTGTCAGCGACCCGATTCAGAGAGTAGCACAGAGTACTCATCTTCAGATGCAGACTGCAGTTTGATTAGCACAGTTGGGATTTGGGGACAGATTCCTTCAGGACAAAGCGAGACCCTTTCATCTGGAGAGGATATAGTGCATGATGCAGTTTGCCAGGTGTTGTCTGATCTTGCTAGAGATGCACCAACCTATTCTCATGATGACTTAGAGATCCATCTGAATCTGTCAGTTCCATCCTCTTTGGAACAATCATGGGACATAGATGACGAGTCGGACGTGGCTTTTGCCGATTGTTTGGATACTTTTGACGATCCGACTCCCGATACTTGTGATTTGGTGGCGAGTACTACTCAGCATAGCCCACCTTCATGCAGCACGGAACCAGATTCAGATTCAGTTCAGCCAGATCTGCTTGATGATACCACATTGCCAGAACTGAAATCACTACCTCCTACACTCAAGTATGCCTTTCTTGCGGGACCCAAAGAGAGATATCATGTCATCATTAGCTCAGACTTGACTTTAGAACATGAGTCTAGGTTGTTAGAGGTCTTAGAGAGGAACCGCAAAGCAATAGGCTGGACAGTGTCGGATCTCGTGGGTATCAACCCCGCTCTCTGCTCGCACCACATTTTTACTGAGGATAATGTGAGACCTTCCCGTGAGTTCTAGAGGAGACTTAACCCCAATCTACGGGAAGTGGTGAAGAAAGAAATTGAGAAATGGTGCAAAGCAGGGTTTATATACCCTATTTCTGACTCCAAGTGGGTGGCCCCACTTCATGTTATCCCGAAGAAGTCGGGAATTCATATGGTCACCAACGAGGAGGGGGTAGAGATCGCGACACGAGTACCCACGTCGTGGCGTGTCTGTGTCGACTACAGGCGCCTGAATGCTGCGACCAAGAAAGATCACTTTCCCTTGCCTTTTATTGATCAGATCTTGGAGAGACTCGCAGGGAAAGAGCTCTTCTATTTTCTTGACGGGTACTCAAGCTACAACTAGGCGGCCATAGCCCCTGAGGACCAGGAAAAGACCACATTCACATGTCCATTCGGTACTTATGCTTTCGAGCGCATGCCATTCGGGCTCTGCAATGCCCCGGGCACATTTCAGCGGTGCATGATAGCCATATTTGCCGAGATGGTGGGAGATTTCCTGGAAGTGTTCATGGATGACTTCTCGGTCCATGGTGATTCTTTTGATACATGTTTAGCGCACTTGGACCGAGTCCTCACGAGGTGTAGAGAGGTGAATCTAGTGCTCTCGTGGGAGAAGAGTCACTTTATGGTGACAGAGGGTATCGTGTTGGGGCATGTCATCTCCAAAAGGGGAATGGAGGTTGACCCTGCCAAGGTGGAGGTGATCAAGAAACTCGATCC
This sequence comes from Ottelia alismoides, assembly GCA_037367405.1. Classification (NCBI taxonomy): domain Eukaryota; kingdom Viridiplantae; phylum Streptophyta; class Magnoliopsida; order Alismatales; family Hydrocharitaceae; genus Ottelia; species Ottelia alismoides. The sequence goes on along the minus strand of JAZKJV010001327.1, from coordinate 1,419,905 downwards.
ACTTACCAATGTAAAGTCAGTGCGGTCATTCTTAGGGCATGTTCGATTCTATAGGAGATTTGTTCAAGATTTTTCAAAGATCGACCGCCCACTGACTGAGCTCTTAGGGAAAGACATAGAGTTCATTGTAGATCACAGGTGTCTGGAGGCCTTTGAGCTCTTGAAGAGGAAGATTTGTGCCTCGCCTATCCTACAAGCTCCTGACTGGTCTCTCCCTTTTGAGATCATGACTGACGCTTCAGATTTCGCTATAGGAGCTGTGTTAGGACAACAGTGAGAGGGGATTCCGTTTGCGATTCACTATGCGAGCAAAGTTTTAGATCCTACACAGAAAAATTATACAGTGACTGAAAAGGAAATGCTCGCAGTAGTATGGGCCCTCGAGAAGTTCAGATCATATATTTTGGGCTCTAAGGTGACGATATATACTGATCATACAGCAATTCGATACTTAATGGAAAAGAAGGACACGAAGGCACGTCTTCTTAGGTGGATTTTACTCCTTCAGGAATTTGATTTGGAGATTAAAGATAAACCTGGAGTGAAGAATGTTGTGGCTGATCACCTTTCTCGGATTGAACTTAAGGATTCTCCTGATCATGAGCGGATTAGAGAGACCTTCCCAGATGAGTCAATTTGTGTTATTGACTCCCTCCCGTGGTATGCCAACATGGTGAACTATCTTGTCTCCAAGCAGGTTCCCCATGGTTGGACTAGGAGCAGCATAAGTCGGATTCGAGGAGATACCACTGGGACGATCCTTTCCTTTTCTTCGAAGGACCGGATTGTCTTTGGAGAAGGTGTATTTCTCAGGAGGAATACCATAGTGTCCTCACATATTGTCATTCACTTGAGGCTGGAGGACACCATTCGGGAAAGAGAACCGCTCACAAAGTACTTCAATGTGGATTGTATTGGCCGACCTTGTTTAGAGATGCCATTGATTTTGTACGGTCGTGCCCGATTTGACAAAGGATGGGAGGGACAGTTGGACAGAGAGATGAGATGCCCATGCAACCGATGATTATTTGTGATGTTTTTGATGCATGGGGCATAGATTTTATGGGTCCCTTTCCCAACAGCCAAGGACATGAGTACATATTGTTGGCGGTTGATTATCTATCTAGGTGGGTGGAGGCTATCCCAACCCGAACCGCAGACAGCAAGACTGTCTGTATGTTTGTGAGAGACCATATTATTGCTAGGTTCGGGGTGCCAAAAGTTTTGATATCTGATGGGGGTAGCCACTTCGTGAACCGAGATATGAGATCTTTAGCTAAGGACTATGGATTTGAGCATAGAGTTACTAGTCCTTACCACCCACAGTCCAACGGCATGGCAGAGGTTTCGAACAAAGAGGTGAAGAGTATTTTGCAGAAATTGGTTCGTCCCGATAGGAAGAACTGGTCTCAACTCTTGGACCAAGTTCTATGGGCCTATAGGACAGCCTACAAGACACCATTGTGTACTTCACCATTTAGAATGATCTATGGCAAGCCATGTCATTTGCCCGCAGAATTGATTCATAAATCCGAATGGGCAATTAAGAAGATTAATTGGAGTTGTCACCTAGGGAAACTATGTCGAGACTTGAACTTGAACGAGCTTGTGGAAATCTGAAACAGGGCATATGACAACAGTTTGATTTATAAGGACGAAGTAAAGAGATGGCATGATCAGCACATTAGGTGCAAAGTTTTTGTCCCTGGGCAAAAGGTATGGTTGTTCAATGCGAGGTTGAAGATGTTCCATGGGAAGCTCAAATCTAAATGGACGGGTCCCTTTGTGGTTAAGAAAGTGCACGAGAATGGAAGTGTAGAGATAGCTGATCTCACAGATGGTGCACAATCTCATGTGGTGAATGGACAACTGTTGAAGCATTTTGTTGATTCGAAAGAGCAGTTAGTCCAAATCGAGGTCATCAACTTCATACAGAGTGAGCATAGAGCAGATACATCTTATTACTCTTAATGAAGATGCAGCATCAAGATTCAACATCTTAGAAGATTCAATCACTCTTGTACATATTCTCCCTTCTTTGTATATTCTCGAGATCACATCGGTTCTCACACTTACTCTTGTCCTATACTTAGGCTGAACAAAGCCTAAGTATAGGGGGGATCGATGCCACCCATGTGTATATACTCATCATTTCTCCTCTTGACCTCGTCCACCCCATTTTTGCCCTTCTTTTGCACTTAGGCTGACCAGAGCCTAAGTATAGGGGGGCGGGTCGACTTCTATACTTTTTATTATTTTAGCTTTCCTACGCTTAGTACGAGCTATGTCTTTTTGTCACCTAGTGCCATGAGGACATAGCACAAGCTAAGTATAGGGGGGCGTGTATATATTACATACATACTTTACCCATAGCTCGTACTCTCACGTATTTTTGTATATATTATACAATAATTATGGGGTGGGTAAAAAAAACAAAAACAAAACAAAAAAACTTTTTCCTAAAAAACTCTTTTTCATTATTTGCTAAAAAACTTTTCAAAAAAATCCTTTAAAAAAACTTTTTCAAAAAAAAAAAGAAGTCTTTTCTTATTTACCTATCTTTTTCAAAAAAAAGAACTCTTGAAAAAAAAAGAAAAAAGCAAAACTTTTCTAAAAAAAACTTCTTTGCCTTTGTTTGTCAAAAAAAATCAATCAATCATAAAAAAAACTAACTAATAAGTTGGTTTAATCCCTGACACAATTCACTTTCACACAAGACTAGTGATGTTCAAGAACACTTGGTTTATGAGGTCTTGAGATTTTGAGTTAACCAGCCTTAGTCATTAGGGTCTTGGACTTAATTATTCACATTTCCCTAATTTGAAAGATTTGTGTGCTATATTGCATGCTTAGTCTCTACCTTAAGAATATGATCAGCACCTCACATACACGACTGCAGTTATGATGAGATGAGTTGAAATTTCACTTGAAGAACAGGGATGAGGGATTTGAGTTTGGACTTGATTTGATGATGCTCGAGGATGGGATAAAATCAATGAAGGATTCATGAAACCTGAGTGTCAGCATCTTTAGCCAGTATGAGAACATGGTTCTTATACTATCTTTTGACATTTACCTATGTGCCAAGGTGTGATAAAATAAAAAAATGTTGATCATTGTGCGCCAACTCTTGGTAAAAGCAGTGGAGCTAGCCAAAAATACTACAAAGCAATGAAATGTCAGAAAAGCTCTCATTCCACAAAGTCAATTATCAAAAGAGCTTCCACCAAAGGCGAGCGCTCCCAACCATTTCAAAGTGTCCACTTGGACCACCGCTATTAGGACCAGGAGTCGGGCTTGCACCAAAAAAGGGCTCTGCATCGTAAATGCTACAAGTCTGGGTGTAGAAGGTACGATAGGTACTCAAAAAAGGCACACCCTGGTGTACTCCCAGGAAAACAAGTGCAGACGGCTCCAACTTCTCTTAACGGACGCACTGATCAACACCAAAAATATGTGTTGCGTAATAAGGCACTTGAGAGGATCCTTGTTCCAATGAGAGGGAGAGAAGAAATGACACAATCCTATGCCCTCCATCAACTGGCCTTCCATCTACACTTTCAAGTCTGACAACTAAAGAGACGGTGGATTGGATGCAAGAAATGATTTATTCCCTAGTGTTGAGGATCGGGTCCATAGGAGAGTCTCTTGGACTGGAACCTTGGGTGACGTTGCGACTCTACTCTTATAACTGAAGTCCACACTTAAAGTCATATCCCTTATATATACGTATACAAAGAGAGTCTGATGATTAGGGGAATTGGGTACCTTTTGACTAGAGCTTGGTTCAGGTTAGAATTTTAGGATCTCTAAAATCGAGAGTTCTTGAACGGATCAAGTCTTGTATTCACATGCACAGTCAGGGGGTACTCCAACTTATTCATTCTTTATTTGCTCGAGGACTAGCAAAGTTTAAGTATAGGGGGGTGATGAATCCGCGATTCATCATCGCAATATCTTGATCTTAGCAAAATCCCCGAGTAAAATCCCAGAAAAATATCCATAAAATCAATAAATTAACAAAATAACTCTTGTAAATAAAACACACTAATTATTGTATATTAGATTGTATAAAATAAATTACACATAAAAAGCCGCAAAAATAAAGGAGTTTTATACATGTAAATAGCCCAAAACTTCATTTATTTTTAATAATTTCATTTCAATTCCTTTTTGTCTAATTCTTTCTCTAACTTATTTATAAAAATGTATATAAAAATACAAAAATACAAAACAAATTTTACCTCAAATAAATGCTCCTAGATCTCAAAGAGAAAAAGCCATAAAGTCCAACTTCCAAGTTAAATTCCGGCTCCGTCTGAACTCCAAATTCACCAAACTCACTTTTAAAGTTCAAGTTAGAAAATTATCTATCCAACGGAAGTGGTTTCATTAAAATCGGAGCTCATTTGCAAAAGTTGAGTTTTGGGACCTAGATGTACATTGTATACCATGTATATATTCATTCTTCCTTTAATTTTTATTGTATCTTTCTTAATTACTAAAAATACAAAAAAATCATACTTGTGTTGTATTTTAATTGTAGTATTTTATTGTATTTTTCCGTTGTAAATATCTCTTACTAAAAAGACAAAAAAATTACATATTAGAAAAGTAAAAAAAATGTGTACATGTTGTTTGTCTTCCCTTGTAAATTCTCCACTATTTCTCTTCTCTTTTTATTTTATTGTATTTAAAGTAGCCAACTTTATTTATCTATTTATTTATTATTTAAATTCCATTCTCTACAATAACCACCAATTCAACTCCATTATTCCACCATTTTTCCCATCTTCCCATTCAACTCCATTAATAATACAACCTCCCATTCAACTCCACCACTTTAATAACCTCTCATTCCATCATCTTTATATACATGTCATTCTCCTCAATTTTGCCTTTGATCCATCTTTATGTGAGGAGAGCCAAGTTCCCTGAGTTGAATCGGTGACAGCGATGCAATCGCGGTCGAGCGACGACAGCCCTCTCTCCGGTGAGATCCGTTGGCTTTTTGGCCAACATCGCAGCCGCACTCGCACGCTGCTCGAGCTCATCGCACGCTGGCGATTCGAGCGAAGACGGTGCTCTCGTGAGCACTCCATAGGCAACCGTATCATCGTAGGTATATTTCGTTTCACTTTGATCATCTTGTGTTTTTTTTGCATTTTTTTAACATATCATATCGCCATCATTACGTCTTCATTTGTTCCATATCATCCGCTTCATCACCATCATCATTATATTATTTTGTTCCCCATATATGTGTGTTTATATTTCCTGTTTAAAGAAAATTAAAAAAAGTAAAAAAATTTAAAACAAAAAAGTCCCTTTTTATTACAGCAGAAAAAGAAATAAAAAAAATAAAAAAAACAAAAAAAAATATCAACAGCAGCGGTGGGGGAGCACCCACCGCTGCCGCCCCCTTCCTCCTTCAACAGAAGAGGTGGCGCCGCCTCCTCCCAGCCGGCCACCGCCCGCCATCACCGCTCTCGCGCGGCCGTGCGTGGTAGGCGGCCCGCCCCCCAGCCACTGCCGTTCTCGCAGCAGCGCCGCCCCGCCGCGGCCCACCTCCAAGCAACACAGCTGCGCGGGAGACCCTCCGCCCGCCTCCTTCGAGCTACCAGCGGTGCGTCCTCGCCGCCCCTCCGACGTCCTCCGCCAGTGCGGCGGCCTTCCTCACGGCCGCGCGCGGCCGAGCCGCCGCCCCCCCCCCCCCCCCCCCCCGCCCCACCCGTTGGGTTCCTCCTCCTACAGAGAACGAAGAAGAAGAAGAAGGTAAAAGTTTTTTTATTGTAAAAATTACATAAATGTTTTGTATAGTTTATATAATTTCAAAGTAGTCCCTGTATATATTTGCTTTGTAAATATTGTTTTCTGTGTTGCACAAATACCCTTGTGTTTGTACTTGAATTTGGACCTTGTTTTGGCATCCTTTTACTCAATAAAAAATATCATTATGTTGAGTGATTTCCGCGATTTATCGAGGGTCTAAATACGTCGCTGTGCGACCCACAATAAACCGTGATTAATCAACAATTAACCCACACTAAAAATCAATAATTGGAAATAAATGTGGAGTTAAAATTTATTTTTAACTCTGCACAAATGATGTATATAGGCAAGTATGCAGAGAGTTCGAACACAGGGAGCAAACAGTGTAGCCCAAGCAAATGAATGCACAAGTGCGTGAGTGTGTGAAGCGTCTACACTAAGCAAGCAAACAAAGCAATTTTTGTGGGTTTTTAATTTTTAATTTTTTTTTTTATATTATTTTTTTTTCTTATTTTTATTTTTGATTTTCTGATTTTTTTTTATTTTATATTTTATATTTTTTTTTGTTTCTTTTTCAATATTGGAAAGTAAAGGCAATATAATACAAGGCAAAGTAAAATATTTATAAAAATGCACAAAAATACTCAAAAATTCAGAAATAAAGTGTTTTTGGTCTTTTTAATATTTTTTACTGTTTTTGTGATTTTTGGGGGTTTTTCCAGATGTTTTTGATATTTTTAATTACTGAAATAGGGTAAAACAGTGGAAATAGGGCTGGCTGTGACAAAAATGCAAGTTAAAAATATCAACCAGTAAACAAAATATTTCACACTATTTTTCTAATAAAGAGAATAAAATTAATGACAAACAGAACCTGAGTTTATATTTTTTGGATTTTTCTACTATTTTTTATATTTTTTTGAAGTTTTTGAGTGTTTTTAAATTTTTAGTGTTTTTCTTTTGAGATTTTTAATGATTTTTGGTCTGACACTAAAATAGGATAAAATAGGCACTAGGTGAATTTTTGGGAATTTTTGGAGGTGTTTTGATATTTTTTTGGTGTTTTCTAAGGTAGGCAGTACACAAAAAGGCTGTTTTTGATTTTTAATAAATATAAAAATAAAATAAAATCAAAAACTAAATATATGGCGTTAAAGTACAACTATCCAGAAACTTAAGCCTATTTTTGTGGAATTTTTGGAGTTAAAATGATCAATCACATAAATCCAACAAACATCCAAACAGTAAACAGTCCTGGCAGGGGTAGAAATGCAATATTCAAAACATCCAGGGGCTAACATGCAATTTTCCACAAAATATTACACTATATAATCAAGTTTTGGAACCAAAAAGCAATTACAAAAGCCGCTGGGGTACGCCCACAAATTACCCACCAGGGCGCGTGACTAGCACGCGCCTGGGAGGGACTGGAATGCAATACCAGAGAATCCTGGGGGCTTAGTTGCAAAATAACCTAAACTTTTACACTTAACGCCAAAATTTTAGGACCAAAAAGAAATACCCAAACGTACAGGGGGTTCCTCTGCAAAATGCCCCCACCTCACGTGTACAGGTCACGTGAGGTGACGTGGCGGAGGACCTAAGTGCAAATATCCAAAGTCTGGGGTTCTTTTAGCAAATATTACAAAATATTTAAACTACCAAGGAAAGTTTATAGACTAGTAAATAAATACAAAAGGCGCAAGGGTTTAGTTGCAAAATACCCTCTTGCGCGCGATCCAACGGCGGACGGAGGGCCACTTAAACACGTGGCGCGTTGTGGACGGCCGATGGCGCTTCGCGGATGTGCGGCCAAGATTAGATCCTCCTGAGTTGATCTGACGGTCGAGGCTGAGGAAGATCCAACGGCAACTGTGCGATCTGGAACTCCTCCTCGATCCAACGGCTGGGAAGAGGGTTGCAAGAACGGGGAAGAACGCCGGCGAAGGCGAGCTTCTCCGACCTCGATCTCCCTCCTCCGGCGACGAATGTGCTTCAAAATGGCCGTGGAGGCTCCTGGGGTCGTCGTCTACCTCCTGGGGGCTTCAAAATGCCTCGGCGACGGCCGAGGTGCTCAGGCGAAGGTGGCGGAGCTGGGGGGCTCGGCTGAACTCCGGTGAGCCTCAAAATTGCTCCCAGGCGCGATTCAACGCGCTTTGACCCTGCAAAAAGAGTTAGAAGGTCCAGGGCAAAGTGCCTGGACCTTTGGTGGACCTAAACTAAGCGCGAGGGGGAATGGTTGATGGTGGCCGGAGTTGCGCTCCGGCGATGATGGTTGAATGGGCGAAATAAGCGATGGATCTTTGATTTTTTTGGGGGTTTTTAAAGCCTAAGCTAACAGGAATAAAATGCGATAAAGAAATGGCGGAGTGGAAGCCCTCGATGGCCGGAGCCAGAGGATGAAGGTTACCTCGACGCCGGCGATTGGAGGAGGTGCTGGAGTCGTCCTCGACCTCGTTCGCCTTGGCTGAGAGGCTCGCGGCGGAGCTGTCACCTCCGGCAAGGCTTGGAGCGCAAGAGAGGCGGAGAGGGGTGGACCAAGGGGACTCAAGATCGATTTGAAAATGGGGGGTCGGTTTTATTTGGTTGACTCAGTGGCTGAGGAGCTCCAAAGATCGAGATTTCTGGGGCGACTCAGCGATTCACACCCCCATGTAATCAATTGGCGGGCAAGAGGGATGAACGAGGAGGGATTTTGCAGAAGGAATCGAATCGAAATGGTGCAAGTCCGCTCCTCGAAAAAATGGAGAAGTTGGGTCAAAGATAGGGCTGTCAGAGGCTACAGGGAGGTAGGGTACCTAGTTGACCGAGGTCAATCTAGGGTTTGCACCTGGTTGGTCCACGTGGACCAACCAGGAAAAACCCTGGGAAAATGTTTTATTAATTCAATTAAAAATAGTAAATGGTCGAATTAGATAAAAGTTATAAAATAAAAAATGTTCAAAATTTTATGTAGTATTTTATTCTGATTTTTATTTATTTTTATGATGTATATTTTTATAAGTTACCTTTTTGACCCTATATAGGTATAATACCTATGTATTTTAATATTTTATTTGATTTTATGTATTTTTAATCTTATTATTTTTATTTATGATTTTATAAAAAAAAAAAGTAGAATACTTTTATATACACATATGTATTTTTATTTTATTTTTCTGATATAATTTGTATATTAAATAAAATATAAAGGTAGTTTATATAGGTATGTATATAGGTAATATACCTATGTATTGAATATATACAAGTATTTTTATTTGTATTTTAATGATGTTTTTATTCTGATTCTATACATAATTATTATAAGTATTATTTACAACATTATAAAAATATAGAGTTATAAAAATAATAAATAAAGAATAAATGGAATATTTTAATATGTACAAGTATACAATGTGGGTCCAAAAGTCAACTTTCAAACCGTAGCTCCGCCAAATGCGAAACCACCACCATTAATTAGATTATTTTCTTCTATATACAATTAAAGGTGAGTACGCTGTATTTGGAGTTTTTATTTGTGAGATACGGGTCTGGGAAGTTGGCATTCTGGATTTTTATTCAGACCATAACTTTTTATCTGTACATTATTTTTCTGTGAAATCAATTTTGTATTTTTCTTTATAAAATTATCTACAACTTTCATGTACACAGTTTCTTTATTTGATGTATAAAAAGTGGAACCAAAAATAGGTCCCAAAATGAATAAAGAATGAATAAAGAGTATAGGTGTTTTGACTGTGTTCCTGACCTTATCTCCCCCTACTTTATTCCTTGTCGACCTATTCATCAAGATGCCTAGGTCTTGGGGGTTTTGAGTCATAAAATATTTACAATATTTTATTCTTTTTCTTTTCTTTATTTATTCTATAATTTTGGCCTTAATTACAGTAATTTACACACTGTTGAGATGCACATGCATGAATGCTAAGATGATGGTTTTAATGCTATTTTACAGGCATTTGCTAGGGTTTTTGGTGCCAAAATGATAGAATAAAGATGATGAAATGTGGATTCATCATCCCACTATACTTTACCTTTGCTAGTCCCTAGCAAACACTTATGCAATAAGTGCAAAAAGAAAAGAAAGAAAAGAAAAAGAAGAAAATTAGATTAAGTTTAATTATCGAACTTGTCTTCGCAAAATCAAAGTTTGGAGCTTAAGTCGGACCTTTGGAATTTTAGTGCGGTCGGAACCTTAATGAGAACCAAGTTTGAAATCCAACAGTCCTTGAGAATCCCAAAATTCTGTCCAAGTCTCCTCAATAGCCAGGTCAGAAATACTTCAACTCATACGCAAACTCTTACGACTATGAGTCTGACTCGTACAGTGTAAGTGATATGTAGCTCCCCACCTCAGAAGTGACAAAGAAACAACCTCCCCCAACCTGGTAACTCTAATGCCTCGGTCTAGCAACTCTTTCCTCGAGAAGCGGGGTATTCCCTTCTAAGTTCAAGTGGCAACCAGCCCAAGAGGAGGGGGTGAAGAGAAGAATGGACGGTAGCCAGTGTAGCTACCTATCCTTGGATGCAAGACCAGTGTAGTCAAGTCATCCTGCTGCAGGCTCACATATTTGACTTTGGAACTCAAGCTTGCTTATTGACTTTGTACATACTTTGCAGGCTTTTTATTTTTGTACATGCCTGAACTTTTTTTTTTTTCGAATACTATATACAGCAGCATTTACATAAGGAGTTTTTCCTCTTGAGCCAGTAGACTATCCCTCTTTTGCAGCTTTATTGCAACCCACGGCTTCTGTCTTTAGACTTCATCACCACTAGACCAAGTTGAGGTGCACTTCCTTCACTATAAGAAGAAGAGAGGTTCCGCCTAGAAGTACTACCCTCATATGCTACCCCAAGCCAAAGGAAACTGCCTCCTCACCACCTCATCCGTGGAGAGCTATGTGAAAGGTGCAGGTGTCCAAGTTAGGTCATTATCAACAAGAGTCGTGCGTGTGCTCCGAAATACTCTACTTAGGCAGTCAAGAATCCATTGAACCAAGTCCCGTGATCCTCAAAGAATTAAGTCAACTAGACCTGAAGTGCCTCAAACTCAGTTCCTATAAGGTTCCTGTTATTAGGTAGATTTTAAGGTCCAATCAAGCTCCAATCTCCGGATTTTACTTAGACTTGTTCAACTATCAATATTCAATCCGAAAAATGCTCATGCCATGCAATGCTATGCAAGAAATATTTTTGTGATGCAATTTTCAAAGATTTTGAACTTTTTATGGATTTTTGAAAAGATGATGCATGCATATGCATATGCATTTTTTTTGTATTTTTCAAAAAGATTTTTCAAATGTTTTTGGATTTTAATTTTGCAAATGTTTTTGGGAATTTTTGAAACAAAAAGATTTTGGCTAAAAACTAGGTGAAAATATGTACACGGGAGTGCTTCTTATTTATACAAGAAGTGGATTTTAAGAATTTACAAGGGTAAGTGGTCAGTTTTATACATATATACATAAGATGGATTTTGGTGTGATGTGTATATTCCTCAAACTTATTTGACACAAGCTTTTCACACAATTTTTTGAAAACTATAGTCCAAAATAGTTTTTACAAACATTTTTGAAAATCGTTTTGCAAAATGCTTTCAAATAGTATATATAGGTTTTTCAAATCATTTTGCAACCATTTTTCAAACCATTTGCAAATCATTTTTCAAACATTTTATTTCACACAAAGAAAATAAATTTTTACAAACCACACAGGTTGAAAACACGAAACAAAATATTTTCAAAATAGTTTTCAATAGATGTTCACAAAGATTTTCAAACTATTTTTCAAACATTTTGCAAAAAACATTTTCACCTGATTTATTAATCAGTAAATACAAAAAGAATTTGAGGAATAATCACATCTTTTTATTAAGAATTTTTAATGAATTAAAGAATGATTAGCCATATTATTAGGAAAATACGAAAGTACGAGTTATGGCTAAAGTATATACATAGTATATACGACCCCCCTATACTTAGCTTGAGCTATGTCCTCATAGATCGGAGAGAAAAAAGAAGACATAACTCGTACTAAGTATAGACAAGTCTAAAGAATAAAGAAATAAATGAATGAATCAATAAATGAGAAGTTGACCGTCCCCCCTATACTTAGGATCAAATAATCCTAAGTATAGCAGACTGTACACAACGCAGGGAGGGTCAAGGGTGGGAATGAACAGATCGTACTCAGATTGTCTCCCCCTATACTTAGGGTAAGATGTCCCTAAGTATAGATAAAAGAGGAGACAAGGGAGAGGATCGAAAAGAATAGAAAAACTCGGGGTGCCAACCCCCCTATACTTAGGACAAAGTACGTCCTAAGTATGGAAAACTGTCTACAAGGGCGGCACCTTTTTGATAGATAAAGAAGATAGAAGAGGAAAAGAAGAAAAGAAGAAAAGAAGAAAATAAAAGAAGAGACAACAGAGTGATATAAACAGATGGATCTGTACAGCGGAAGGTAGCATTTGATCACCATGTATGAGATGTAGATGATTAGAATCAAAGGACACATCTCATACCAGAAGAATGGGGGCTACGTCAATGGTCGGCGGATCATGATCAAGATAGAGTTTCAAGCGTTGACCATTGACGCGGAAGGTAGAGGAAGATGACGGTTCAGATATGTCGATGCTGCCATTGTCATGTACCTTCCTGACCACATATGGTCCTTTCCACTTGCTCTGTAACTTCCCTGGAAATAACTTTAGCCTTGAATCAAACAACCATACTCTCTGATCTGGCTCAAACTGTTTATGGCTGATATGCGAATCGTGCCATGTCTTCACTTTTTCCTTGTACTGTAGGCTGTTGGAAAAGGCTGTGTCTCTCAATTCCTCCAGGGCTGCCAATTCTGCTCTTCTTTGTTCTCCTATACTCTCGGGATCTAGAAGCAACTCAGTAACTGCCCAAAAAGATTTGTGCTTGATCTCCACTGGCAAATGGCACGGCTTGCCATAAACGAGACGAAAGGGAGATGTCCCTAATGGATTCTTGAAAGATGTCCGATAGGCCCACAAGACCGAGTCCAACAGCTGTGACCAATCCTTTCGGTCTGGGCGGACAACTTTCTGCAAGATAGTCTTTATCTCCCTGTTCGATACTTCGGCAAGACCATTAGTCTGAGGGTGGTAAGGAGTGGCAACCCGATGGTCAATGCCGAACTCGTCTGCAAGGGCCCTGACCTTGTCATTGATGAAATGAGACCCCCCGTCTGAAATCAAGACTCTAGGCACTCCGAACCGTGAAATGATATTTTTCCTCAAAAATTTGCAAACAGTTTTAGCATCTGCAGCTCGGGCGGGGATGGCCTCAACCCATCGGCTGACATAATCTACAGCGAGCAAAATATGCTCGAATCCCTGACTTTTAGGAAATGGGCCCATGAAATCAATCCCCCATGCATCAAAAACCTCACAGAAGTGAATGGGTTGCATGGGCATCATGTCTCTCTGTCCGCAGGTTCCCATCTTCTGACAGTCAGTACATCTCTTCACAAATTCATCAGAATCCTTGAAGAGAGTAGGCCACCATAGGCCGGATTGAAGCACCTTTTGTGCTGTTCTCTTTCCTGAGTGATGTCCTCCTGCCTCAAGCTTGTGGCAGTATGTGAGGACGCTATGCTGCTCTTCTTGAGGAATGCACCTCCTCCAGATACTATCCCCTCCTTCATGATAAAGGACGGGATCCTCCCAATGGTAAAACTTGGCCTTAGCTAGGAAGGTCTCAAGTTTCTGCCTGGGCCAACCCTGAGGGACTGTCTTGGCAACAAGATAGTTTACAAAGTCAGCATACCATGGGAGTGAGGTGACAGCCAAGATCGCCTCATCTGGAAATGTCTCTGTGATAGGTGCGCTGGGCTCAGATTCCTCAAGATTCTCCAATCTGGAGAGATGATCCGCCACCACATTCTTGACTCCAGGTTTATCCTTAATTTCAATGTCAAATTCCTGGAGTAGAAGGATCCATCTGGTGAGACGTGCCTTGGCATCCTTCTTAGCCATTAAGTACCGGATGGCGGTGTGATCAGTGTATATTGTCACTCTAGATCCAAGAATATATGATCGATACTTATCAAGAGCAAAGACTACAGCCAGCATCTCTTTCTCAGTCACAGTGTAATTCCGCTGCGCGGCATCCAAAGTCCGGCTGGCGTAGTGAATGGCAAAAGGTAAACCATCCCTCCTCTGTCCAAGCACAGCCCCAACGGCAAAATCTGAAGCATCCGTCATGATCTCGAATGGGAGAGACCAATCGGGCGGCTGAAGGACAGGAGCTGAAACAACCATGTTCTTGAGAGTCTCAAAAGATTCAAGACACTTATCATTAACAATAAACTCGGTGTCTTTGGTCAACAAGTCAGTAAGCGGTCGGGCAATTTGACTGAAGTCCTGAATGAACCGTCGGTAGAAACCGACATGCCCCAGAAAAGACCGTAACTGACGCAGATTGGACGGCGGGTTGAGTTTTCTGATGATGTCCACCTTAGCCGGATCGACCTCCATGCCCCTGTTGGAGACGATATGACCAAGGACCGTCCCTTGAGTCATCATGAAATGACTCTTCTCCCAGGATAAGACGAGATTGACCTCTATGCAGCGCTTCAGCACGCGGTCTAGGCAGTCAAGACAAGCATCGAACCCGTCGCCATAGACCGAGAAGTCATCCATGAAGACCTCCAAACAGTCACCCACCATGTCCGAGAAGATGGACAACATGCACCTTTGGAATGTCGCCGGAGCGTTACATAGACCAAAGGGCATCCGTCTGAAAGCATAAGTCCCAAACGGACAGGTGAATGTCGTTTTCTCCTGGTCTTCGGGCGCAATGGCCACTTGATTGTATCCAGAGTACCCGTCAAGAAAACAGTAATGGCTCTTCCCAGCTAACCGCTCGATAATCTGATCAATGAATGGTAGCGGGAAGTGATCCTTCTTGGTGGCCTCATTCAATCGTCTGTAGTCCACACAGACCCTCCAAGAAGTTGGTACTCTGGTAGCGATCTCCTCTCCAGACTCGTTGACAACTGTAGTGATACCCGTCTTCTTGGGTACCACATGGAGTGGACTAACCCATTTGGAGTCGGAGATGGGATAGATAAAATCAGCGCTCCACCACTTGGAAATTTCTTTCATGACTACGTCTCGAAGATTCGGGTTCAGTCGTCGTTGGAACTCACGCGACGGCTTAGCGTTATCTTCAAGATAGATGTGATGGGAGCAAAGATTTGGGCTCAGCCCTTGGAGATCAGCTATACTCCAACCGATTGCCTTGCGGTTTCTTTCAAGAACCTCCATCAGACGAGATTCTTGTTCTCCAGTCAAATCTGCTGAGATAATGACTGGGTGCATTTCTGGCTCTCCAGCAAGGAATCTGTACTTCATTGACTGCGGCAGAGGTTTCCTTTCCGGACAACTGGGAGGTGGCAGATCTGGCTTCTGATAAGTCTGTGTAAATGCTACCAGGTCTGCATGGGAGAACTCTCGCTCTGCATGAATTTCTGACGAAGGGCGGCCTGATGGATCATCAATAAACTGCACTGGCTCGCACTCGGTCATGGATGTCGGCTCTGAAGGAATCAGACAAGGCAAATAATCATCAAAATCATCCCAATCAATGTCTGAATCCGAGGGATCAGAAGACGATGAACAAGATTGAAATTCCTCAGCACCACTCATCACAACATTGTCAGCCTCAGAGATATCCTCATCCAGGAATGTGCTCTCCCGGCTCTCGACTGCCATGAGCTTGAGATACAGTGAATCTGTAGGCAAGGCGAGGGTCGGTGCTACAGGATCTTTCCAGTTGGATTCATCATCAGTCATCTCGAAATCACAAACCTGGTGGATGTCTAGCTCTTCCTCTGTCATCTGCTCGGCCTCGCTGGACTGCTCTGAGCATTCTGCCTCTCTGGCTCTGATCTCTTCGATCGTCTCTATTTGTATGGTTTCGCCCTCTACGCGAAAGCATACCTTCCCACTATCATGGTCGGTCACCGCCTTGGCTGTGGCCAAGAATGGACGTCCGAGAATGATGGGGGCATCAGTTACCGCCTCAGGGATCTCCATGTCCAGCACAACGAAGTCCACGGGGAATTTCAGGCCCTGAATGGTAACGACCACGTCTTTCAATAACCCCTTCGGCCTCTTAATCGACCTGTCAGCAAACTGAAGGACGGTTCTGCTTCGAAGAAGAGGGCCAAACTCGAACTGCTTGAGTAAGGCTGCCGGGAGGAGGTTAATTGAAGAGCCGCTGTCTAGTAGAGTACGATCAAACTGCTGCTCTTGAATCTCGCATCTGACATAGGGAGCTCCTGCGTCTGGTCGCTTGGCTGGCAATGTGTTCTGAATGGCGCAGCAAGTATTATGCGTGAGCATATGGATTTGATCTCTGTGCCTCTTCCTTCTTCGGACAGTAGTTGTTTCTTTCAGATTTTTCTTGAAGAAGGGGATATGCTCAAACGCTTCTCGTAGAGTCAGCTGAATATGAAATCTGTCAATCATCTCGTTGCCGAACTCTACTTGCTGATTCTTTTTGGGATTTTCTTTTTTATTCCCCTTCGCTCGGCGGAGTGCCTCGGGAAAGGGGATGGTAGGTGCCTCCTCAGATGGAGGTCTAGGAATTGGTCCCTGTGCCTGTGAAGATGGAGAATCCACACAATCATCATCATTCATTACATATGGATCCGCAATTTGAACAGAAACCTTTCCTTTATTCATATTTTTGGTTTTGTTTTTCTTCCCATAGTCACTAGATACAAAAAGTGGTGGCATCACAGAAGATGGCTCAACAAAAGTAGATGTGGTGGCCTCAGTACCACCACTAGCACCTGTCTTCGCGGCATCAGCACCGCGCTCTGGTTCATCTCCCAAAATGGTGGCTTCAGCACCACCGGCTGCATCTGGTATCACGACGGCATCAGCACCGTCGTCCTGAACTCCATCATTGGTGGCATCAGCACCACCGTCTTCAACATCATCATTAGCGGCATCAGCACCGCTCCTCTGCTCTTCTGGCGCTCCTGGTTCGGCTTCGGGTTGTCGCTCAGAAGAGGCGCCGCCGGCTGGTATCCTACCGCTCCTAGTAGTAACAAAATCAGCATCATGCACAAAAGAAGACATATCATTCAAATTGTCACTAAGAGAGGCACCCTCTATGAACTCTACCTGTTCAGATTTTCGTTTGAAATTATTAGGGTTTGGTTCGATCTGAGCGGGTATGGCGGCCTTGCCTTTGATAATGTCCCGCATCTCCTGCCGGAACTCATCCATTTCTTGCCTGAAAGATGCTCGCTGTTCAGATAGCAAGCGGGCAAGATCATCGAGGGCTGGGTTCTCATAGGCTGGACCCTGAGAACCGGATGTCTGTCCCTGCTGGACATGGGGCTGCTGCTGCTGGTATTGCTGCTGGAATTGAGGGGGAGGCTGGTGATAAGATTGCTGAGGCTGCTGGCGCGGCCTCCACTGCTGTCCCTGATAGGCGGGACGAGGACCACTCTGATAATGCTGGGGTTGGGCAATCTGGGGGTGCTGGTGTTGTTGCTGTGGCTGGCTGCTCTGCTGTCCCTGAGCATGAGGATGTTGTTGGGATGAGGATCCACCATTACCCCAACGGAATCCGGGGTGATCCCTACGGATTGCGGGCTGCGGGTATCGGTCATACCATATCCCGTTGACTTCCATCAACGGTTCCTGCTCGAAGGAGGGTGGAGGAAGAACTGCCAGCGGTTGCTCCGGCTGATACACCACCATCTGCATCTCCTGAGATGGCGGTTGCTCTGGATGGTACTGCAACAATGGAACCGGCTCCGCCTGGATATGGTTCACCTGGCGGTAAGAGGTGGAGGCCTGGTTGGGATTGTTGCTGCTGGAAGCAACCTGTGACCTGGGAGGCTGTTGTGAATGGGCCTGTGCCTCCTGAATACAGAGAATCTGAGTTTTCAGGTCACTCATTGTCTTCGTGAGAAGGTCCATCTGGGCTAGACCTTGATTCTGCTTTTTCTCAAGGATCTCCATGCGGTCCAGCTTTTCACTGATAATGCCCATGTCGGCTGCTGCTGATTCGGCTTGGGCCGCGGCTACCGACGTTGTGCTAGGACCGGCATCGATGTGTGCGATCCTCTGAAATGATCCCGCTCCCTGCGGGGGTTTCTGCTGGGTGTAGACTCTGGCTTGGGTCATCACTGTAGAATTTTCTGCCATACCCTCGTATATGGCCCAGACATCGTCTTCACCTTTGGAAAAATATGACCCACCGCAAGAGGCGTTCACAAGCCCCTGCAGCTCCGGTGTCAGCCCGCAAAAGAAACTCTGCACCAGGTGGGGCTTGGAGATATCGTGATGTGGACACCGGTCGATGAGCTCTCTGAATCGATCCCAAGCTTCATGGAACTGTTCATTTGGGATCATGACGAAATTGCTAATCATTGCTCGAGCTGCGTTTGTCCGGCCGAGAGGATAGTATTTCTTCAAATAAACGGACCGGAGATCTGCCCAAGTGTCGACGAATCGCCCTAGATGCTTGAGCCAATATGCGGCTCGATCAACTAATGAGAACGGGAAGGCGATCATCTTGATAGTGTTCTCGGTCAACAACCGATCGTGGATAGTGCTGCATATCATTTCGAATTCTTGGAGATGGAGGTGCGGCTCTTCGGTCGGCAGCCCATGGAACTTGGGAAGAAGCTGAATCGTGTGGTGCCGAAGCTCGAAGTCTCCGTGGATTGGTGGGAGTCTGATCCACCGGTGAGTGAGGGACGAAGCTGGGTTGTGCAGTTCCCTCATGATAGTCTGTGGCGGTCTCTCAACGTCAGGATCACCTCCTCCTGCATCGGGACCTCCTCCTTCTCCACCGCCACCGCCCCCAGGTCGGTGTTCTCTCAGCTGTGCTATCTCTCTCATTAGATCACCCATAAATGTCCCCTGGTCACGGATCTGTCTCTGCATATTCTCCAGGGACGCTAGCAGGGAATTGTTGATGGCCGCTTGATCAATAAGAAACGGCGGGTGATCGTGATCATCTTGGTGCTCGCCTCTGTCTGCCATTGCTTGGTGTTCTGAAAATGCAAAAGAGGCCATTTCAGGTGCTGTGGAATGAGCTGAACTCTGTGATGCACTGAACTCTGAAATGATTGGACTGAGGGAAGGAGAATGGGAAGGGTGGTCGAGGGGGAACAGGGTGGATGTGAACTCAGGCTCGGAGAGCGGGCTCTCCGAGTTATTCCTAGATGAGTAGGGAGGAGTGCTGGATAGCGGTGCCGACAAGGTCGGCCTAAGAGACCTCCGTCCCATCATCTTGATTATTGGAGAAGAGTGGGGGGAATGCAAGAAAAGGAGAAAATGAGATGCAACAAAATTGTGCACAATTGTGCGGTGTTTTTGATCTCGACCTTAATAAATCTAGAAATCAAACACAAAGCAAGGGTAGGTTCACCAACTCAACTCGTGAAGCCGTGAAAGTTCGGCTTTTATCTTGTCAATTTTAACTTGTTTTTCAGGCAATTATCTTTTCACGAGTCCTTAGAGCGCTACGCCTATAGGAGAGAGAGTACTGCCAGGAGAGTGTCCCCGTACTTGTCCTCCTCCTGTGTAACCTGTAACTTGCGCTTTTTGAGGTCCTTGTAACCCTTCCTGGATCCCTACTCAGCCAAAGAAAAGAGGGAGGAAGCCGATAGGCGAAACCGATACTTCGGACCTCGCTCGCAACGGAATCACCCGTGAGCGTACAAGGTCCTACTCGGACGCAGCCGGTGAGACAGACACACCCGTGAAGGCGTGGCCTAAGCTCGATACTTCGGACGAGGTCGGTGCTCTCACAATAGAGAGTCACCAATGGCGACCAAGCCCTACTCGACTACGTACGATAGTAGCGCCAATACTTCGGAAATCCAGGCGATACACAAGGCAGCCACAAGTTGGGTTTTGGGCTCTAATCCTTACGAAGCGCTCACCTCACTGGGAAGGAAACCTTCCTATGCAACCTGAATACAAGTGAGGGTGTTACTCTCCCCAAGCAATGAATCCAATTACCGTTTTTATTTTTGGTCAAGTTTTCTTAGCAGTCCCTTTTTTAATTTTTTTTTGGTGTTATCGCTTCTTTTGAGTAAATTCAAACAAGCGCCTAACGGTTTTTGTATTTTCTTTATCCTACTTTGTTCCAAAAACAGAGGGAGAAAAGAGTCGGAAAAGCCGTGCAAGTCGACACAAAGATGGAGATCTCACCTTTGTGCCTAAATGATGCGTGCAAAGTAAGAAGACTTACAGTGAATCCCAGCTCTCTCCATGCGGGATGCAAAGCAGAAATTTATAAACCTAAACTACATGCCGGTATGCACACGGGAATCGTCCTAGATTAGGCAACTGCTAGCGTGAAGAACCACAAGTTGATTATCAACTCCCAATCCGAGTGTCCGGTCTTGGCTTACCCCTCCTCTTCTCGACACACTCGAGTTCAGGAGTAGCGCTTGATGGGGCTCGCTCACGGCGCGTGGATCAAAAGTAGATAACCAACTGTTTAATTAGTCTAAGTCCAAAACGTATCTATAGGAACATGCAAAGATTATTAGGTGTTTGGACCTATTCTAATCGAGTCAAGCAGACCTAGATCTAAGAGCTCAATCCACAAAATAAAGTGAAAAATGAAATCAAAACCGGAAAATGACAAGCGGTAAAAACGCGGCAAAACTGCGGTGAGCCCCCGGGTGAACAAACACCCGGAAATTAGGCCCGAATGTCTAAGTCCAAGTCCAAGTCCTAGTGTACCTGTATTATTACAAATTAAACAGAATCACTCTCTCACAAAATAAAATAAAATAAAAGCTAACTAAGCCCTCTCTCTCTCACTCCTTGCTCTCTCCTGCCAGCTAGGCTAAGAATAGCCGGCTCCACGTCCCAAGGTTGCGTCGAATCGCCTAGGCGGTCCGCCTCGCTCCGCGGTCCCTCGCAAGAAGACAAGACAAGAGAAGGTCAGATAGCTCAATAAGATATATCAAAAATGTGAGAGATGGAAAATATAGCTATGGTAAACAATCACACAATCAATCAAAGAAGTGAACTACAAGCTGTTGCTCCCCGGCAACGGCGCCATTTGATTTCCGCGATTTATCGAGGGTCTAAATACGTCGCTGTGCGACCCACAATAAACCGTGATTAATCAACAATTAACCCACACTAAAAATCAATAATTGGAAATAAATGTGGAGTTAAAATTTATTTTTAACTCTGCACAAATGATGTATATAGGCAAGTATGCAGAGAGTTCGAACACAGGGAGCAAACAGTGTAGCCCAAGCAAATGAATGCACAAGTGCGTGAGTGTGTGAAGCGTCTACACTAAGCAAGCAAACAAAGCAATTTTTGTGGGTTTTTAATTTTTAATTTTTTTTTATATTATTTTTTTTTCTTATTTTTATTTTTGATTTTCTGATTTTTTTTTATTTTATATTTTATATTTTTTTTTGTTTCTTTTTCAATATTGGAAAGTAAAGGCAATATAATACAAGGCAAAGTAAAATATTTATAAAAATGTACAAAAATACTCAAAAATTCAGAAATAAAGTGTTTTTGGTCTTTTTAATATTTTTTACTGTTTTTGTGATTTTTGGGGGTTTTTCCAGATGTTTTTGATATTTTTAATTACTGAAATAGGGTAAAACAGTGGAAATAGGGCTGGCTGTGACAAAAATGCAAGTTAAAAATATCAACCAGTAAACAAAATATTTCACACTATTTTTCTAATAAAGAGAATAAAATTAATGACAAACAGAACCTGAGTTTATATTTTTTGGATTTTTCTACTATTTTTTATATTTTTTTGAAGTTTTTGAGTGTTTTTAAATTTTTAGTGTTTTTCTTTTGAGATTTTTAATGATTTTTGGTCTGACACTAAAATAGGATAAAATAGGCACTAGGTGAATTTTTGGGAATTTTTGGAGGTGTTTTGATATTTTTTTGGTGTTTTCTAAGGTAGGCAGTACACAAAAAGGCTGTTTTTGATTTTTAATAAATATAAAAATAAAATAAAATCAAAAACTAAATATATGGCGTTAAAGTACAACTATCCAGAAACTTAAGCCTATTTTTGTGGAATTTTTGGAGTTAAAATGATCAATCACATAAATCCAACAAACATCCAAACAGTAAACAGTCCTGGCAGGGGTAGAAATGCAATATTCAAAACATCCAGGGGCTAACATGCAATTTTCCACAAAATATTACACTATATAATCAAGTTTTGGAACCAAAAAGCAATTACAAAAGCCGCTGGGGTACGCCCACAAATTACCCACCAGGGCGCGTGACTAGCACGCGCCTGGGAGGGACTGGAATGCAATACCAGAGAATCCTGGGGGCTTAGTTGCAAAATAACCTAAACTTTTACACTTAACGCCAAAATTTTAGGACCAAAAAGAAATACCCAAACGTACAGGGGGTTCCTCTGCAAAATGCCCCCACCTCACGTGTACAGGTCACGTGAGGTGACGTGGCGGAGGACCTAAGTGCAAATATCCAAAGTCTGGGGTTCTTTTAGCAAATATTACAAAATATTTAAACTACCAAGGAAAGTTTATAGACTAGTAAATAAATACAAAAGGCGCAAGGGTTTAGTTGCAAAATACCCTCTTGCGCGTGATCCAACGGCGGACGGAGGGCCACTTAAACACGTGGCGCGTTGTGGACGGCCGATGGCGCTTCGCGGATGTGCGGCCAAGATTAGATCCTCCTGAGTTGATCTGACGGTCGAGGCTGAGGAAGATCCAACGGCAACTGTGCGATCTGGAACTCCTCCTCGATCCAACGGCTGGGAAGAGGGTTGCAAGAACGGGGAAGAACGCCGGTGAAGGCGAGCTTCTCCGACCTCGATCTCCCTCCTCCGGCGACGAATGTGCTTCAAAATGGCCGTGGAGGCTCCTGGGGTCGTCGTCTACCTCCTGGGGGCTTCAAAATGCCTCGGCGACGGCCGAGGTGCTCAGGCGAAGGTGGCGGAGCTGGGGGGCTCGGCTGAACTCCGGTGAGCCTCAAAATTGCTCCCAGGCGCGATTCAACGCGCTTTGACCCTGCAAAAAGAGTTAGAAGGTCCAGGGCAAAGTGCCTGGACCTTTGGTGGACCTAAACTAAGCGCGAGGGGGAATGGTTGACGGTGGCCGGAGTTGCGCTCCGGCGATGATGGTTGAATGGGCGAAATAAGCGATGGATCTTTGATTTTTTTGGGGGTTTTTAAAGCCTAAGCTAACAGGAATAAAATGCGATAAAGAAATGGCGGAGTGGAAGCCCTCGATGGCCGGAGCCAGAGGATGAAGGTTACCTCGACGCCGGCGATTGGCGGAGATGCTGGAGTCGTCCTCGACCTCGTTCGCCTTGGCTGAGAGGCTCGCGGCGGAGCTGTCACCTCCGGCAAGGCTTGGAGCGCAAGAGAGGCGGAGAGGGGTGGACCAAGGGGACTCAAGATCGATTTGAAAATGGGGGGTCGGTTTTATTTGGTTGACTCAGTGGCTGAGGAGCTCCAAAGATCGAGATTTCTGGGGCGACTCAGCGATTCACACCCCCATGTAATCAATTGGCGGGCAAGAGGGATGAACGAGGAGGGATTTTGTAGAAGGAATCGAATCGAAATGGTGCAAGTCCGCTCCTCGAAAAAATGGAGAAGTTGGGTCAAAGATAAGGCTGTCAGAGGCTACAGGGAGGTAGGGTACCTAGTTGACCGAGGTCAATCTAGGGTTTGCACCTGGTTGGTCCACGTGGACCAACCAGGAAAAACCCTGGGAAAATGTTTTATTAATTCAATTAAAAATAGTAAATGGTCGAATTAGATAAAAGTTATAAAATAAAAAATGTTCAAAATTTTATGTAGTATTTTATTCTGATTTTTATTTATTTTTATGATGTATATTTTTATAAGTTACCTTTTTGACCCTATATAGGTATAATACCTATGTATTTTAATATTTTATTTGATTTTATGTATTTTTAATCTTATTATTTTTATTTATGATTTTATAAAAAAAAGTAGAATACTTTTATATACACATATGTATTTTTATTTTATTTTTCTGATATAATTTGTATATTAAATAAAATATAAAGGTAGTTTATATAGGTATGTATATAGGTAATATACCTATGTATTGAATATATACAAGTATTTTTATTTGTATTTTAATGATGTTTTTATTCTGATTCTATACATAATTATTATAAGTATTATTTACAACATTATAAAAATATAGAGTTATAAAAATAATAAATAAAGAATAAATGGAATATTTTAATATGTACAAGTATACAATGTGGGTCCAAAAGTCAACTTTCAAACCGTAGCTCCGCCAAATGCGAAACCACCACCATTAATTAGATTATTTTCTTCTATATACAATTAAAGGTGAGTACGCTGTATTTGGAGTTTTTATTTGTGAGATACGGGTCTGGGAAGTTGGCATTCTGGATTTTTATTCAGACCATAACTTTTTATCTGTACATTATTTTTCTGTGAAATCAATTTTGTATTTTTCTTTATAAAATTATCTACAACTTTCATGTACACAGTTTCTTTATTTGATGTATAAAAAGTGGAACCAAAAATAGGTCCCAAAATGAATAAAGAATGAATAAAGAGTATAGGTGTTTTGACTGTGTTCCTGACCTTATCTCCCCCTACTTTATTCCTTGTCGACCTATTCATCAAGATGCCTAGGTCTTGGGGGTTTTGAGTCATAAAATATTTACAATATTTTATTCTTTTTCTTTTCTTTATTTATTCTATAATTTTGGCCTTAATTACAGTAATTTACACACTGTTGAGATGCACATGCATGAATGCTAAGATGATGGTTTTAATGCTATTTTACAGGCATTTGCTAGGTTTTTGGTGCCAAAATGATAGAATAAAGATGATGAAATGTGGATTCATCATTGAGCAACTCATCCTCTGTCATGTGATTATTTATTTGTATTTTTGTGAGATATGGGTAATTAACTAAAATTGTTCAACTGAAATTTTGCATAGTTTACCCATTCTGTGCCATTAAATTTATATCTCACACAGGTTGCTCTAAAAATTCCACAAAAATTATATGTGATGCCTTGAAGATTGGTTAATTTATTATCCAACTTTCAACCAAAATGGAGATGTCTTGTGCCTGAAATAATTCGTAAAGTGAATTTACTATTTGATTTTTAATTAAATCTACATAAATTATTTTGTGAAATTTCAACTCTCCTGAATTGCTTATCTAAATATCTTTCTGAGATAATTCGTACTCTGATTAATTTGACAATGTGAATTTATTAAAAATTATTTACTCACTGTCACTCTATTTTCACTAAAAAATCCATAAAAAAATCATAACTTGTAAAAAAATTCCAAAAAAATTACTGTAGTCTTCTTGCATCATGTTTTAGTTCCAGTAATTTTTTCATAATTGTTGTTTACTGTTTGTGTGATAAATTGCGAAAAAACCCATAAAAAAGTGTAAATTTTTTATTTATTGCATTTTAACCCATAAAATTCCAAAAAATGTGTTTTATTTTCATCTCTGGATTAGTATTCTAGGAAAAATATAATTTGGCTAAATTGGATTAATTTCTCATTAAAATTAATTTGACTAAGTTGTGTGATTTTCTTAGTACTTAATTCACCCGCATCTTGCATTAGCATTTTCTATTTGCATTAAAAAATATCTAAATAATACGCATTGAAAATCTAGATCTACGTTTTTAAATTAAACCCAAGTTGTTCCTTTGCCTCCCTGAGTTCGACCCCGGACTTGCCCGGGATATAAATTAAGCCGAGACACTCTTCACGGAGATCTTCTCTCGGTTCTGACCGAATCGCTAAGTAATGTGCTACAACGTGATCGAATTAATCAACGTATTTAGCGACTTCGTCAATGGCACATACACTGAGCGACTTGAAGACACAACGCATGTGTCTCCAGGAGGCACAGACGGCTTCTCAGCCCCGTCTTCAGTCGCGAGGAGATCCGAGCAGCAGCAGCACTTCGTCCCAGTGCTCCCAGCAGCCTAGACAGGTTCACCTTGTACAGGCGGAGCCGTACCAGCAGCCACAGCCATACTACCATTCGCCACCATCTCCAGACACGTAGATGGTGGTCTACCAGCCAGATTAGCCTCTGGTAGTACTCCCGCCACCCCCTTACGAGTCAGAGCCATTGATGGATGTCAACGGGATTTGGTACGACCGACCCCAGCCCGGTATCCGACGAGACCATCTCGGATTCCGTTGGTCGGCCGGAGGTGCCAGTTCCCATCAGCAGCCTTCAGGTCAGGGTGGCCAGTACAACCATCAACGAGATCACCAGCAGCAGCAGCCCCCAGTGTACCAGCAACAGCAGCAGCAGTCATCCTAGTATGGTCCTCGTCCCTATCAGCAGGGACATTCGTGGAGGCATGATCAGCCTCAACAGAAGTTTCATCCACAGCAGTACCCCTCTCACCCGCAGCACCAGCTACAGCAGCAGCCTCACTACCAGCGAGGCCACCCGTCAGGTTCTCATGGGCCATCCTATGAGAACCCCGCCTTAGACGACATAGCCCGCCTCTTGACCGATCAGCAGGCTACTTTCAGACGGGAGATGGATGAGTTCCGCCAGGAGATGCAGGAGATCGTGAGAGAGAAGGCCGCCATACCTGCCCAGATCGAGCCGAACCCGAACAACCTCAAGAGGAAGTCTGAGTAGGTAGATTTCACAGAGTATGCCACTCCGAGTGATTCATTTGGTGATATGTCTGCCTATCTTTTTGATACTGACTTTGCCACACTTAGGAGCAGTAGGATGCCAGCAGGCGGCGCCTCGTCTGAGCGACACCTCCAGGCCACTTCCAGAGCGCCAGGCGAGGAGGAGCGTGGTACTGACGTCGTGAGAGATGATGACGGTGGTACTGATGCCACCATGGATGCTGATCCCATTGACGGTACTGATGCCGTCGCTTCACCAGATGGAGGAGGTGGTACTGATGCCATCAGCGTTGCCGAGCCAGAGAGCGGTGCTGATGTCGCAAGTCGACATGCCGAGGGTGGTGCTGATGCCACCGTTTTTACTTCTGAGAGTCATGTAGTCTTTCCTTCTGTTCATGTATCTCAGGACACTTCTGGCAATAAAGGAAAGGGTTTATTTTTTTCTGATCCACCTGTAGTGCTTGATGTATGTGTGGATTCTGCCATTGAGCAGCCTAGACCCTCTCCTAGTCCTTCATCTGAGAAGGACCATGTGATCCCCTTCCCTAGAGCACTCCACATGGGGAAGGGAAAGAAAATAGAAAATCCCAAAAAGAAGCAGCAGGAGGAGTTCAGCCAGCAGATGATCGACAAATTTCATATCCAGCTGACCCTTCAGGAGGCCTTGGAGCACATTCCTCTACTCCAGAGATCACTCAGAGATAGGACTACAGTTAGAAGGAAGAGGAGGAACCACCAGTCTGAGATCCATGTGCTGACCAGAGCCACTTGTTTCGCGATTCAGAACTGTCTGTCGGCCAAGAGGCCAGATTCAGGAACCTCGTATGTCAGATGCCACATCAGAGAGCAGAGGTTCGACCGCACTCTATTAGACAACGGTTCTTCGATCAACCTACTTCCGGCAGCCCTTCTCGATCGCTTCGAGTTCGGCACTCTACGACAGAGCAGGACAGTCCTTCAGTTTGCTGATCGATCTGTCAAGAGGCCAAAGGGGTTGCTGAGGGACGTTGTCATCACGATTCAATGTCTGCAATTCCCTGTGGACTTCGTTGTGTTGGACATGGAGATCCCTGAGTCTGTGACCGATACCCCCATCATTATAGGTCGCCCGTTCTTGGACACAGCCAAGGCAGTGACCGGCCATGATAGCGAGAAGGTATACTTTCGTGTCGAGGGTAAAAGTGTACAAATAGAGACGGTCGAGGACATCAGAGTCAGAGATTCAACATGCTCAGAGCCGACCACTGATTCAGAGCAGATGACAGATGCAGGGATAGACATCCACCAGGACTGCGACTTTGTGATTACAGATGACGAGGCAGTTTGGGCAGACCCAGATGCACAGGCCATCCTCTCACCTTCAGAGTCCGCTGATGCAGAGACGCCAGTAGAGGAGAGCTTGGAGAGCGCATTCCTGGTCCAGGATACCTTTGAGGCAGCAGAGCCGGTTCTTGACCGCGAGACCGATTGTTGTGAGTTTGATACAGATCCCTCGGAGTCAGATGTTGATTGGGCAGAGTTTGATGATTTCATAACATGTCTGACTTCCACTGAGCCTGCAGCTAGGGAGGAGGTAGATGCCATGCAGAGCAGAGACAGTCCAGCAGAGCAGCCTTCTCCAGATACTGATTGTGAGCGAGAGTTTCAGTTCTCCCATGTGGATTTGGCAGCCTTCACTCAGAGCTTTCAGAGGCCAGATCCACCAGCAGCCACTTGTCCAGAGTTGAAGCCACTTCCTGTGTCGCTGAAGTATAGGTTCCTTGCGGGTGAGCATGAGATGTACCCAGTCATTATCTCAATGGATTTGACTGGAGAGCAGGAATCACGTCTGGTGGGGGTTTTTGAAAAGAACCACAAGGCGATAGGATGGAGAGTAGTCGATCTCCAGGGGATAAGTCTGGCCCTGTGCTCCCACCATATCTATCTCGAGGAGGAGGCGAAGCCGTCGTGTGAGTTCTAGCGGCGGTTGAACTTGAATCTGAGGGAGGTTGTCATTAAGGAGATTTCGAAATGGTGGAGCGCCGATTTTATCTACCCCATCTCCAACTCCAAGTGGGTCAGCCTGTTGCATGTGGTGCCCAAGAAGACGAGCATCACTACAGCTGTCAGCGAGTCTGGAGAGGAGATCGCTACCCGGGTACCCACTTCTTGGCGGGTCTGTGTGGATTACAGACGACTCAATCATGCCACCAAGAAGGATCATTTCCCCTTGCCCTTTATAGATCAGATCATTGAGAGATTGGCAGGGAAGAGTCATTACTGTTTCTTGGATGGGTACTCCGGCTACAATCAGGTGGCCATCGCGCCCGAGGACCAGGACAAGACCACCTTCACCTGTCCCTTCGGCACATATGCTTTCCAGATGCATGCCATTTGGGCTATGCAACACCCCTGCGACTTTTCAGAGATGCATGATGTCTATCTTTTCGTACATGGTGGGGGAGTGCTTGGAGGTCTTCATGGATGACTTCTCGGTCTACGGTGACAGATTCGACTCCTATCTTGACTGCCTAGACCGAGTCCTTCAGCGATACATTGAGGTTCACCTTGTGCTGTCTTGGGAGAAGAGTCACTTTATGGTGACTCAGGGGACGGTGCTTGGCTATATCATCTCCAACAGGGGCATGGAGGTTGATCCGGCCAAGGTAGATGTCATTTGAAAACTCGCACCACCGTCCAAACCTGCGGCAGTTACGGTCTTTTCTGGGGCACGTCGTTTCTACCAGCGCTTCATTCATGATTTCAGTAGGATTGCCCGATCGTTGACTGGATCTGCTGATGAAAGACACCGAGTTCCTTGTCGATGACAAGTGTCTTTCATCGTTCAAGACTCTCAAGAGATGTGTTGTTGAGGCTCCTATTCTCCAGCTGCCTGATTGGTCTCTCCCATTTGAGATCATGACGGATGCCTCCAATTTTGCCGTAGGGGCCGTGCCGGGGACAGAGGAGGGATGGAGTCCCATTTGTCATTCACTACGCTAGCCGTACATTGGATGCCGCACAGCGGAACTACACAGTCACTGAGAAGGAGATGCTAGCCGTAGTTTTTGCCTAGATAAGTTCAGATCTTACATTATCGGATCTAGAGTGACCATTTACACTGATCATACCGCCATCAGGTACCTCATGGCAAAGAAGGATGCCAAAGCCAGATTAACCAGATGGATCCTTCTACTCCAGGAGTTTGACATAGAGATTAAGGATAAGCCTGGAGTCAAGAATGTGGTGGCGGATCATCTCTCCCGATTAGAGCATCTTGAGGATTCTGAGCAGACTGAGCCTATTTGTGAGACCTTCCCTGATGAGGCGATCCTTGTTATCGCCTCTCTCCCGTGGCATGCCGATATTGTGAACTTTCTTGTTGCTAAGAAAGTTCCACAAGATTGGCCCAGGCAGAGACTTGAGACCTTCCTCGCGAAGGCCCAAGTCCTAGCACTGGGAGGATCCCATCCTTTACCATGAAGGAGGGGATAGTGTCTGGCGTAGGTGCATTCCTCAGGAGGAGCACCATAGCATCCTCACTTACTGCCACAAGCTTGAGGCAGGAGGACATCACTCTGGGAGGTGAACGGCACAGAAAGTGCTCCAATCCGACCTATGGTGGCCTACTCTCTTCAAGGACTCTGATGAGTTCGTGAAGAGGTGTACTGACTGTCAGAGGATGGGCACTTGTGGACAGCGCGATATGATGCAGATGCAGCCCATCACTTCTGTGAGGTTTTTTGACGTATGGGGCGTCGATTTCATGGGTCCATTCCCTAAGAGTCAGGGATTCGAGTACATTCTGTTGGCCATGGATTATGTTAGTCGTTGGGTTGAGGCCATCCCCGCCCGAACCGTAGAGGCTAGGACTGTTGCAGATTTTTGAGGAAGCACATTATTTCACAGTTCGGGGTACCTTGAGTGTTGATATCTGACGGGGGGTCTCATTTGTCAACGACAAGGTAAAGGCCCTTGCTAGCGAGTTCGGCATAGACCATGCAGTTGCCACTCCATACCATCCTCAGACGAATGGTCTTGCCGAAGTGTCGAATAGGGAGATCAAGACTATATTGCAGAAAGTCATCCGCCTGACTGAAAGGATTGGTCACAGCTTTTGGACTCGATCTTGTGGGCATATCAGACATCTTTCAAGACACCTTTGGGCACATCTCCATTTCACCTCGTTTATGGCAAGCCGTGCCATTTACCCTGTTGAGTTGAGACATAGGTCACTTTGGGATGTCACTGATATACTTTTGGATCCAGATAGTGTAGGAGATCAGAGGAGGGCAGAGTTAGCAGCCTTGGAGGAGCATCGTGATACAACCTTCTCAAACAGCATACAATACAAGGAGAGAGTGAAGGAGTGGCATGATTCTCATATCAGCCACAAGCATTTTGAGCCAGGACAGAGAGTATGGTTGTTTGATGCTAGGCTTCGTCTATTTCCAGGGAAGCTACAGAGCAAATGGAAGGGATCGTATTTGGTGAGAAAGGTACATGACAATGGGAGTATTGACATATCTGAGTTGTCTTCTGAGAGTACCTTTCGAGTGAACGGCCAGCGGCTCAAGCCATATCTAGATCATGAGCCGCGGGTCGTTGATGTTGCCCCTATTCACTTTGCGTGAGATGTGGTCTCTTGACTCACATCTATTGCATCTCACGCCTGATTATCACTGTTCCCCCGACTTGTATAGATCCAGTTGTCCATATCATTCCATTCTTTAGTCTCACATCCCTTTTCTCATCTTATGATTATGCTATACTTAGGGTGTACCTTACCCTAAGTATAGGGGGATGTAGGACTCTCGGGTATTCTTTTGATTCATTTTTACCCCTGTTTTTGCTGCCTATACTTAGGGATATTTTACCGTAAGTATAGGGGGGTAGACCTCTGTACATTCTTCACTCAGATTTCCCTTTGTGTACAGCCTGCTATACTTAGGATTATTTGATCCTAAGTATAGGGGAAAAGGCTGAGATCATCTTGATTATATTCTTTCATTCGTCTTTGTATATAGCCTTCCTTTTCACTTCTCTATACTAAGCACGAGTTATGTCTTCTGCATCGCTCTTGACTCTGAGGACATCGTTCGAGCTAAGTATAGGGGGGTGTATATATATTCCATATATACTTTAGCCATAACTCGTACTTTGTGTGAGTGTGTAATAAATAAAAATGGCTAAAAACCCAAAAATCCATAAAAATTAAAAATTTTTACTTGTAAATAAACATTCTTTATTTGCACATACATAGCTATTGTATAAATTATTTTTGTAAAAATGTTTTCAAAAACTTTTTGTGTAAATAGTGTGTAAATATGTGCATATCAAAATTATGTATATAGTATAAATTTTTTCCAAAATATTTTGAAAATCAAAAGTTTGCAAAAACCTTGTGTAAATTTGTGTAAATATTTTGCAAACTTGCATTCATGCACACATTCATGGTTTCAAAACATTTTTCAAAAATTTTGCACATGTGTAAATATTGTGTAAATAGCATCTTTGTATATACTTGTATAGTTTTTCCTGGATTATAGTTGACATTAAACTAGCCTGGAAATTAAATTGGGAAATGGAGCTTGATTAAGATCTTAATCCACCTAATTATAAGAGGAACCTTATAGGGCTTAGGGTTAAGGCTTTTCAGGTCCATGGTGACTTAATTCTTTGAGTCCACTAGGCTATGATCACATGTCATCTGAATGAGCCTAAGTAGAGAACTTACAACACACACATGACTCATATAGACAGTGGCTTGACTTGGACCCGCACTTTACACCGAGCTCTCTACAGATGAGGTGGTGAGGAGGCAGTCTTCCTTGACTTGGGTAGCATATGAGGGTAATACTTCTAGGCGGAACCTCTCTTCTTCTTTTAGTGAAGGAAGTGCGTCTCAACTTGGTCTGGTTGCCATGAGGTCTAACAACAGGAGTTGTGGGTTGCAATAATGCTCCAAAAGAGGGATAGTCTACTGGCTCAAGAGGAAAAACTCCTTATGTACATATGATGCACCTTCTAAATATGTTGTATAGATGCACTTGAAAAAAAATGCAAAAAGAAAATAACTCCAAAAAAAGTGGTGGGTCTGATAGAAAATGATAATCTCACCGGAGTATGTATATAGTGCAATAAGCAAAGCTTGAGACTCATGTTCCATCTTATGTAGCTTGCAGCAGGGAGACTTAGCTACACTGGTTGAGCTCCCAAGGATACATGGCTGCACTGCCCACGATCCATTCTCTTCTTCCCCCTCTTCTTGAGCCGGTTGAACTTGAACTTAGAAGGGAATACCTTCCTCGAGGAAAGAGTGGCCAGATTAGGGTCATAGAGTTACCTTGTTGGGGAGGGTTGTGAAGTTGCTACTTCTGAGGTGGAGAGGTATACTTCACATACATTGTACAAGGAAAGATTCATAGTCTTCAGGGTTTGTGTATGTAGACTTGTTCTGATCTGGATTGTTGAGGAGTCTTGACTATAGATTAGTGGATCTTAGAGGCTGTTAAGTTTTAAACCTAAGTCTAAATAAGGTTCCGACACATTAATAATCCAAAGATCTGATCGAGCTCCATATTTCAATTTAATGAAGGCAAGTTTAATAATCAGCATTGATCCATGCATTTTTCTCCTCTTTTTCTTTTTCTTTTTCTTTTTCACTTCTTTTTCAAATAAGTGTTTGCTAAGGGACTAGCAAAGTTAAGTATAGGGGGGTGATGAATGCCCATTCATCACTCTTTATTCTTTTATTTTAGCTACAAACCCCTTGCAAAATACATGTAGATATGTGTAAATAGCAATAAATTGTCAAATAGCATGCATTGTGTAAAATACAATAATTAGCATGTTTTTGTGCATAAATAAAAGAATAAAGAAATAAAAGAAAAAGAGGGAGATATTTAGAATAAATATTGAGCGACCTAATCCCAAGGGAGGGCTCAGCATGGGCCTGACCGCAAAAGAACCCAAGTAGAGAGAGATAAGGAAGCTCATGTGTGTGTACATATACCTGTAAATAAATAAAAATTATTTTCCTCTTATTCAGAATAAAAATGGGTGTGTATTTATTTGTACATATTTTTAAATACAAAATTAAAATAAAAAGAGAAAAAATAAAAGAAAAATAAAAAGAAATAAAATTCCTTCTTCATTGTATATATACCATGTGTATAGAAACCACATATCTATTTATTTATCCTTATAAATAAATAATTAAAATCCCATAAAAATATTTTTCAAATTTCATATTTCATGATGTAAATAAATAAAATAAAAAATCATAAAAATAAAATAAAAAGAAACAAAATCAAAATCAAAATCCACATTGCATAGATACCATGTACATATTTGTATATATCTATTTATTTAACCTATGTAGATAAATAATAAAGATAAAATAAAAATATCATTTTATCCCAAATTTTATTCTATAAATAAATAAAATATAAAATTGGAATAAATTGTATAAAAATAAATAATTAAAAATCAAAAATAAAAAATACATATGTATCTACATGTATCTAATAATAATATACAAATTATATTTCAAAAAAATAAATAAAAATCACTAAAAAATAATTTAAAAAATAAAAATTTTTCATGTTTTGATTTTTTTGAAATAAGGCCATTTATTATTTTAAAATGAATTTACAAATCTTTATTGCTTGGCGGCCTGTGATTGGTCCACGGGGGATTGTGGACCCCCGGTCAACTCTCCCCCCTGGACCAGTCAACTCGGATCCACTCGCCCGACCCGCTTTTCTCCAAATTTTCCCCGAGTAATCCGAGCCCCAAATACCCAAACCCCGGGTCCTAATCAATCTAGATCCGTTCCTAATCCACGCCCGGGTATCTACCTAGGGATCCGAGCTCCGACCACCTCGCCCGACCCCATTCTTCTCGGACCCCTAGCCATATTTAGCTGAACCTCGGCCGCACTTTCCACTCCATCTTTGGCGTTGCTTCTTCGTCCCAGGACCTCAACCCTAATCCCTAGAGTGACAGCTATCGATTGGTGTGTTGCAGAGAGGAGGAGGAGCCCTCCGCCACTGATCCGGCGACGTCATCCGTCGTGCACCGCCGCGAGGAGCGCTTAGCCTCGGAACTCGACGCTTCCTTGACGCCAGAACCCCCAGAGCTCCGCGAGCTCACCCATAGTTGGCTTCATCCATCAGGTAGACCTGAATCCTTCTGGTTTTCCTTGATTTTCGATTACGCCAAATTCGACCCATCTCCATCTTTCATCGATTACTCCTGCTACAATCATCCATTCTATCATCCGACCCGACCGTCATCTCCACGAGACTTCTACCCACCTTCTGCACCCACTCGCTCCCCTTGGTTCGCCCCGGAACCAAGGCCCCACCTCCACTACCGTCCCATTGCTGGAGGTCGCCCATATCGACTCGCCAGCCACCCATTCCACCTCTAACCGGGTCTTGGCAGTTTGCCCTCGACCCAGGAAGTTTCCTAGGTTGTTTTGCAAGCCAATGCGACCCATCTGAGGGTCGTCGAGTTCGAGCCCAGGAGCTTCGAGCCTCCGACGTCGCCGGACCACTTTGGTGGTCTCCGGTCTCATTGGAGATATCCTTCAGCTTCGGAGCGCCGAGACGAAGCGATTCCACCTTCCAGTAGCTCCAGAGGAGGTCCCCACCGCACGCACGGAGCCGACGAAGCTCGCCGGCGAAGTGTTCTTCCAGGACCTTCCTCCGCCATCCGATCATCCCCGACATCCCAGATTTGATCCCAGCCATCCATTTAAAGGGACCCAGCCACCGTCAGATCTTCTTGGGTGATCCGGACCGCACGATCAGATGAAGGGTTGCCCTTGTTCCAACATCGTCCGATCCTCCACGTGGCACTCCCTCGTCCCTCCGATAATAAGGGGTAATTTATACTTAGGCCCCTGTCATTTTGTTTTTACAATATAGTCCTGTAAATATCTGTCTTAGTTGTTTTTATTTTGGGAATATTGCACTTAGGACCTTAACCTTTCTTGTATTTGCATCTTCGTCCCTGCCTGTGTGAGACACGTGCTTCGTCACGTGATTTTTGGACAAATTACGTTATATGGGCTTGTAGTTTCTGTGTTTTACTGAATGAAATATATTTTCTGATATTTGCATCCATGCCCCTGTGAATGTTTTTATTCAACATGTGTTGAATTCGTTGGGTATTTTGCAACTTATTCCCTGGCTTTTAGCACGTGTTGCTAATAAGCCCCTGGAATTAAGTTTTCTTACATTTAGGTCCCTCCGTGCCCAGTACACGTGCAGCACGCATGCGTTCTTGGAATTTTTGCACGAGGGACCCCCAACTTTCTGGATTTGTTACTTTTCAGCCCTTGAAGATACTTTTTATTACGGATAGGTCCCTATGCACTGTGAGCCTATTTTTGATTTAAATAAAATATCAAATTAAGTCCAAATCGCGTGAAAATTGGACATGTGGCTCCTGCCACTGTGTAAAATTTTCACCAAAAATTTGGTACATTTTTTAGGCTTTTTATTATTTTTAAAAATTCAAAAACCATTGTTTTTACTTCTGTCTAGTTTAGAAAATCATAAAAAAATATAAAACTCTTTTAAAAATTCTAAAAAAATTAGATTTTGTTAGTTTTGTTGTGTTTGATTTTCTATGCATTTTTTGTTAGTTTTGGACTTATAAAAATCTAAAAAAAAATAAAAAACACTTAAAAACTTATAAAAATTCTAAAAAATTATAGAAAACTCTAAAATTAATAAAATCTTTTTCTCAATTTTCTTTTTATTTTTATTTTTCATAAAAATTACCTCCAAGCTGTTATAGGACCATTTGATATTTTTCATGGCCCTTTGAAGCCTGGATGGACAGTTTCCCATTGTTTCTGTCTTTTTTTAATTTTAGAGAATTCTATAAAAATCAGAAAAATCTCAAAAATTCAACAAAACAGTAAAAAACCAAAAAAACATAAAAATATTTTTGTTTGAATTTTTGGAGCTTTTTAGAGTGATTAAATAATTTGTTAATTTGTGATTGTTTTTGCCTTTTATTATTTTCCTTCATTTTTAAAAATCCAAAAAAATATAAAAATATTTAAAAACCACCAAAAATACTTGTTTTTGTTTTATTTGCTTTTAGACTACTTTGTAGGCCGCGAGGCCAACTCGTGCTTCTTGAGACCGACCCTGGGTGCTATACCAAGTTAATCACATAGCAAGACCTCTATTTTGCTTTTCATTGATTTTTGTCGTTTCGATTGGTGGCCTGATTTTGTTTATTGATTGAGCTCTGAGCCCCGAGTGACTGAGGTCGCAACGACCTTAGTGATATCTTTACCTTAGTCTATCGGGCGGCTCATCATGCTGCTAGAGGTCGTATACAGCGTCGGTAATATCCGTTGTGGCGGACACCAATCAGCATCAGAGATCGGACTCCGACCTCTCTTGTTGACCTATTAGATATTGTTCTTCAAGTGTAGAAATCTTTCGCCTAAGGTCGTTTTCTTCGTGCATCATATAGGTAGTTTAATTTCTGTATTTAATTTATGCACGGAT
Source organism: Ottelia alismoides (assembly GCA_037367405.1). Lineage (NCBI taxonomy): Eukaryota > Viridiplantae > Streptophyta > Magnoliopsida > Alismatales > Hydrocharitaceae > Ottelia > Ottelia alismoides. The sequence continues at coordinate 1,382,917 of JAZKJV010001327.1, read as the reverse complement.
CATATTGCATGTAGAGTGCTGGAGTAAGGTACGCATTTTCTATCTCTACATGCATCATCGTGTTTAACCATGCATCGGCTTTTTCGACTTCCTCCCCCTGTTTTCGACTCAAATTAATCAAAGAGGAAATTGGAAAGCTCGTTAGGCGTTATTTTTGAAAAAAACTAAAAAAAATATAGAAAATAAAAAATTAAAATAATGGGACTGCTAATTGAATTTGACCTTTAAAATTAAACGTAATTGATCACTTCGTTGTTTTGGGGGAGCAATCCCCTCATTGTTTGCGCTTTTACTTGCTCGCGTACACACTAAGGAGTAGTGCCCAAGTCCTATTAAAGCCTCCTAAGTGTTTGTACAAGTTTGTCTTATCGCTAAACTCTAAAATTGAAAAGATAAAAGACCAAATCTCACGGTCTTCACATTTGCGTAGAGTTGGTGAATTGGGGATTTTGCATTGTGTTTGTATGTCTTTGGTGTGAGTCGGTTGCGTTCATCTTCCCGATATCATTAGCAGTCACCTTCTGTCTCTATCCCACCCTCCTTCCCTTCTATCTCTCTCTTCCTTCCTGCCATCTCTTTCTTTCATTTCCTTCTATCCTACCCTCCCTCCCTTCATTTCCCTCTCTTCATGATTTTAAAAAACCTTAAAAATCTTCATATAGATTTATAAAATTCTTAAAATATCCAAAAATTGTATTTTCTATTTCATATTTTTCTCTATATTATTATATATACATTAAACTTAATTGGGAGACATTGCCAGTGGTTTATATTTCGTATCTCCTATTTAATTCCAAGTATATAATTATTCTATGTTATAGGGTATTTTTGGATTTAAAAATATATAAAAAGTATCTCAAATTCTTAAAAATCACAAAAATAGTAAAACATTATAAAAAACCAAAAAAGATTTTTTTCCTTTAGTTTGCTTATTTTTGTTAATTTTTATATCTAATGTACTTTTCATGTGTGCAGTAAACAACCCATAAAAATATAAAATTATTTTTGAAAAATTACAAAAATGTATATATTTATTCTGTTTATTATTGTATTTTGAGCCTATAGACCAAAATCCCTAAAAATAGAAAATCCTAAAAAAAAAGCTCCAAAAATCACCTAAAAATAATAAAAAAATCAACAAAAATCCTAAAATTGTGTTTTCTATTTTTAAATTTTATCTATTGTATTTATTATTAATTAAGAATAGTTTTGGAAAATTTTAACCTTTTTATATTTTTAATTTTCAAAACAATCTGGCCAATTTCTTTAATCCTTATTTTGGGAAATTTTGGACTTTAAAAATATATAAAAATTAGCAAAAAAATCCCAAAAAATCACTAATATAGTAGAATGTATGAATCCTAAAACATTTACTCTGTAATTTTTAGTTATTTTTAATTATATTTATAATTACATTACTCTATATTGTATATGTAGTTATATATTCTTAAATTAGTTAACTAAAAAGAAAAGAAACTAAAATTTGAAAAATATCAAAAGAAAACAAAGATTATAAAATTAAAAATAATTAATGTATATATATATATTAATATCCATAAAAAAATAAAAATTAGAAACCCATAAAAATAAAAAATACCCCAAAAAGCCCAAAATCATTTATTCTCTTTCACTGCCAATTTTTTATTATATGTCCTCCGTTGTTTCCTGTGCATGGCCCCTACTATACTTGTCCACTATACATATATTTGTAGGGTATAATCGATTTTGATTCACTCTTGCTCTCTTTGGTTGATTACATTGTTTGGGTAGATTGTTGTTCGATTTGACATTTGTGAGCGGTCGCCTCAGTGACAATTTATGTTCACCTTCTGTGAGAATATTATTTTAGACCCTCGCAAAAGCCATATCAAAACCATTGCATTTATTTTTAATTATAGATATACCCTAATTAGTGTATTTATTTTTGTGCTTGGTTTCTATTTATTAAAAATATAAAATGTGCTCCAAAAATTATGAAAATAGGTTAGGTGCCTTTTTGCATAGTCTTTCGTGCTATATTTTTATTTTTGTATTTTGGGCATTTTTTTACTTATTAAAATTTAAAAATAGCATGTTTTATACCTATTTGTATTTAAAAATATAAAAAATTTATAAAAATATCTTAAAAATTACAAAAAAAATTACATTTTATTTCTTAACGTATATTGATCCTAAGACTAAAAACCACTAAAAATAGAAAAAGAAAAACACTACAAATTAAAAAGATCCAAAATCCTTATAAAAATTATAAAAAAAACTTATAAAAATCCACAAACATCCCTTTTTATTCCTACATTTTATTTATATTATTTATTATGTATTAAAATTGATTTTCATAAATTTTGACACTTTTTGCTATTTTCATACTCAAATCAATTCGGCATATTTAATTGGTTCTTTTTTTATTATTTCTATCTTGGGATTTTTATCCGGCAGACCCTATAAACTTTACCAATTGCCTCCACGACCTTTGAAACAACATAATTCTCCCCTCGACCCCATAAACTTGCCAACTCTTACCCTATGAACCTTGTGGTTACTCTATTTAAAGCCCGCGAGGGTTCTTGGGGTAATTTATAGGGTCGATAGGGTAATTACGTTATGCAAAAGGTCGTGGAGGTGATTAGCAAAATTTATAGGGTCTGCTGGGTAAAAATCCCTTCTATCTTTAAAAGTATGAAAAAATTAGTAAAAATTCCCAAAAAATCACAAAAATCGTAGAAAATAAATAAAACAAAAAATATCTAATTCTCCAAATTTTGGTTAATTTAGTTGTATTTACAATTATATTACTATATATTGTATTATATAGCTTTACATAGTTATATATATTCTTATATTATATTAAAAAGAAGAGGAAAAAAAGGAATATTCAAAAATAGGAAAATATAAAAAGGAAATAAAATGAAAATAAAATAATAAAATAAAAAATCCAAAAAACTTACAAAATTAAAAATCCACAAATATTCAAAATTTCCTAAAAATACCCAAAATCATTTATTATCTTCTTTTAGCCAATTTCGATTGTCTGTCCTCTATTGTTTCCTTTGTTCGACCCCTACTATGCTTTTCCACTATACAATCTATTGTAAGGTATAATAAATTTTGATTCACACTGCTTGCATTGTTATTCTATATATTGTGTGGGTTAATTGTTGATTAAACACGGTTGTTGAGAGGTCATCACAACGAATGAGTCCTTGTCTTGTAAGGCTCATTTTAGACCACTCGATTTTTACATTTATCAGGGCTTGATTGGGTGGAAGCGATGTGGAAAGTGGTCGAAGCGGAGCTCTCCAGCGAGCGGCAGAGGGGAAGAGTTGGTATCATGATCATAGGAGGAATAGGGTGAGTATAAGGGGTAGAGGTGTAGAGAAGGTGAAGGGGAGTGAAGTGGACGCGAAGTGGTGGTCGGAACAAAGTGGGAACTGGTGGAAACATTGGCTGGAGCCGAGCTATGATGAACTAAGAGGATCAAATCCTAGGCTACTACAGTAATCGAATGCTTAAAGTAAAGACAGAATCAGAATAAATGAACTAAAATCTATTTAAAAAGTGAAGAAAAAGAAGCTCGAACCTGCAGAAGCAAGGAGCTCTAAAGCTCGCGACGGAGGAAGGTCGGCGGAGCTCGGATCGTCACCTCCCGTGCTTACAACACACTATAAAGGGAGCTATCACCTCCCTCGACTCAGCATGCCAAGGATCTGAGGGGTCCAACACTGAAAGTGGGATCAAAATAAAAATTGGCTCCGGTGAGGGGTTATGTACAAGCATGTCTTGGATGGGGAAGGTTGCTCGATGCAGTGCTTCTCCGATCGAGAAATAAAGCACACGTGAAAACTCTTTAATTGAGGAACAAAAGCTATGAAGGAATCGAGCTGAATGGGTGAAAGAATCAAGGGCAATAAACGAGGAAGATGGGGAAGTAGGTTTTACAAGCGCGAACCCAGGGAGGCTAGAGAGTTGTTCAGAGTCAACTTTGACCGGTCTCCCATTGGTCCACGTAGGTCAAGAAAAAGACAAAATAGATTGGAAATTAATTATTAAATCAATATAAAAAATTAAATGATTTTTTAATTTTTAGTCAAAATATGAAAATGTTTATCATTTTATGTAGTATTTTATAGTGATTTTATTATTTTTACAAGTTGATTTATTATAAGTTACTTTTACAAGTATAAATATAGTTATTTTTACCTATGTATTGGGTATTTTATTTTTATTTTATATTTTATTATTTTATGTAATTATTTTTTATATTTATAACTTATTTTAATACATATAAATATATTTTTATTGTATTTGTCTGAAGTTATTTGTACACTTAAATAAATAGGTATATTTATTATATAGGTATATGTGCATACAATTCATATACATATCTTTGTATACCTTTTTTATTTTGTTTTTAATGAATTTTATTTCTTATAGTTATATACATATGCTATAAATAATATTTAATAAATTATAAAAAATAATGAAAATATAAAGAATAATAAAAAGAATGTTTATTCAGATATAATGTACAATAGTGGTCCAAAACCTAACTTTTACATTTTAACCCCAAATTGAATGAAACCACCTTCATTAAATAGCTAATTAAAAGTTATATATAATTAGCAGAACTCACTCCTAGCTCAGGGGAGCTGAACGACAGAACCTTTACACCTTGCAGGGAATCAGAGTCCTAGTGCCACAGGCTCGACGCTCGGGGGTGGGGTCCCACATGCCTTCCTCTTTTGATTCTCGCAATTCCCCACGGTGAAGTTGGGATTTTGGACTTTTATTCTGAGTGCATAAAGCACAATGTGCATTATTTTTGCATGAAATAAAATTTTTTTTTTTATGTATTTTTGTCTACAACTTTCATGTACAAAGTTTATCGATTTGATGTATAAATAATGAAGAATAAAATAGGTCTCAAAATAGATTTATTGATGAATTGGAATTAGAGTTCTATTGTATTTATTGGCCTTATCTACCCCTACTTTACTCCTTGTCGACCTAGTCATCGTGATGGCTAGGTCTCGTGGTTAGGGTTATTCATACCTATGGTATTTCATTTCATTTCTTTTCTTTATTCTTTTAGTTTGGCTTTAAATATAGTATTTTATACAATATTTATAGAGTAAATAATAGATGTTATTTTATGTAAAATAATCATATTTACATGCATTTAGGTAGGGTTCAAAGGTTGAAATGAAAGAATACAGGTGATGAAATGGAGATTCATCGCATGGCATGTATAAGAACCCATCGGGAAATGCATCCGATGAACACATATGTAAATATAAAGATTTAGATATTGAATTATTTATCTACGCTTTCTAATCTAATAGTTTGAGGATATATAAATGTCTCAAAATTATATCAAATTTTCATAACCTTCAAAGACATTTTAAAATAAGAAAGTAGATGAGCAAGAAGACAAGAAGTGATAAGGGTTCACATATTGGGCTGCTTCTTGAGGATTCCCCATGATTGTTCGATTCGATGCTTAAGATGCTCTCATGTTATGATATCTATTGATTTTCATTGCTATTTGGGCGTTATGTTGAGTGTAATTACTCACTACATTATAGATTTTGATTCCAACCTTTAATCGATCCACGTTTCAAGTAAAGATATTCAAAAAATATAGAAGCACATTGTTCATTACATATTAATTTTAATAGTCCATTATATATTAAAATATATATTTGAAAAATGAGACTTCAGGGCAGACGGTTACATTGAAAGTTCAGACCCCTCCAAATGAGGCATTATTATCAATTTTCTCATAGCCCCTGACATTTAAAGCTTTCTCGAAAGTCGATTTTAAGGATAAGTGTTTTTCCTTTCGAGCTTTTCCAACCATCTAGCTAGTATTTTGGATGCAATGACAGAATAGTATGTAGTTAATCTCCCTTCAATGAAAGCACATTCAGTTTGTGGTATGAACTCAAGAAGTTTGTCCACCAATCTATTTGCTAAATTTTTGGGATAATTCACATTAAATCACTTATAAGACTTTAAATTCTAGTAGGATCACCAGATTTGAAAATCAGGGAGACAATAGAGTTATTTATCAATATATGACATGTAGTATCAAAGGACGTGATGTTTAGGCAGTGAAGAAGTAACATGCCATCCTCTTTTATTTGTGGCCAAAATGTTTGAAAGAATTCTTAAATAAAATCATCTAACCCTGCCGATTTGCATCTTTTTATCCATTTATGGTTTTTCAACTTATGTCCAGGAAAAATTGGAAATGGAATCTCATATTTATTACATTGGAAAAATGAGGATTTTAATTGGAAATCCATGCATAGTTGGAGTACTTTTTCGTAATTTACTAGTCATGCAAAGATGGTGTCGTTAGTGATTAAAAGAAGATAAATTTAAAGATAGAACAGGAAATGATGTACCATTGTATATTATAAAAAAAGTAAATAAATTGATCTTTTTGGGAATATGATAAGAAATCTTTGGATTGTTCTCGTTCTTTCGTTTTTCCTTATTTCCTGAATATTTATTCTCATTCAATATTCCACAACTTTTCATGCTTCCGCATATTCCTTCCCTTTCAAAACAGTGTTTCCTAATTATCTCGCGTTGACAGTATATATTTCCAATTAAGTGGCATTTGTTTCATAATAACTGAACCCTCTAATTATCTGGTGGTAAAAGCAGTGGCTTCTATTTTAAAAGATCAGTTCGAATCCTATTCGTGTTTCCCAATAACTGCTACTTATTCCATCTTTCTAGGAAAAAATGATTATTTTACATTTATGCCACCATCTTTTTAACAAAATAAAAAATCAAGAATAAATATCATTATTCGTTATCTCGTCTTATTATTCTACCCCCGAAATCACTTCAGATCCTTAGCTTTTATCTCAATCCCAACACCCGACATTACTTCCTCTTCTCCTCGTCTTTACCTATAAGATAATGAACAAAAAAGACTAAAAAAATCCACTTAAATGATCCAATGATTGAGCAGTGCATTTTCAGTAAAGGATTTAAGATCAGATCTCACGATTACAATTTCTTAAAAAAAGAATGTACGAATGCATAATTGTGCGCTTGAAGGGTATTCCTTCAAGCATTTTAGTTAGAGTAGAACAAATTTATTTTTCGCATAATATGATCTGATTTGGTATTCAAAATTGCTGTTTATTGTTCATATGATATAGCTTGATTTGACACTAAATCTGGTTAATTTCTCAATACCATAAAAAGCAATATGGGTCGGCCGGTGAACTAGACCTAGGTCAATTGGTAATAAATTTTCATATCTTCTGGCAATATGTACACCTCATTTTTTTATTATTTTAAAAATGAAGCTTTGAAGAGATTTACTTAAAGGAATAATTATAATATGTGTTTTGAGAGACGTTTAAAGGAATTTTCCTTTGCCTTTGTCGTCTGGTGCCCTTCTATCTCAATGCCAAAGGCGAGGGTTTTGGATTCATGTGGCTACTGTTGGAAATCTATTACCGAGGGTTTTTTGGTGTCGGCCATTCCCGAGGCTGCATGGATTCTCTCCTCCATCTATCAATTGCTCCTGGGGTCAAAGGTATTCTCCCCTCCATCAACTATTTCCATGGTTGAAGGTACATCACCTTCATTCATTCCTCACAATTCCATCATCTCATTGTTGCTTTTGAACTCCAGTTGAAGTTGTGACCTCTCTCTCTCTCTTCATATGTTTGTACCTTAACATTTTGTGTGTAGATGGTGCTCTTGCTTCCATAATGTTGGTGGGAACGGTGACGTTTAACTACGTTCGGGCGGAGAGGCGGCTACATTGGGCCACCGCACAGCACATGCTCTACGGTCTGCATGGTTTATGCGATTTTTTTCGACTATCGAAATGATACTTGAACACTCTGATTTTTCAGAAATACTGTGAATTGCGGTTCTGCGAATTTTGCATTGAAATTGCAATGGAAAAAACAATGAGATTTCAAGTAAACTCATGTTGCAATCGTCATGCATATATGCAAAGTTAGCGGAAACATCTATTACGATTCTTGAACATCATTTTTGTTGGTTTGTGTGTTTTAGCTAATCTTTCACGATAATCTTATTGTTGATAATGTTTTAACATTCGGATCTTTGAGGAGTGATTTGATTAAATATCTCTTTCGATTTCACTGCAAATTTTTTAAACTGAAAAACAGTCAGGATTATATATATCTGTTCATAAGCAAAATTGTTGAACTAGGGATTTCGGATTTCAGTCTTACCATAAAAAAACTGAAACCAAATAGAATTCTTTATATCAAAAAGTTGACCATTTTAGTTAATAATCGTGTTTATCATAAACTTCTCTTATGATTTTACTGGAAAAGAAACACTTGGGATTTGTTCTATATGTTCATAAGAGAAATATTTTTTTTCTCTTATGAAATGCCATGGTTTTCTGGATTTCAGGTTGTGAGAGTTGCACATGTTGGAGGACCACGTCAAGTCCGTCATGAAGCTGAAGAGACTCAACATTAACACCATCCAGCAGCACTATTGTGTAAATTCTGGCATGACCATCACATGTGTTGCAATGAACAGGGGAGAGATATGGACAATCTTGATGCGATTTATCAGAATCTTGAGACAAAGTTGCGTGGAGATCAAAGCATCTGGAGCTACGAAGGATTGAACATCATATCGAGTCGTGCATAGGTGGAGATCAGATTGAGACTGCCACCTAGAGTATGCAATTTGGGGAAGAACAACGAAATCATACTCAGTTCCAGATCGAAGAAGTACAATTCGATCTGTTGAAGCAAGGTGAATCACAACGCTTGGATAATATATGACGTGCGATCTATATGAGTGATTTGTGATCAACAATTAGAGTCATTCATCTTTCATCTGTTCTATTGGTAACACCCATGGCTTCAGAATATGACATTGGACGTATATGCAGTGCTTATCTAAGTCAACCGCTTAATCTAAGTTGTAAGCCGCTAAAACCAAAGCACATGTTCATCATGTATTATTTGACTTTTACAAACAAACACTCGGAAATCTACTATGCCCGCTAGATCACATGGAGTGTCACATCCATGTTGGGTCTTTTGCATATTTGTCCCACAAGTTTCTACTTTTTCACGTGTGCTATTATACTTTTCCATTATTTCATGTATACCCCTCTTCAATGCTAATAACTAAATATAGCATAAATTCTATAATAAATAAAATACAAAAAATATAAACATAAAACACAAATAATATTAAATACATATTAATATACTTAATACTATATTAATCTTTTTAAAAATATATTTTTAATAAATAAAAATCTATAAATAAAAACTACTTTCAAATTTAAAAATCCATAAGAATTCAAATAAAAAATCCAAAAAATAGAAATATATTATAATATACTAACACATATCCAAAAGCTGAGTTTTTCGGGTTTTCACCCATTGCATGACGTGTGGCGTCACAAGAGGCCTTGGCTTCTCCCTCTTTCTTGGTTGTTTCATCATTCTCGCTTCTCCGATTTTTAGTGCCCATCTTCTGACAGTAACTTCCTCCTGTTCTACCATGTGAAGTGTACTACTTCCTTCTTTGTCGTATGTTTCTTTCCACATCCAACGAAGCATCTTCGGCATGAGCATCAATCGCTGGAGGTTTGTGCCCCAACAACTCCCTCCGTCCAATATCGAACCACAACGCATCCTCCACCCCTGACCTTGAACCTATCGAGTCCTATTTCAACCATCGAGATCTGACCATCTTCGATGAAGATCAAACTCCAATCAGAGCTAGAGTACGAGGTGCAATAGAATCAACGTCCTTTACAAGGTACGGGTGCAACCACTGTGATAACAACCTTCATGCCTTCCTTGCATCGTGTCCTCTAGATAATTTCTTCATCTTGCACCCCGAACACGCATTCAAGCTTATATCGGAGTCCATTGAAGATTGAGTTCATTGTAGCTCTTGGAAATCCGTACCACTGCAAGGATGATCGAGCTTTTAACCATCACCTGGAACGAAGATCCAAGGAGTATGGCATAACCAATACCTCCATAAGCAATATTGAGCTCCGTTGCCTAGAATTTTCATTATCGTGAAAAAAAAATAAGAGGTTGAATCCAAATTTACAGATACAATCTGATCAGAGAAAGTAAAAGCATCATCTACGACCAAGATCCAGTGAGCCGCTCATTCACAACCACTGGTCAATTGAGTGAATCATGTGGGATGCACTTACGACAATTATACCACACCACCAGATATTTTTTATATTCTTGTATTGGTCCTACATGATCAATCTTCACATGAGATCACGTCAACATGAACTTTTTACATCATTACCTTATGTGTTTACCTTTATCAACTAATATATTATATTAATGTTTAGTAATATAATTTATTAAATATACCATAAATTTGTTGATAAAGTTAACAAAATAATGATATATTCCTTTAGTACTAATTTTACGGTATATTTCACATTTTTAGTATGGACGCACCAATATAATATTTAAAATGATATCAACAATAATATATAATATATAGAAGATTTATATGTCCATAGATTATGTAATATTTATTAGGACTAATATTTATAAACAAATATTATATAATCCCTAAGCATAATATATGATATAATATTATATCATACAAATTTTGATTATATTATGTATGGTATAATTTTTAGTGTAATATATATAATATATTATGTTTCATAAGATTTAATACATATTCATATGATCATATCACATATTCACTTCGAGATATATTCATTTCGACATATGTGTTATGATCCTTGCAAATAAACCACATATAATATTAAGTGAATTTCAAGATTTCTATTAGCCATAAAATAGTTTTATGATATACATATAAATGATATGGGTTAAATGGGGCTGCCCCCTTCGGGGAGCTAACTTGGCTCCCTCCGCGGCATTTCGCCAGCTTTTTTATTTTATTTTTTGAAAATTTCTTTCGTGAATATTCATCACTATATCCCTATATTATGTCATTCAAATTTCGTGCGAAACAAAGACTCCTATGACCTCCATCCAGACAGGCATTTTTTAATGGTAACAGAATTGTTAAAAACGACCCTTTCGGATGGAGGTCGTAGGAGTCTCTGTTTCGCGCGAAATTTGAATGACATAATATAGGTATATATTGATGAAAATCCATGGAAGAAATTTTCAAAAAAAATAAAAAGCGGGCGGAATGGGGCGGGGCGGGGGGAGCCAAGTTAGCTCCCCCCATGGGGGCAACCCCATTTTACCCAAATTATATATGTATATCATAAAATTGTTGATAAAATTTAACTTCCATTTTTATATATAATAAAATTTCCACAGATTCAAGTTTGATGTAGCAAATTGTATATATGAGTATAGTTATATAATCCTCATATTAGATTCTTTTATAAATTCGCATGTGAATTCAATTCTATGTGTGGAAGTTGTATATATATTAGTGATGATGAAAGAGGAAATGAAGAGAGAAGTTCTATACGTAGATGATATTATTATTGGTCACATTTTACACTAACAAATAGTGTAAGAAAATAGTATTTTACTGATGTTATCTAGCACGGTATGATAGTAAAAAATATAGTTTTAGTTGTAAATTTTATAAATAAGTAGATATCCACGACAAAATGTGTGCATTATCCTCTAGAAGTTATGCTCGAGGACAGAGGTCTATCGCTGCGAAGAGATGTGGGAGCGACCCGATATGATGGTAAATTCAATGAGATGATTAGACAACAAACACTCTCATGCATTAACTCTTAAATATTATTTTTTTTTAAATTTACATATCTATTGTTTCATAGAATATTATTACGGATATCACTATGGGCATCTATTAATTAAAATGAACTCAACATTATAAAAATATTTCTAATGAACTATAATAGATATTTTACAAATCATTTAGTTATTTAAAGTAAATGTTAAATTAAGTCTTTGCATATAAAATCAATTTTTATAGATATTTTATATATTTTTTGGAAAACTTTTGAATTAACCTTTTATGTCGCATCGGCTCAATAAAAATCATTCCGCTGCGAAGCGCGGGTGATGTACTAGTATTATTATAAAAGCCATACAATATATAGTTCCAACATTATATATGTATATATGTAAAACATTTGATGTTATATATGCAAAAATACTGTATATGTAGTGTGCTATTTTTATATTACGTATGCATTTTCAATAGCTATATGTAATTATGTATAATTTCATAAATGTACATGTATAGACATTGCATATATTATGAATCTATCTTTATATATTTTGTATTCGGTTGTGTTGGCACTGTGTGGTTGTGTATGTTTATGTATGTATTTTAAACATATGTAAATGAAAATATTTATACATATAAATGCATCTTAATTTAAAAAAAAGATTTGCAGGTTCTATATGCATTTTCAAATTTGAACTTTACTACCTACTTATTGATCTTCGTAAACATATTTATTCATGCTTCTCTTGGTCCGATCAACTATTTCAACATGATTTGACTTAATCTAAAGATTTGGTTTAATCCGATTTGATCAGCTTATTCAACCACTTTTTTATTCAATGATTCAACTTTAACATTATTATCCAGCTGAACCGGTTTAACTTCATTGTCCAATCCTATTCAACCATTTGAGATTTATTTTATGTTAGATCTTGATTTCCAAATCATTTAATAAGCTACATATATCGAGGAAAAATCGTCTGTGTTGTACCCATGAAAACTTATTTCACATGACCTTCAGGTGAACTTATAATTTATTAAACACCCCAAGGAAGCATCACTTCAACTCGCAGCTTCCTTTGGATTTGTTTAAATGTGATTTATTTACATGGAAACTGCCTCTTCAAGAGGTGCCGTTGACCAAAATCGAAGCAACTTCTTAAAGAGGCATCTTCTATGCAAACAAATCACATATAAACAAACATCAAAGGAAGTCGTGAGTTGAAATGATGACTTCTTTGAAAGATTTAACAAATTATAATTTTCGTGTGAAGGTCACGTACACGCAAATTTTCCTCTATATATTGCAAAACATCGCCAAAATGTATCCCTCTGCGTCCCCAACTAAAAGTGGTGTCCAAAATATATTTACATAAAAAGTTAACACTTCCCTTCCTCGTGCCTCTCCGACTCCTCCCTCGCCGGCGGGCGCGACGGCGATCCCGTTCCGGCAGAGGCGACGACGCCAACGACCATGGCGAGCACCTCGCCCATCCTCGGGCGTGACTTGGGCTTGCGGATGAGGCAGCGGTTGGCGACAGCGGCGAGCTGCTGGGCGGACCGGAGGTCGTAGGCGCCGGCAAGGCGGGGGTCGATAACGGAGGGAAACCTGCGGTGGTCAGAGATGAATGGGCGAAGCCACTCGAGGAGCTTCTGCTCGCCCTTCGGGCGGTTGCGGTCGATCGGTCGGCGCCCCGTGATGAGCTCGTAAAGGACCACACCGTAGCTCCACACGTCGCTCTTAACCGTCACTCGCCCTGTCTGCATGTACTCAGGCGCGGCGTACCCAATAGTGCCCACCACCTGTTCGACGGAATGCCAAACCAGAATGGTCATATCTATTTTTTTGGTATTTCGATAAAAGGGAGAAAATCGAAAGAAAATAAAAAGTGAATATTATAATTTAGTGGGTAAAAATAAAAAGTGAATATTATAATTTAGTGGGTATGAAAAGCAAGGTTTTAAAAATCAAACCAGCCGGTTGAACCGGTTAAACCAAGAATCGAAGGAAAAACGATCCAACCAAATGATCCTACCACCCGATTTTTATCAGAAAATAAAAATCAATCAAAACCTGGTTGGACCGCTTAAATCCGGTTGAACCAATTAAACCAAATCATCGGTTCAACCATCTATTTTTTGACAAAAAATAATTTATAACAAATTAACAAAATACAAACTTTTTGCAGAAATATTTATAATCTAGTTTTGTTCTAACCCATATTACAGTACCTCTTTATCTCTTCTCCTTCACATGTAGCAATGATTCATTATCGTTTGTCCCTTCATTCAATATAAGCATTGCCTCTCTTTTCACACATTGTGTATGAGGTTATCCACTTATAACAATAACAAACGAAGAAGAGGTTGTCATAGCCATGCTATGAGAAAAAAATAAATTAACAACACTTGTTGTTAGTTAGAGTTTAAATAATTTTAAAATTATTAATTTTTTACATCACATATGTGTTTTTATAAATTTTTATGAAATATGATTATTATGCACTTTCAAGTTTTTTAATAACATTTATACCCTAACTTTTAAGCAATTTCACTTGCGCTCCTATATTTTCTTAAAAAAATTCACAATATTATTCTTATGTTGGTATAAAATAGGAGCACAAGTGTACTAATAAAAGACCACTACTATTGATTTTGTAAAAATATAGGGTACACACGTAATTGTATTGAAAATAGATGTATAAGTGTCATTGGAAAAACATAGAAGGGAAAGAGTAAACAAATTCTCGAAAGATATGATGTAGCATTTTTTGTATTTATTTGTATGAGATACCGGTCTAACTCGGTTCGACCCGGTTGAATCGTACGAACCAAACCAACATTATAATGGTTCGATTTTTTTCGATTTCTTTGAACAGCTGACATCATCACTGTTTCGATCGGGCGGCCCCATTGATCCGGCCATAAAAATCAAAATTCGATATATGCCCAGTTCGATATCCGGTTCGATTTTTAAAACCTTGCTGAAAAGTGATAAATTTTATGAAATGTGCTATATCATGACAATATTAAAGAATTAAAAAAGGAAAAATATCTAGAGAAGAATAAATTACATAAAACATGAAAAGTTCGTGAAAACACCCAAATGGAATGCCATACCCGAAGAACTTTAAAAAGTTAACAATGTAATATTCGATTTTTAAAATTTGTTGCAACGTGATCCATGACTAAAGGTTTGGAATCGATCACATTTATATTTCCGGCATCAAATCATCACATTACCTAAAAAAACACGATGAAAGAAATATAAAATATTAGGCATCGTATACTTACTGTTTAAAGGTTTGAGCATGACATTGTAATTTTTTTATAGTAGGCCTGGTAAATTTAGGGGTCCGGAGCGTCCCCAGCATGCCATTGTAGTTAGACATGCAAACAAACAACCAATGGACTCCTCCCCCAACTGCCCACAACTCTATCCCCATCCCCTGCCTTCCATCTTCTCCTACTCTGTCCATCCAAGCATAACCTCAGTAACAGAGTAGAAAATATTTGTCAGCCAATAAGCGGAAATTTGACTGTTGTTATCAAGGCCCGAGCTTAGGATAATGAGAAAAAGCCGGCTTGATCGACCCTCATTCAATCCCTTTGTCTTTGCGTTGAGATCAAGAGCAGTAATAGATAGACCTGACAATGGTGGACTTTCACACCGGCCCGGGTCACCTTCGCCCTATGCCTCACCCTTTCCACTACATTTGTTCATTTGCCACTCGGAACTACCTTTCTCTGTTCTGCTCCTTCCTCCGTTGGGTGCTTTATGGAAGCGTGTTAGAAAATCGGAAGCGGAAGCGTAAACATGGATAAAATAAAGAACAAAATAAGAACGCGGGATTTTTACGTGGAACCCTACTCCGTGAGGAGCGGGATGAAACCACGGGAGAAGCCCTCAAAGGGGCGGATACTTCATTCCTTTTTCTCAATGAGTACAGGAGGTCTGGGGCTCCTTATATAGCCTCTCCAGAGCCTCCGAGTCCCACCACTGGACGATGTGGGACTAAACAACTGGGTGGGGTAAATGGATCTCCTCCAGGATCCATTTACCCTGCTACAACACAATAGGCGCTTACAACTTATTCTCCAACACTCCCCCTCAAGCTGGAGCATGCAATGCTCAGCTTGGACAAACAGACAGAAACTCAACTCAACGCTACAAGACACTACGGACAATATCAACCCAACGCGCACATTGCTGCAGTCGAGGACGTTGCTTCTCATGCCGTGCAGGTGAGGAGGACGAACGGGTTGGAGTGTGAGTCAACTGAAGACTCGTAACCTGAGCATCGAGTCTGAACTTGCGCCTGAAGTCTCCTCGTCGGAGAACTGGGTCTCTCCCATCTGGCTCAGAGAATGGTGCACTGCTCTGGTGTACCTATGATACCACATGAAAACCCTTGCCCTCAAGGGAATGGTCCTCTGCTCTGGAGTCCCTATGGCTCACATGAAGACTCTGGCCTGACAACTAGAAGAATGATGGGGACCGCGAAACAAATGATGGCAACTTATGCTCATCTGAAAATGACCGCACACTCGTGCGTGTCTGAAACTGGAGACTCGGAACAATCTGATGTCGAGTCTGGAACTGGATCTGAACCGTAGAGTCTGGAATCTAATCGGTCTGGAAATCTGAATCTGCATCTGGAATACACAAGACCTGTGACTCTACGCAACACTCCCCCTTTCTCCCATACTTGTCGGAAAATATGATCGTCGACCAAGTTGGGAGAAGACAAGACAGAAGGGGTAAAACATGAACATTCAAAAATTTCTCGCGGCTTATTTTTATTTCTTTTTTATTTTATAAGCCGTCAAATTTTTTTTTTTGAAACATATTTTTTTTAAGCCGTTGACTTTTTTTTTCGGCTTTTCATCAACATTTTTTTTCAACTATGCGTACGGCTTTTTTTTTCGTGTACGCGCCTTTTTTCCGGACATTCTCTCCTTTTTTTTCATTCTGAAACAGCCCCCCCCCCCATTTTTTCTTTTCATCCTCCTTTGGCTTTACTTTTTTTTTTACAACTATTGACATACTTGGGCCGTTACAAGCAAATAACCCCGCATTTTTTTTAAAACGCCGAATCCCATTTAGGGTTTCCCACTATTGGAAACCTCGCTCAAATGCCGCCGCCTCTCCCCTTGGAGGGTTCAACCTGATGCCGCCGCCTGAAGGATCAGCCCGCCGCTCCTTTATAGGGTTCCCTACACGGGAACCCATTAGCGTTGCCCCCTCCTGGGGTTTCTTCCAAACGTGCGCCGCCATCGACAGGGGGCTGTGGCTGGGATCGGCTCGCGCGGGTGCCGTGATGGATATGGATTCTGCTAGGGCTTGCGCCTGGTTCGCCTATGCTGCGCAGGGTCGTCTTCGACATCGCGCGCCGCCTGCGCATTTGGGGAGAAGTCGCGCATGGGGAGAAGCCGCTAAACGCGACCTGGAGAGGCGATTTGATGGAGTTGATGTTGCCGCCGCGAGAACTGGAGGGGAAGATCGCCTGATGGAGGTGCACGCCGCCTTGTGCCTGGAAGAACCGAGAGACTAGAGCTTCGATGACCGAATCGGGGCACCGCCAGCGCGTTGGGTTGCCTGGGCTTTGAGAAGTAGCCGGCCTTGCAGTGATCTTGGGAGAGAGAGAGCCGCGGCTGGGAGAGAGAGCACGGGGATGCGACTTGGTGGCTCCTTGAGCACGCTGATGTCGACTTGCGTGGGGATGCTCCACCCCTGCGCAATCGACCCTGCTGGAAGATTGACACCACGCTTGGAGTAGCGTATGACTGGAGATGCGCTGCTTGGGTTTGAAGGTGGCTAGGGCAGCCGCTGAGATGTGGCTGCAGAGTTAAGGATGTCGTCGCGTCGAGTGAATGAACAGCACATGGATTAGGGTTCCACATGGAAACCCTAGAACTGGAATTATGATCTTGATAAAAAAAACTCTCGAACAATCGTTGAAGAACAGAAATCACAAGAATGATCGAGAACTGATTTTGATAATCGATTCTCGAACAAAACATAAAGAACACATAAAAACTCCTCGAGAATCGACCCGCTCTGATACCATGTTAGAAAATCGGAAGCGGAAGCGTAAACATGGATAAAATAAAGAACAAAATAAGAACGCGGGATTTTTACGTGGAACCCTACTCCGTGAGGAGCGGGATGAAACCACGGGAGAAGCCCTCAAAGGGGTGGATACTTCATTCCTTTTTCTCAATGAGTACAGGAGGTCTGGGGCTCCTTATATAGCCTCTCCAGTGCCTCCGAGTCCCACCACTGGACGATGTGGGACTAAACAACTGGGTGGGGTAAATGGATCTCCTCCAGGATCCATTTACCCAGCTACAACACAATAGGCGCTTACAACTTATTCTCCAACAAAGCGTGCTTCTAGATTCTAGAATTTGACAAGGTAAGAACAAAAAATCTTGACCACGAATCAATAGTGTAAGGTGTTATAAGGTCGGTGATTTTTCATGTCTATGGACTCTTCAACCAGAAATATCACTCGAATTCGACAAATCTAAGGATTTTCCAAATAAATTGGTCAAAAGTCATGTTCTCAACCAAAAAAGGCAGAAAACCAGAGGAAGTGATCAAGATTCAAGACATAAATTCAGAACAGGTTCGGACCATTATTTAGGCCTGTCACATGAAGTCTCACCTTGCATTATGTGGACTGTACTAGTGTAATAAGTATCGAGAATAAATTTCGCGAACCATTTGTATGGTAGGAATTATGCATTCCATCTCACATCTGGCAGTGGGGATTCCGGATACAGAAGTTCAGATTCTTTGCCCTCCCATTCAACATCCTATTTTGAGAAAAAATGACCCCCACCCTTTTTTTTATTTGTATTCCCCGGAATTCGGAATGTATCTATCTAATTTAATCTGGGAATCAAATGGAAATTAAGGTGATGTTCGCAAAGAAAGAAAATGTTCATAAGCAGTGATTCTAAGTAAAAAAAATGCATACCGCAGTCGAAACATGAGTTAGTCCCTCATCGGGCCCCTGTCTTGCCAATCCAAAGTCTGAGAGCTTTGCGTTCCATTGGTCGTCAAGGAGAATATTCGAGGTTTTGAAATCTCGAAAAATTATCTGCTCAAGCAAAAGATGAAGAAACTTGAGATTATGGTATTGACTGCATAGGAATATGGTTGATTCAGCAAAAACAGGGTGATGGGTCATCCATTCAGGCAGTAATCTTTTTTGTGTTTTCATTTAACATTTGCAGTGATAATACAGATGTAAATAGATTTTCAAAATAAATCGTCATAATTTTAACTTGTTGCATATAGAATAGTAGGTTTTGAAACATATGCAGGAAAATGTAAAACTGCGAAAGGCGCCTTATTAAGAACATGTTTGTTATTGTATCATTTTATAGGAAATTTGAATTTTAAGTAAATTTGATGTGATACTCCATTAGTATTTTCCTCAACTTTATTGCAAAAAAATCAGTAAGAAGAACCATTGTCTGTGTACTAAGAAAGCTCATAATTAAACTATCGGCAACAAAATGATTCTAAGGTGCTATATCAGTTGATGTAAAATACTTAACAGTTAGTATTTTATGTTGCAAAATTACATTTTATACTTGAAATTGGCAAGAATAACATATCCATTATTATTATATTGCTAACAACTGTTTATATATCAGACAGTTATCAATTGAATGATTCATTAAACTGTGTAATAAACGTCGTATTTGTGATGATGAATATAACAAAAAACTCATGACAGTGGCAATGGATAGCCTATTATACGTAGACGACTATAGAGGAATGAATACGCTATTCGTTGTGAATTTAAAGACTGATGCCAAATTCTACAACAAATTAAATTTATTGTTATATTATTCAACATCAAATGATATAGCAAGAGTTTCCAAATCATTCGTCGCAAGAGACATATTTCCTTTTTGTGACTAGACCTCCCTTAAAATATAGTTACTGAAGTATGAGATGGAAGGTGAGGTCTTCGACAAAAAGCACATTTCGATAGCTTTGGAAGGCATTTTTTTAAATATATCCTGGAGCAACAGGTGATTATATAATTGTATTTCCTGCATGAACAAACAAACAGGCTTTTAGCTCCAGTAGTTCATTTAAGCGGTCACTGTTCAGCAAGTACTGTATCTTTCTTCTCCCTTTGTTGTATATCTGGAGAAGCTTGCAAATTAACCGGTTTGTAGCTGCCATTGGAGACCTGTAGTTTCATGCAAAATTGATTGTCCTGATTCATAGGTCAACAACCTTAAAATATTTACTAACACGCTTTTTATTTAATTGATGGAATGTAATACAATCTAGTTCTAGAAAAGATACCATCTTAAGGACGGGATCAAATTTCTATAGAAGACCCAATGCCAAAACTTCTAATCTAAAATATACAGAAAGGTGATAAAGTATTATTTTTAAGGTTCTAAAAAACCAACCCGAACCGAGCGGTTCAACTGGACAAATCAGGATGTTGGAGTATTTGATGTATGCGTCAGTTATGAGGGAGATGGGTAAATGGATCCCTCTAGAATCCATTTATCCCATCCAACAGTTTTGTCCCACATCGTTCAGTGGTGGGACTTGGAGGCCCTGTGGAGGCTATATAAGAAGCCCCATACCTCATGTAACAGATGAGAAAGTCAATAGACAAACACGGCCCTCAGAGGCCTTCTCCCGTGGTTTCATCCTGCTCCTCACTGAGTAGGGTTCCACGTTAAATCCCACTGTTCAATGATGTTTATTCTTTATTTCTGATACTTGCTTCAACATGTTTATTTTCTAACATGGTATCAAAGCGGGTCGATTCCCAGGGGATTTTGTGTTTTTTATTTCGAGATTTGGTTCTGGATCATTATTGAAGATTGTTCGTGAAGTTCAGTTGTTAATGATTGTCATCGTCAAGAAGGATTCTGCTCTATCCAAGTTTAGGGTTTCGATTGAAATCCTAATTTCTGTCGGTCGTTCTTGTCCAGCCCATCACGGCACAACGCTCATCGCGGTGTGCCTCCAGATCTCGACGCTCTCCTGGCAGCGTGAGTTTCCAGATCCAGGCAGAGCCCCTCGCGCACTTCCAGATCCAGGCGGCGCGCTCCTCCCTGCCAGACCTCCCTTCAGTCCGTGCGCCATCTCTCCTCCTGTACAATCTCCTTCCAAGCTCCCAGGCGGAGCCATCTCCATCTTCGCACGAGTCGATTCCTATCTCCATCTCGTGTTGCGTGCAAGAGCAGCGCCACCAACAGAGCGCCATGGCGCGCCAACAGAGCTTCTTCATCGACAGTCGCTGCAGCCTTCTTCGTCAGCCCGCACCAATCTCCTTCGCAGCAGCATATCCCAGCAAGCAGGAGGCGGCTCCTCCAGCTGCGTGATGCCTGCACCTGCGAGCCCCGCGAAATACGCCCAAACCATCAGGTGGAGCCCATCTCCCGCCAGGGGCGACGCAATCTTCCTCACACACTATGGCAGCGACCTCCATCGCAGATCAGCCTGCGATTCCCAGTGGTGGCGGAGCCCCTCCGAACGGCATGCTGCATGGTCTCTCGCGCAAGCCTCAAAAACGTTCGCCCCTCCTCGTGACTCCCTTAGGCGGCGGGCGTCAAAAGAGGGTTCCCAGTTGAGAACCCTAGGGTAGCGGGCCTGCAAGTTTAAAAAAATCTATTGTAAATGCCCCAAGTGGGTCGTGTGTTATAACAAAAAAAAGAAAGGATAGAGTTACGGGCCCAATCAGGCTGAATGTATTTAAAAAAATTATGAAGAGATTTTGAAAAAAAATTGAAATGATGCAAAAAAAGAAAAAAATGCATGTTTTAGTTTCTCCCAACTTGATCAATGCTCTTATTCTATCAAGTATGGGAGAAAGGGGGAGTCAGAGCTAAATTATTCATGACATCTGCACAACAGACCAACACTCCAGATTTCTACAAGATCATCCGTCTTCACCGAGCATCAACTTCTTCGAGGCGTATACTTCTTCTTTTACGACCCGATCAGTTCCCGCGCTGGACTTCTTTTGCAGCGATTCTTCTCCAGACACGACAGAGATATGTTCCGGTGATCTGATATCGCAGCGGTTATACAGGCATGACAGAGATACGTTCCGATGATCTGAAAGCCGCAGACCCGTCCTCGTGCGTCCTCTACCAGCAACGGACATGTGTTCTTGTAATGTATCATGTGAGGATGTGGTGTATACTTTCTTCTTGTTGCAAGCTGCAGCTTTCTCAGCTCCAGCTTGAGGGGGAGTGTTATAGAATATTCTTTGTGGCTATTTGTTAAGAGAATATTCTATAGAGAATATTCTATAGAATATTCTCCTTTGAGCACCTATATAAGGATCCTCACACCCCCTGTACTCAGAGCGAAATTCTAATAGAATATCCTCCCCTTTGAGGGTTTCTCCCGTGGTTTCATCCCGCTCCTTAGGAAGTAGGGTTCCACGTAAATCTCTTTGTTCTTCATATTTACATTTCTTGTTTTATCGATTCCGCTTCCACTTCTCAGATTCCAACATGGTATCAGAGCGGGTCGATTCTAGAGGATTTTCATGTTCTTTATTTGTTCGAGTTTCGATGTGTTGTTCTTGAAGATTCATTCTTAAGGATTATTATTATATATGATTCGTTCAAGATCAGGAAATTTCTAGGGTTCTCGTTGGAACCCTAATATTGCAGAACGGTGGCAACTCCGCCAGAATCTCCCTATCATTAGATCTATCAGATGTAGCCACCATCGCCTTGGCACTGCTCCAACAGAACCCTAGCAGCACACAGAAGTTGTTGTTCTCGCATGATGGGCTCCAGGAGGCAAACCTACCAAGAAGCACCAGGCGCAAAAGCCCTCCCACGTGCGCATCGTGCGCACAGGCACACATATCAAACAATGGCTTCCCCCCTATGCGCGAGCCCCTGCGCGCAACCCCTCCTGTGCAAAAGGCCTCCACGCGGTGCCGCCATGCCAGCGGCATGCGAAGGCGCCAAACGGCACGGTGATCTGCAAGCGCCGCATCTTCTCCTTCATATTTGGTGGCACCGCACTCCAGTCCACGCAGCATGGTGCCGCTCCAACCAGCAGCAGCGCCCACGCGTGATGGTCCAGACTCAGGCGATGGTCCTGGCGACGTGATGCCGCACCCAGGCGGCACTCCAGGCATAGCATGGCCGATGAAACGAGAAAAAAGATGGAGTCGAACGGATCCTTCGACGGTGCAAGTCATCTCGTCTCCAGCAGAGACCTCAGATGGAGGCGCCGCCACTCGCGAAATCGGGGCTTCCAGCCCCTGGCCCCCCTCGATCTCCAAATGGCGGCGCAGTTCTTCGTGAAGATCATTCTCCCAAACCCTCGAGCGGCGCCCAATCGTAAAGAACTGACCTAGGCGGTGGCTCTGTTCAACGGGGAGGTTTCGTTTGGAAACCCTAAGAGAAAAGGTCAGGGGGCACGTGTGCCGTGTTTTAAGAGGGTGCGCAGGTCCATCGTAAGTAAAAGGGGCCGAATATTAGAAAAAAAGACACGTACATGAGGAAAAATCGTACGTAATTTAAAAAAAACAAAATAAAACAAAAGAGAGGAGAAAGAGAGGTGCTTAGGCCCAAGTTGGCTGAGTGTGATTTTTTTAAAAAAAATTGTGACGGCTATTGAAAAAAATTGCAAGGAAAGCCGAAAAGAAAAAAATGAAACGACTTTAAAAAAATTGTTTTAAAAAAAAATTATGTGACGGCTTATAAAAAAATAAGAAAAGCCGCAAGAAATTGTTGAGAATGTTCATGTTTTGTCCCCGCTATCTTGTCTTCTCCCAACTTTGTCGATGTTAATTTTCCGACAAGTATGGGAGAAAGGGGGAGTATTATGTAGAGTCATAGGTCTGTTCCATAATCCAAATTCAGAGATTCTCCAGGCCTGACAGTCGTTGATCGGACTCTATAGATTTTCAGATGAAGATTCTTCATGCGCAAGATTCAGACTCGACGTTCAAGATTCCGAGTCCAGGTGTGATGCGCAGTTGTTCAGACTCGACAGATTGGTCAGAGTCCAAGATCGAGGCACTCCATGTTTGAGTGACCCATTTTCGAGTTCTCCAGAGAGAGACTCGGTTTCAGACACGCACATGTATGCGATCATTTTCAGATGGGCACATGGATGCCATCAGTTCAGAGGTTCCCATCCTTTCTTGTTTTGTAGGCCAGAGTTTTCATGTGAGCCATAGGGACTCCAGAGTAGAGGACCATTCCCTATGCCATGTTGGCAAGGATTTTCATTTGGTATCATAGGTACACCAGAGTAGTGCACCATTCTCTGAGCCAGATGGTAGAGACCCAGTTCTCCGACGAGGAGACTTATTTCAGACTCCATTCTCCAGCGACCATGGACTCCGACGAGGATTCCACAACCACGGCCCTTTTCAGTTCGGCCATTTTCAGAGATGGAGCAGTTGTCCACATTATTGTGGCGGACCAGAGTACTCCGACGAGGAGACTCATTTCAGTTGCAGTGACTCTGACAGGCGTAGTTCAGAGCATATGCTCTCCGACGAGGAGATTCAGCAGACTCACTCTCCAGCCCGTTCGTCCTCCTCACCTGCACGGCATGAGAAGCAACGTCCTCGACAGCAGCAGTTGTGCGCGTTGGGTTGATATTGTCCGTAGTGTCCTGTAGCGTTGAGTTGAGTTTCTTTCTATTTGTCCAAGCTGAGCATTGCATGCTCCAGCTTGAGGGGGAGTATTGCAGTATTTAATGTATGCGTCAGTTATGAGGGAGATGGGTAAATGGATCCCTTCAGGATGCATTTATCCCATCCAACAGTTTTGTCCCACATCGTTCAGTGGTGGGACTTGGAGGCGCTGTGGAGGCTATATAAGGAGCCCTATACCTCCTGTAACAGATGAGAAAGTCAATAGACAAACACGACCCTTAGAGGCATTCTCCCATGGTTTCATCCCTCTCCTCACGGAGTAGGGTTCCACGTTAAATTCCGATGTTCAATGATGTTTATTCTTTTTATTTCTGATACTTGCTTTCGCATGTTTATTTTTTAACACAGGATATACAGAAAAAATGGTCGACCCAATTGGTTTTTATTTAAAAAACAGAAACCATTAAAAATAATGGTTTCCGATTTTAAATACCACGGTGGATCGCTGAACCAGTTAGCCATGCTTTCCGATTTTAAATACCATGCAATTTCTTAAAACTATTCATATTCCAGTCTCAACCCAACTCCTAGTATGGGATTACTTGCGTTCTTCCCCTTCAATGCCTCTCCCAATGCAAGTCCTTTCCCTGCCTACTTTCCATGAATGGATGTTTCCATTGGTCTCATGCCTTTGACTTTTAGATCATGTGTGTCGACGTAATAACATTGCATCTCTCTTCCTCCCTTACGAGTGTCGCCTCTCCCTTCCTTCATTATGCATGTTGACATCCCCATTCAACAGCAATGGACCATGCCTCCTCAAGAAGTTGGCATCACCACAGTTAGAAGCGGCACATTAGCAATCCTTGTCGTCGATTATTCTTCTTAACGGTTGTTCTTGAAAATGGTTAATTTAGGACATTACATACATGTTATGAGTTTTACATGCATTGGAATATATGATGTTGTATAATGCATGTTTATTTGTACAAAATATCAGTTGGTCCCACTGGTCCGTCAGTAAAAACCCAAAATCGGTACTAGATCATTTGATGTCCACTTCAACTTTTAAAACCTTGATTTTATATAACCTTCATATGGAAAAAATATAGACGCTGGAGATACAGACCTGGAAGTTCATCTGCTCGTGCAGGTATGTCAAACCACGAGCAGCATCAAGAGCTGCCCTCAATCTCATCTGCCACGGAAGAGTTGCAGCAGATCGTGGGGAAAGGTGGTCGAGGACACTTCTGTTGGGCATGAATTCATATACCAAAAGACGCTGCATCCCTCTTTCGTCATCCTCAGCACAGAATCCTATCAGTTTGACAAGATTTGGATGCTCAACTATCCCAAGAACTTTTAGTTCTGTCAACCATTCCCTGTGCCCCTGAAAAGATTAAAGATGGCCGGCCATATGGAACCTTTTTTTTCTTAGAGGAACAGCAGTGGATGTGTGAATATCCTAAACAACAAAATGGATATTTGTGTTGTAACACTATAAATACAGATGCTGGGAACCAAGCTTCAGTATGAATACTATATACCGAGTGCCCATATATTCCTTCCTTTTACATATGAACTTTGAATATATAGATTAAAAAATGGCAAATGATAAAAAGAATTACAAGGAAAAGAAGTTAAGGCGCCTTTCTCTTCCCTTTTTTTAGTAAGGGGTATTCCATGCGGTTTAAACCCAGTTCCATAGGTGGAAGGTGTATTGCTCAACCACTAGACCATTTAGGTGAGATTTTAGTATTTGTTGATGCGACTTTCCAAACAATATAATCATTTACTCTAATGTAAGCGTAACAAATTCCCAATTGGATTCTCCTTCCAATATTTGGGTCCCTAAGGACAATAACAATGCATTCCTCCCGGAAGATGAGCAGAAAATCATGGGGGTGGCATCTGTTGATTTTGTTTTAAAGAGGTGATATCTTATTAGTTATGGTCATATTCTCACCCCAAATCATGAATATCGCAAAGAAATATGCAAATACTCAATCTACCCCCTAGTTGGAAGTACATATTGATCGGGGTCCAGGGTTCCATGCACAAGAGCAATAAGAGAAACGAGTGACAACGGAAGTGCATACAAGCCAAACAGGGGACACGTAAGGTTTTTTCCTAGGTTCATGAGATATTTTCCTAGGTTTCATAACCAAGGGATGTACAACCAATGGTTGTTATGCCCTCGATCATACTCCTGCGTCTTTTCAAAAGGTCAGGTTCTCATATTACCGAATATCTTGAGCTCTATAGGCAGTGGTTTTTAATCCAAAGGTTCAAGTCCACTGGTTGTCCCCCTCCAATGAAGATCCCCCTCCCATTATATATTGGACGCAGAGAAGATTCAATCCTCATACAGAAGGTTGGGGTCACTCTGTGGCCATTAGAGTGACTCTAACTTTCATTATATGAACTTGCATATGTGTCCTTGTGTCATTGGATGAAGGTGGGCATTGTAGAAGTTATTTATCTCCTTTTTTGTTAAAGTCCTATTTTTATTTGTAACCCTTTGAGGTCTCTTATGTAAGTATCACCGTTTGGGCTCTAGGATTTCACGTTATATAATAAATCACATACCCCTTAAATAAAGTATTCCACTCATTTACAATTATTGCTCCACATGATATCAGATAAATAGTCTTAAACCAAAGTTCGCACCCAAAAACTTGCTACCATTCGCCAGTCACTTCTCTCTCCTTTTCTCGGTCACGCACACTGTCGTTGGGCTCTTCTCGTCTCTATGCCACCAACAGGCCCTGCACGGGTACGCTCTGCTTCCAGTGGACCTCTCACAGGTCCCTGGTTCCTCCGTCGAACCCCCTACATCGCCTCTAGGCACTAGTATGGCACCACCCTTCATCATCGAACAAAGGCGGGTGCCATGGTTGATCTTTGACGATATCGCCCAGGACTCTGCATTGCATCGTGTGATGCCCAACACCTCGTTGCAAGCTCTCCTTCCCCTTTGTGTCCCTCTCGTGTGTGAGACCTAGGCTGAAAAAGAGGGCCCTCATGCCCTAATCTCAAGCGTGTTTAAATCTCTGCAACTTGTTCTTGATCTCCCTATTTGACCGTGATGGTCACGACTCCTACCAAGATTAAGCCTATGTATTATACATCTTTTATGATGGCTCGAAAGACTTCTATCAAACTCAAGGGTGCAGATAAGTACATGCTCAGGTCTCGGGCTTTCAAGGTGTTCATTGACAGTCAGAGAAAGATCTCTATCTGTAAAAATGAAATCTCTAAATGAGACAAATAAAGACTGAGTCATGACATGAGGACAACTATCATATCATGACATGAATGACCGATTGTTTGAGTCCCATATTGTAGTGAACCTCCTGCACAAGAACACTACAAAGGACATTTTTTTTGAATAAAAACAAGGGGGTGCACTCCCAAGATGGGAGTCACCACACCACAAATTTCATTGATATGCAAAAAGATACATCATCATCCGGATACCCAGAAGTTGTACAAAGCGTTACACTGCGCCACCACATCTCATAGTAAAAACGCTGCCCTTTGAATATGACATCATTTCTACCAAGCCATATAGCCCAAAGTATCGCAAAAACTCTGGAAACATCACCGGTGGAGCCGGCTCCCACCGCCCGAATAGATCCCCAAAAAGATCCGCACAGGAAGACTGAACCCACGGCAACCCCAAGGACTCCCAGACGTCCACCGACAACCTGCAACCGAAGATGTGATTCGCGTCCTCCACGCCATCAGTGCATCTGTCACAATGAACGTCCGTCGCGCCCAACAGCCTTCCCCTTCTGACCTTGTCACACAGACGACCCCGCCGCAGACACCAGAGGAACACCTTAACCCTGGTAGGAATCTTTGCCGCCCAAATAATCTTCAGGTCCACGCATAGGTCCTCGTCATGCTCCATCCCTCCAGCACACAACCTCCGGTACGCCTTCTTAACCGAGAACTTACCCTCCACCCACTCAAAACAGTCCGGCTCCCCCGACAACTCCCCGGCAGAGGGAATCTCCGAAAGCAACTGCAAAAAATCATGCATCCTCTGCTCAGACAGAACCGCAGTGAACCTCGGAGCCCAAGTACCAGAGTCCACCACCTCCGCCACCCGTGCCTCCTTGTCCACAGCCAACGCCACCAACCTAGGGAAACGAAGCCCCAAGGGCCCCTCTCCCGTCCAGTCATCATGCCATAATCTGAAGAGAAGCCCATCTCCCAACCGCGGGCGAAGAAGAGGCCTCATAGCTGGCAGTACCGCCCGGACCCCACTCCACAGCGAAGACTCATGACGCCGCCTCGCCGCCACCAACTCGCCCGAGACCCCATAAATCTTCCTCAGCAGCCGCACCACCAGTAAGTCCGACGGGCCCCAGATGCGCACGACCCACTTCGCAAGCAATGCCCTGTTCATACATTCCACATCCCTGACCCCCAACCCGCCCTCGGAAACGGGTAGAGTAAGATCCCTCCAAGCCACCAGGTGCAGCCCCTTCTTATCCTGCTTTCCACTAGACCAGAAGAAAGATCTCATCAAACCCTCCACCTTCTTTCTAACCCCAACAGGCATCAAGCGGGTTGAGAAGAAGAAAATCGGAATCGCAGAAAGAACATGTTTGAGCAGGGTAAGCTTCCCGCCCTTGGACAAAGTGATAGCCTTCCACCCTCCATCCGCTCCTCCAACCTCCGAATAACACAGTCCCAGTCGGACTTCCTCAGTCTGTTGTCGACCAAAGGCAAACCCAAGTAGGAGATGGGTAATGTACCAAGGGGGCAGCCCGTCCACTCAGCTAACCGGATCCTCTCGTCCTCCTGCATCCCAAGAGTTACCAGAACAGACTTCTGCCTGTTGATCTGCAAGCCAGAAAGACATCCAAACACGTCCACCAGGATAGCAACATTGTGGTTCTGAGCCTCTGTCCCCCCCCCCAAAAATCAGCGTGTCGTCCGCATATTGCAAAACCGGGACGGAGATATACCCCAACGTGAACCCCTCACACCAACCTTCCTCCACTGCCCGCCGAAATAAAACCGCAAGACAATCCGCAACCAAAACAAACAAAAGGGGAGCAAGAGGGCATCCCTGGCGCACCCCCCTCTGCGGTTGGAACCAGCCTCCCTCCTGACTTCCATTGACCAGCACCGAGCAAGAGCACGTAGTGACACACCTCTTAACCCAGTCCACCCAAATAGGAGGAAATCCCTTCTTCTCAAGCGACGTCCACAGGAACTTCCAGCTGACACAATCATATGCCTTCGCATAGTCAATCTTCCAAATCGCACCTTTCTTCCTAGATCTCTTCCATTCACGGCAGACCTTCGACGCAGTCACAATACCATCCACCATACACCGTCCAGGAATGAATGCGGACTGAGAAGGAAGAACCCACACTTGAGAGAACAGCTCTAAGCATGCTCGCTAAGACCTTGGCCACAATGAGATAGATGCCGTTAGAGATCGATATAGGCCGATAGCTCCAACGCCTACTGGGGTCTCTTTCTTAGGCAATAGAAAAATCAAAGCCCTGTTGACCTTCTCAAAGCCGCAGTTGCCAACCCTAAACTCATTCAGAACCTCCAAAATTTCTCCCTTCAACAGCTCCCAGAACTCCCTGTAAAAACATATAGAGAAACCATCCGGGCCAGGAACCCCATCCGCATTCAAATCCCAGACCGCCCGGCGAACCTCGGCCTCCGAAAAGTCGGCCACCAACAAACCCGCCTGCTGACCGGTCAACGACCCCGACCCCCGCCCGGTCCACCCCCAACCAGCCTCCCCCCTCACCCTCCTCGAGGCCCCTACAAAATGCTCCCGCAAGGCAACACCAATGCTCCTTTTCCCCGAAACCCTTCAGCCCCCCACCTCCACCTCATGCAAGAAGCTCCGCCTCCTCCTTCCCGATGCAACCGAATGGAAGAAGCGAGTGTTAGCATCACCCTCCCTCAACCACTTCTGGCGCGATCGCTGCCTCCAATGAACCTCTTCTTTCTTGTCCTCCTGGTAGACCACCTCCAACCAAGCAGCCCTCTCCTCCACCTCCTCCGGAGTCAAACCCCGGTCATCATCCAGCCCATCCAGCCTGCTAATCCCCGCCTCCGCCTCAGCCCGACTGGCCTTCCTCCTACTGGCGACCTCCTTCCCATACGACAGCAAGACCCTCCTGAGTGCGGCCAGCTTCGCCGCAAAACGCGACACCGCCGAACCGGAGACGGAGAATGCCCGCCAATGCTCGGAAACCAGATCCCGAAAGCCCTCCTCCAACAGCCACTTCTTCTCAAACCGGAAAGAGAACCGAGCCACGCGCTCCTCGCCGGAAAACCAAAGAACCGGGGTATGATCAGACAGCGTCCTCGGAAGAGCCCAAGCCCTCGTCAAAGGGAATAGTTCCCCCGCCTCAACTGACACCAGGAACCTGTCGAGCCTGGACCTGGACCTCGCATTCCTCCACGTGAACCTGCAACCTGCCGCGTCCACCACCGACAAGCCTAAAGAGCGGACCACCTGCCTCAAGTCCGCAGAACCAGCATCCAAGCCCCCGCCACCCCCCGGCCTGTCCTCCGGGAACAAGGTGACGTTCAGATCCCCACCAATAATCCAGGCTCCATCCCCCACCTCAGGCGCTATATCGTCCAAGTCAGCAGCCAATCTGCCATCCTCCTGACGGCACGGGCCGTAGACATTAGTGATGAACAGGCAAAGACCATCCGCTCTACGATGAAGCCTCACCGACAAAGCAAAACGGGAGGCGGAAGTCCCCAACAGGTCAAAATAATCGGACTGCCAGCCTGTAAGAAGCCCCCCGGAAGCACCCTCAGCCTCTTTCACCGCCACCTGAAAGATGTCACCCCTACACACCTCCCTTGGTTGTTGATCATCCAACGACTGCAGCTTTGTCTCCTGAAGAATAAAGATATCTGCCCCAGCCTCTCTCAGCAAATTATGCACCCCGAGCCTCTTGTCGGGCCGGCCCAAGCCCCTCACATTAAGAGACAACAGCTTCATTTAGGAAACCGATCAACCATCTTCAATGGAGGAATAACCCCCAACCGTCGCGCCATTCCCCGATCCAGAGCAGCAAAGCTGTTCCTCACCTCAATGGGACTTCGGCCCCCCGCGCCAGCAACCTCACCTGCATCTCCCGCCACCAACGCCCCCCGCAACGACGCCCTAGCCAACCTCCCCACCCTTCTCCTTCCGCCACTCGCCCTCTCATATGCCAAACCGAACCGGCGGTCAGAGCCTCTCCGCCAACCACACCACCGGCCCCCAGAGGCGAGACAGGAGCCTCCACCACGCTCCCCAGGCCGGCAGCGACGGCCACACGAGGCAGTGACGCTCCCTCCACCACCGACCCACCTTCCTCCAAAGCCTCGGCCAGCAGGACCGGCCCCTCCCCCAACTGCTCACCCTTAAGCGGCACCCCGACAGCCAACTCCCCCCCCCCCCCGGGGACCGGCGAACCTCCAACCACCCCCTCCAGCCCCATGGACACAGCTGCCACCTCCCCCACACCACAACCCCCAACCACTTCACCCAAAGGGCCCCACAGCAGAGAACCCGCCCTCGGAATCCCCACCTCAGAAAAGGAGCCAAAGCGAACCACCGACTTAGCAGGAAGAAGCCCGTCGGAGGGCCGACCCCCCCCCCACACACACACAAGAAATCCCCCCTCCACGGGCAGCGTCCCCCCCCCCCGGGGCTTGCGCGGCACAAAGGCGAGCCGCCTCACCACCGCCAACCTCCGACCCAGACTCCGCCACCGAGATGCCCCCCTTACGCATCCCGGCACCCTACAAAGCCGCCCATACATCAGCGGCCACTAGCTCAACCAAGACCTGCATCCCACCAGCCCATCTTCTCCTCGCCAACCGGCCTCACCCGAAGTAGAACGTGCACAGGTTGCCCCGGGGTCACGGCCCGCCGCCTCGACAGAGTCCACAAGAACACCCTGCAGCAAGCTCGAGATGCGGTCCTTCGACCTCGCCCTCATCGGCAACCCCCTGAGCACAACTCGCTCCACCTGAGCCGGCACTACCGCGACATCGGAGTCCCGGACCCTCCGCCACTTCATCAGCAAAGCTCGCTCAGTCGACCCACTCAGCAAGGCATGCTCCTCTTGCGCCTGAAGCCCTCTCGCCAAGGCCCGCCACGGAGAGATCAGCCCCACATCACCCTTGAAAAGCGCCTTCGACACGAACCCCACATCTGAAGTTGCCGAGAAGAGGGCCCCATCCCCAACGCCCTCAGCAACCAACATGCTTCCAGTCCGAATCAGCAACGAGCAAGACCACCTAGAGTGACCGAACCCCCGGCAAGAGAAGCATCGAAGCGGCCCGCGGCAAGACCTCGTCCAGTGATCCAATGCACCACACCGGAAGCAGCCCCTGCCGAATGGAGAAACCAGCGGGGGCCCCCGAGCCCGCACAGAAGCCCCAGCCACGTGTCGCTTTCACCGACCTTCCACCACACACCACTCCCCCAGACCTCCCTCAGCATCGAGACCAGCCCCACACCCAGACCGGCGACCCCAGAGCCGGAACTCCCCCCAGCATCATCTGCACCTGAGAGAAGATTGCCCAAACAGCCCCGACCATGGCCCCCCGGATGCCGACGAGCACCATCGGACCCCCAACCAAGCATTGGGGCCAGACCTGCTCCATCAGATCCCCCAGGAGGGCCCTCGACCACGGCCTGGAAGGCCCCGCTCCCTAAAAAGGCCGTCGCGCAGGTTGTGGAGCCCCCCCAGAGGCACCCCCAACGCCGCCAAGCACCGCCACGCGGCAGCTAGCGTGGAGGCGGGAAGTCCTCGCAAGCGCCTGATGGTCGCCACCGCCAGACCTCGCCTCGCGTGTCGCATAGACCTCGCCAGACTTCTCCTCGCATCGCCCGACCTCGCGTTGCGACTCCAGCACTCGTCGCAGACCCCGCGCCCCGTAAACCTCGCGCGCCTCCGACTGACCACGAGCGCCCAGGAGCAGTCCATCGTGTGCCGCAGTCTCGCGAGAAACCCTAAACCTCGAGCACGCCTCGCGAAGCGACATCCCAAAGATTACCATGTCTCGTCTTGCTGAGATATACATGCGGATTTGGTCCGCTTCTCAGAGAGAGTCCACTCTTGTGGATAATATCGACACCTCAATGAACTCTACGAGGAACTTGTCATCTTTCAGCCAGCATGTTGTCATAAACAAGCAACTAAAAGATTTGAGTGGCAAGTATACAGATTTTTTGTCGGGTCTCCATCCTCGCTATCAGACTGTGAAGGGCTAGTTCCTCACAACTGACACTTTGCCATCCATCAAGATCATATGTGGCTGACTTTAGCAGTTTGAAACTTCTATCGGTTGCACTCCTCCTCAGTCCATGGAGAATTTTGTCTTTCTTGCTTAATTTAGATGAGGAGGCCGCTAAAGCTCTCGAGAAGGCAGAGGTCATGACTCTGGTCGAGGTTGTGAATGAAGCTACATGATGTATATTCATTGTCAGAAGACCAATCACCCACTTGAGAGGTGTTAGGTGAAGTTTGGCATGCCATCACAAGCCAATGTTACATTTTGCTATGATGCGACTGCGACAAAGACATCATTTGATGAGGACCCTAGTAGACAGACAGTCCAACTCTTCGGCATAGACTACTTCTTGATGCAACTACCATAGAACTGTACTACTAGTAAGATGCTCCCTATTATGGATCTGGCTACCACCTCAAGTATTGTAGCCAACTTTGCTTCTGCTACAACACCTATACGAGTTATCGACAGCAACTAGTCTACCCCTTTACTGGATAAAGTAGTTTGCTTACCTCTTCTCAACCCTCTTCCACTGTGAAGTCTGTTCGTCTAGCTAATGGGGCAGATTCTCCTATCACCATTGTTGGAACTATAGAGTTTTTGTAACGGATGAGTTTTTTTTAGGATAATAAAATAATTAAAATAAAAACTAAATCACATAACCACCCTCACATCACCCTTAAGATAATACAAGATAAGATAAAAAGAGATAAACTAGCCAACAACCCAAATTGGTTATTTCTTTATCTCCTAATTAAGTCCAATTTATCTCATTGAATTATGCCTATAAATACCATGGGACTCCAATGACTTCCCCACACATTGCCTTTGGGAGAGAGAGTTTAGAGAGAGAGAGAGAAGCAGGCGACATCATTCTTTCGTCGTGCCTTTTCCGAATTCAACATCGACAACCCTCTCCGTCAACGTTGGAGTTTTGATCCGACGAAATTGGAGGTGCAACGACGTGGCCGACAACGGTCCGGATTGGTGGAATCTTGGTCAACGAATTTCTTGCGTTGACGAGGTATGTGTCGAACACATAGGATCGTTAAATGATATTTTGTGTTGATCATTGGTTTAGAAGTATAATTTATTAGATGTATGTGTCGAACCTTTAGGAATACGATTCAAGGACTAATAACCATATGCGTACGTATATATTTGATATCGCAGACATTATGCAAGATATTTGAAAACTGGACACTATTTTCTCTAAGTTTCCATTTCAAGTACTCACGCGGCATTAATTTATATCATCAAATGACCTATGATTTATTAATTATTAGCATCTAATTTCATGTACGGGGAATCATGCATCCCTAAGTTGTTGCATTGTTTTCTATAATCTCATCGGAAATTATTTTTCCCTCATGGTGCTATGGTGCCGATTACATGATTGACGCCCTTGATGATAACCTTACAGTTATTACCATTATTAATCACTCCATGGGTCTTAATAGAAACATCCTATAGTAATTCAACCACATTAACAGTCGTATTTCTTTATCAAGTGAAACTTGATCGGTACTATGTCTTGAATCCGCAAAGTAATAATCGGATTAGTTTTCATGTCTTGATTACATTGGTCCCCACTAATCTGATGATTTATTTTTTGTTAAAGCTAAACTATTTGTCTCCGTTCATTATCCCCATCGAAATTAATTTAAGCATTATTGAGATGCAACATAATTTTTAGACATTAAGGATATCTTGACATAAAAGTTTAAATTAAGATGATGGGTTTGTAAACAGTGCAATGTGATTTAATGATATCAAGAACTAAACAACTATACGTATATGTATATGTTCAATTTCCTTCTATTGATAAAAAACAATTTATTATGATTATTGAAGCTATCAAGTCATAAGAAGTTGACAATAAGTTGTTGGTACCAACTCGAACTAAGGGGTCGTAAAGGCCTAAAGGGCCAATACCTTCCGAGGGCATGAGACAAAAGATAAATCCTCTACAATTGTAGCTACACTGTCATGTTATGTATTGTTTATGAACTGCTTGTGCCGATGGTAAATCATCAAAGCCATCAAAGCCGCCTAAGAACTAACAATCAAGACCATTCTATACATCAAAAATGTCATGGGCATATGTGCAATATATGTTAATATTATGTGCATATACAATTATGTTACTGTTATGGACATATATGTAAGTTTTGTTAATGTTAAGTGCACGTATGCAATTTATGTTAATGTTATGGGCATACATGCAAATATGGTAAAACTTAGAGGTATATGCGCAAGTACGTTTGTGATATGCATTAAATAAGTTGATTTATGATTCATATGATAATGACTTTTGTGACCTGATTTCTACGCAAGTCGGCTTGACCCCAACA